>VZRM01008322.1:46595-232886 GCA_013397955.1 Grantiella picta
GACTGTGGCGCTGCCGGCCTGCAGCTCCGCGGGTGGTTGGGCCTGGCCTGCTTTGCCCCAGGCGTTCCCATGGTTAGCAGGTCAGAATATTCGTGACCGAGTTCTAGTAAGTGTAGTGGGAAAGGACAGCTGTAGATATGTTAAATCTGTTAATATATGTTATAATAATATGTTAATCCTGTTGTATTTCGTGCCGTTTTAAAAATGAGCCTTACACCATACCTTTTTTAAGTCCTTTGTTTACCCTGCCTTTGCTTTATTTTTAGGGTTGGTAAAGTTTCAGCCGTCCCTCTGGCCTTGGGATTCAGTGAGGAACAACCTAAGAAGTGCCTTGACTGAGATGTGTGTGTTGTATGATGTTCTTAGCATCGTGAAGGATAAAAAGTTCATGACTCTAGATCCAGTCGTGCAGGATCCCCTTCCTCCAAAACAAGTATGTTGTACCTAGTTATGCACTTCGTGTGGCTTGATGCTAAAGATTTTATTTCAATGGAATTTTTTTTTCCCCGTGTGATAAGTACAAGATTTATTAAAATGTTCCTTTTGTTGTGCTAGTGCAGTGCTTTGAGTGTCAGGGTAAGGCTGGGAATGGGAGTTGAGGCCAATTTCAGAAGTCTCTTTGCTGAAGGTCTAGGTCAAAATGTTACATCTAACTGTATAATGCTGGTATGAAAGTTATTCTGAATAAGTTACCAGGCATCCAGCAAAAACAACCTGTCAATCACTGTCAGTTAGTTTCCAATAATAATAATAAATAATAATCTTTTATGAATTAAGGTGCAAGTATATCTTTATCTTTTTGTTGTTGGTACTAGAATCCTCAGTTTCTACAGCTGATTTCAAAAAAGAAGTCATTAGCTGGAGCAGCTCAGATCCTGTTGAAAGGTGCAGAAAGATTATCCAAATCAGTTGCTGAAAACCAGGAAAATAAGCGACAAAGAGACTTCAACTCTGAACTGCTAAGACTGAGACAACACTGGAAGCTGAGAAAAGTGGGAGATAAAATTCTTGGTGATCTGAGCTACAGAAGTGCAGGTAAACAGTAGGGTCTTTTTCACAAGAGTGGGTATTTTACGAAATTTTCTTTTTGTAACTGGTGAAAGAAATTGAATATCTCATAAGAAAGAATTCCAATATGAATTTATTATATTTATGAGACAGGATTATAAAGGGAAAACTTTTGTTTTAATATCAGGGAAAATATCTTGCCATCCTCAATCCAGAAGGTGATTTTAAAGGCTAACTGTGTATGATTTTACTAAGGATTTGTACTCAAAACAATTCTGCATTCACAATGTAGTTGATTCGTTGACAGGGAGACTTTTTAAATCCTTGAGTTTTATCTGTGTTTGATGTGTAAAGCATTAAAAAAAAAGTGAAGAATGTGTTACTTTTTTTTTTTTTTGGTCAAAGATAAGAAAATCTTAGAATATCTCAAATTAGAAGGGACCCATATAGAATTATCATGGCTAACATTAGGACAAATTTAGACTTGTTCATGAAAAAGCTGTACCCCAGGCTATGTGTCTTTTTTAGTTTATTTACCCTGAACTAGGTGAACCATGCCCTGGATGAAAAAGGTGTGCAGCTAGGACAGATGTGGGTATCTGCTTTTTTCAGTCCTTGAATGACTGGCTATACAGTTATCTTTCACAGTCAGAACATGGTCATAGTTTCTAGATTTTTAGCTAAACATCACCAGAATTAGGTTAAATCAGTAAGGGTTTACCTTAAACCACTTGCTTGCAAAACTTCAGACAGTTACTGTTTGTCTTGTTTTAACAATATAGCTTTTTTTTTCTTGGTCCTTGTACCTTCTTTTGGTAGATACAAGGAAGGAGAAATGTATCTTGTACCATTTTGAAACACTGTTGGTTTTCCCACATAATTATTAAATACTCTGTTAATTGACTGTAAAATATTACACATAGCACACTGCAGGACTGACATGCTGATGCAATGACATGAGCTTTCTGATTTACCTAGTTATTTTTTTTAAGAAGTCACTAAGAACTTGCATCAAGTGCAACTAGTTTGGAGACTTGGAAATAAATATTCTTCCAAAACACAGGTATGAGCTTTTTATATTTGCAGAAGATGCTTTATATTTAATGGGTATGTCTTTGTCCTTCTTTTCTCAGGCTCCCTTTTTCTTCATCATGGCACATTTGAGGTGATAAAGAACACTGACATTGACCTGGATAAAAAGATACCTGAGGATTACTGTCCTTTGGATGTTCAAATTCCAAGTGATTTAGAGGGATCAGCATATATCAAGGTTTGTTAGAGAAATCTTAATAACCTAGCAGAGTTTTGTTTCGGTGTTTATATGCTTACAACAGAGAACAAACATTAAATACTGTTCTCTCTTGCCTAGGTTTCTATACAGAAACAAGCTCCAGACATTGGTGACCTCGGCACAGTCAATCTCTTTAAAAGGCCTTTGCCAAAATCAAAACCAGGTACAGCTTATGTGTTGGTTTATGAACATATTCTCAAGAAATGAGTTTGCATATGATGCTTGTTTGAAAATTTTAGCATACAGCTTAAGAAGAATGAACAAGACTTTCCGTATTTAAACTGAAATTTTCTGTTTAGGTGCTTCTTGGGCTTTGGAAACATGATGCTTTCAAAGCATGCTCCTTCAGTTTTTTGTATGCATTTATTCAATTCTGTAACAAAATTATTAGGGTTGTATTTTGAGTATCCTAAAGCCCCTTTTGTTAGACATTAAAAGTTTGAACACATAACTGAAATAAAACCAGTGTGTTGTGTTTCAGTCAGTTACATTCCATTAGTTCAGCTGAACTAATGACTATTCACTTCTAACTCTGCCCAAAATGCATCATTTGTGTCTGTTGCTCATATGTTTTATCTCAAATCTGAAACTGTGCTGATGGTCTGTGTGTTAGTTACCAACAGCTCAGCTGGCAGATAGTACATTGATTTATTTAATATGTGCCAGTATGTGAATTTGTGAGCTTTTGGATTAAAAAAAATCTATCCTTTACTCTTTAGGGTTGGAAATAAACTGGCAGGATTTAATTTCAGTCATCTGTGATATAGATGGTGATGCTGTGCTAAACAGAGAGTGCTTCGTATGGTATTGAGGGTGCATTACAGAGCTTGTGTGCTTACTCTCCCCAGAATCTTCCGAAGAATTTTGGGCTTATAAACTCTGTGAAGGCACATATGTGCACTGAACATAATTGGGTAGTTCATGATAGAGTGAATTTAATAAAGCCTGAAGTATCATTGAAAGTAAATTGCAACCTAAGAAGCAGAGGTTCATAAGGAGATTCACAAAAGGCCCGGGAGTGTAATACACTGTTCCAGAAGGGCCTTGCACTTCACAATACACATATATGTAAAATTGAATCAAAATTATTTTAGTTTTACCCTCAAGTGCTTGCTTAACTGAGATAGAATTCTGTTAATACTCAGTTTGGGTATAAGGTACTGACCGCTGTATTAGCGATCTTACCTAGCTACTGCATAGTATCTGGTATTTGAACAAAAAAGGGGTTTTTCTTTGCTCTTTCCGTCTTCAAACATTGATTTGTACCTTTCAGGTTCTCCACACTGGCAGACAAAGTTAGAGACTGCACAGAATGTTCTTTTGTGTAAAGAAATTTTTGCCCAGCTGTCACGAGAAGCTGTTCAAATCAAATCACAGATTCCTCACATTGTAGTGAAAAATCAGATAATCTCCCAGCCTTTCCCAGGTAGGAAACCTTTTAAGACTCTTAACCTACAATTATTTGCTTAAATACCAACTGAAATTACTGATTGATGTCACCTTTTTAATGCTCTGTCCTTTAAAAAACAAACTCCTTGATTTTCAAAGGTTTTGAAAAACAGAATTTCAATGAATGCACAGTAGTTTCTAATTTACTCTGTTTTCCTTTGTGGTTGTGTTTTTTGTCAGCAGCACTTAAAACTGCCAACTGTAATGCCATGTGCATGTGGCAGTTTGGAGCTGTGCATAAGTCATTGCTCCTGGATTGCGTGCAGAAGAAATTTAAGACTTGCGTTAATGCGTCTTCAGAAGAACAAAAGCAAGTGCTCTTCAGTGAGCATAATTAAACAGCATGAAGGTGGCTCAGAGTCAGTGGTGAATCCTCTGTTCCTACAAGGGGCACACAACTGATTGCATCATGCAAAGAATATATTTCTGGATTGCTTAAAATATGTATGATGGTTAATCATTCCTTCTTTGAGAAAGGAATGGGGTTCTGGGGACTTTTCTTTTTGTGTGGGATAGAGTAATAGAAATTGGTGTGAAGTGCACCTGGTGAGTTCACAGTTGGCCTGTCAACACTTCAGTGAATAGCAAGTCTTACGTGCCTTTGGTGCTGTGCTCTCTGCCATCATTCTTTGATTTTTCTCTGATACAGTGAATACATTTTGTTAAACTACTGAGTAGAAAACATGAAGAAAAGCAGTTCTCAGTAGCAGCCTTGAAAACTGCCAGTGCTCACTTATATTTTTTCCATCTGCTTTGTACAGGTTTGCAGTTGTCTATTTCCCTTTGTCACTCTTCCAATGACAAAAAGTCACAAAAGGCTGCTTCTGAAAAACAGAATCCAGAGGATCATCTCTATGTTCTGGAACATAATTTGCATCAACTTATCAGAGAGGTAGTGCATCTGTGGCCAAGTACTGAAGAGTTTTTGGGCTTTGGTTCAGTCTTATCCCCCGTGTGTGGCACTGGTGTAACAGCTGAGTGCCACTAGAGGCCAGTCCTTCTCCATCCATTTGTGCAAGGCAGCCTGCTGCTTGGCTTCCATGGGTGTGGGTGGTTTGGGAGTTCCAGTTAATGCTTTCATGGAATGCTAGTTCTTTACTTGACCTCAGGCCTGGCTGCTCACTTCAGAAAAGCCGTGCAAAGCTTTTCCAGTAGAATTCACCAGTTCTGCCTTTTTTTGTTGTATCTAATAGTGCTTATCAAGCACTGTCAGTGAGCATCTGGTACCCTCCTGAAGGAAGAATAATCAGTTGCCATAATAGCTTTGTTTCTTTTAAGGTCCACTTCTCTGCTTCAGCATTTTAGATTCTTGTATACTCTAGCAGAATAACCTGGGTTACAAAGTTGAGGTTGTGTCACTTTAGGAAAGAAGCACAATTTTGCATGTCTAAGAAGAGTTAAAACCATGTTCCAGAGAGTGTTCATCTCCTTAGAGCATGGCTCTACAGGTCATGCAGTCATGTGGAATAGTACAGTATTTTAAACACTAATTTAGTTTTTGTGAAGCTTTGGCTCAGTGCCCAGTTCTGCTGTGAATTTCCTTTCTTTACTTTGGACAGGTTGCTGAAACATTTTGTACTTCAATTATGTTTTGTTTAAAATGCTTCCTTTATTTTTAAGTGACCAATCTTTCTGTTTCCATAGATGTATACACAGAGGACTTATTAGTAGGAGCTACTGCTGTGCTACTGAACTTTTGTTAGCTAGCACATTTTTTTTGTTTTAAATCACTTTCTTTAAGTTTTGAAAGACACATATAAACGGGGGAAGCAAAGTATGAAAAACTGCCTTTAAAGTGCTGCCAAGTTGATAAAGTTAAGAAGTTGCACTTTTTGAAAATAGGTAGTGAAGCAACATACTGTAGTATACATAGTATTTCTTGCAGATTTGTTATTTGGTCAGTTCCTTTTATAACATCTGTTGTTTGTTGCAGTGTCACAAGCAAACCCTGAGCTCAACAGTGATGCCACATCCAGCTAGTGCACCTTTTGGCCATAAGAGAATGAGACTTGCAGGACCCCAGGCTTTTGATAAAAATGAGATCAGTTCTTTACAGTCAAATGAAGGACTTCTGGAAAAGATCATAAAACAGGCAAAGCATATTTTCTTAAGACGAAGGTGGGTCACAAGATACTCTTATTAAAAGTTACAGTAATGTGTACCATTATGTAGAATAATATTGATCTTTTTTAAGTGTTCTTAAAACTTCATTGAAGGTTAATACAGTCTTTATTTGTATGTACTAAAACACAGTAATTATGAGCAAAATGAAAAAATATGAGCAAACAACACTCAGCTTGTAAAAAGAATAAAAAAGAAAAATTACCCAGTTTCTCTGACATCTCTGTGACAGTTGCAATATAAGCTGCTGCTAATTGTCCCTACTTACTTTAAATTGCATAAATCCTTTTTAAGTATTCTTTGCAGTGCAGTAGGTGATACTTAGTAATATCACTTTAATACTGGTGCAGAATGTATGAGAAATGTACAGAATAAATAAGTGGACTTCATTAGCTGAAACAGAACTTTGTTCCACATGGTTCTGTTAAGTCTAACAACCTCCTCACTTCCTTTAAGCAAGATAACAGCACAAACTGTCTGGATTATTGTGTGTGGAATATGGCTTTATCTTCTAGAACTGCTCGAACCATTGACAGTCTGGCGAGTCGTATTGAGGATCCTCAGATTCAGGCTCACTGGTCCAATATAAATGATGTTTATGAATCCAGTGTTAAGGTTCTAATAACTTCCCAAGGATATGAACAGATATGCAAGTAAGTACGAGAATGCATATATTTTTAGTTGTGGAAGCATTCAGCAAAGGCAGCTTGTATTCAAGTTGTGCTTTAAAGGTTTAGATTCTCTTCAGACAGTCCATTATTTGTGTGTGTTTGTTTTTCTGACTTGTGGGGTAAACAGTCACCTTAAGAAAACTTCCCCCACTTTACACTCTAATGAAGAAATTTTGTACCTTTTTATCAGTACAGTTTCCTTTCAAAGAAGAAATTGAAGATGACAGTGGACATTTAAGGGGGGATTTACTTTTTGCAGAGATGACTGAATACAAAGTATCATTTGCTGTGTTTGATTCTAAACTTCTAATCTGGCCATGGAAAGCTGATCAGTGCTCCATTGTTGGGGAAGATGAAATAGGAAAGCCTTATAGATATGATTACCTTGCAAAAGATGCTGAAAATATGGATTGTATAAGCAAGATCAAGATGAAGACAAGGTTTGAGTTGTAGAGTAACTGAAGAACAATGGTATAGCTGACTGAAGGTAATCCCCCTTCTTAATAGAACAATACCCTCTGCCCAGGAAAATCTAAAGGTCAGAAGCAGACCCTGCATGCCAGGTAGAGATCCCAAGAAGCAGTTTTTTTAAGGTTTGAAACATGACCCCGTATGGTAATGTGATGATTCTTATAGGTTGTATGTAAATGCTGTAGGGTTTGTAGTTTGTCTTAGATTGGTTAGAGAATTTGAATATTCAACAGATAAGATGATTTATTGTATTGTGAACGGCAAATCGCTCTCATTTTTGCTCTTCTTCTTTCTGCCCTCTCTTCTCTCTCTCTCTCTCTCTCTCTCTCTGTCCGCTGCCTGTTTGGAGCTGCGTCTTGCAGCCCAGCAGGCCTCTCACACTCACGCTATTTCGCAATAAATCCTCATGCTCTGAAACTCATCTCTGGAGATCTCTTGTCTGTATTTTTACCCCCACAGCTAAACCCCACGGAGTTCATCCTCACACTCCATCTTAGCTTGGTTGTGTAGGTAGTGAAATGTGGAACTCGTGTAATTCATGCAATAATTATGCATGTTGTTACTGAAATAAGAGATTTCATGTCCCAGAAGCAAATGCCTGCAGACTGACCAGCAGAGAATTCACTAAAGCATCAACAGTGTTTTTTTTCCATTTGGAGCCCTCTAGCTGTGACCACAGTGCGGGGCAACCTGCAGTCATTGGTGCATTTCTTGTCTTGGTTCCAGAGTACATATGATGCCCTAGTCTTGAACACACCATTTTCCCCTGCACATCTGGAAGGAAACCTAAGCACAGGGGCAGGCAGGGAGCTGTGAGGCTTCCTTGACCTGAACAAGTGGTAGGCCAGGTCTGGGAACATGCCACGGAATGTGTCATCTGCCATACAGAGGGAGCTGTTGTGGTGACTGATGAAACTGAAATGTTTGGAGTTGCTGTCACATTCCGTAGGCTTTGCACCATCTGTCTTAAGAATTCTTGTCAATGACTGGGTGGGATTCTGTGTTCTTAGTTTCCTGTTTTCTTAAGTGTTTTAATGCATTTTGAATAAATATGGATCTTATCTTCAAAGATCCATTCAACTACAGCTGAACATTGGAGTTGAACAAATCAGAGTTGTGCATAGAGATGGAAGAGTTATTACATTGTCCCATCAAGAGCAAGAACTGCAGGATTTCCTTTTATCTCAGGTAGACTCATATATGTTATTCTTCCCTTTCTCCTAGCGTTTGGGAAACAAGTTAAAATCTCACCTTTATCTATGTAGAAAATACTAAAAAACTTCAAACTGAGATAGTGAAGATGGAAAGGTGGATGACTGAATTTTCACTGTTTGTATAGTGTCTTTAGCAACTGTTACTAAAATATATTGCCAGTTTTTACTCGGGTCAGTAGTAGTAATAATTTTTCCCTCCCGTTTAAAATATTTCCTAATGCTGCTCATTATGGAAGAAACAAGTCAGTGGGAATCATAGCAGACAATAAGATATTCTCTATATGAAACTTACTGTAACCAAGTTCTTAATGAGCCCACAGTTACTGTCGTTTCAGCATTGTCTGTTAATGCTCACTTTGCATCAGTCATTATGAAATCAGCTGATACTTGAATGAACTTTATTTTCTTAATTGCTTAGAACAAGCTGCTGGTTTTATTCAGAAGTAACAATCTCCCCACTATGCATTATAAATAGTCAAAATACAGGTCTTTAATAACAGTGGTTAGACTGTTGCAGTTATGTAAAATTCCACGACACAGAAAACAAGTTGAAACAGATTCTGCTGAGGTCATGTCTTTTTGGTTAAGTGTTGTCAGACTTGTTCACAGAGAACTGCTGAACAGTGCTGGATACTTCCTTGTTACAAGGGTTAAGTCATGATACAGGAAAACAGTAGCATTTAAGCTGCTAAGCTGTTAAAGCTCTGTGCCTACACCTGAGCATTAATGGAGATAATCATGCATGTGAGAACCTCAACTATTTTTTTCTAAAGTTTCTCTGTTAATACTTCCTCAGATTCTTATATATTTTACAGCAGAAGTCTTGTTTGTACTGAAAGACAGGATTGTTTAAAATAATTTTTTGAGACTTAAATAAAGATATTTGTTAATTGAAAGCACTGCTTAAATAAAATGCATAAGCCGATGTACCTATGAAAAGTTCATTTAACTGTATAATGCAGTGGTCTTCTCTGTCTGCAGAGGAACTTGTGTAAATTCAAATAACACAAAGCTCTACCATTATATAAAAGATAGTTCCTCTGAAAGTAGAGAACTTAGAAGACAAAGTCACTTTATTAAGTAACTATTGTACAGCAGAAGAAAATAGGCTTGGTAAACCCCATAAGCAATTTTTTCTGTGGTCTGCAAATACTGAACATAAAGTGAACCTCTTGTTCTCTTTCAGATGTCACAGCACCAAGTACATGCAGTTCAGCAGCTTGCAAAAGTTATGGGATGGCATGTGCTGAGTTTCAGTAATCACGTTGGTCTGGGGCCAGTGGAGAGCATTGGCAATGCATCAGCAATAACTGTAGCATCACCAAATGGAGACTATGCCATTTCAGGTAGTGTTTCCTCTTGTAAATAGAAGTGAAATCTTTCTGAGATTGTTTGTAGAGTATTTTGCTATAAATGCATATTATGCTCTAAAAGTCTGGAGACTATCTCTTTTGTTTATGGAACTGATATCTAAATAGAATCAACACTTTGTCCAGGAAGCCACTTAATATAAACCTGATTTAATTTACAGAGGCTTGAAAATTATTAGCATGGAAAATTATATATATATTCTATAATATGTATTATATAAATACATCATTTAAATATTATATTAATATTCTAGAAACATATGTTCATTTAATATATAAGTATATATAATAATTACATATATTATTACTAGCATAGAAAAGGGAGATTACAGAAACCATCAGTATCCTGAGAGAAGAGAACAAGATAAAAAACAGGATCATAACTCTGAACTTCAAGGAAAACAGAGTTTGGTCTCTTTAGGGATCTTTTTGAAAGAATCTTACGGGATATGATCCTATAGGATGGAAAGAAGAGGGGTCCTTGATTATTTTTTTCAAGGGTCACCTCTTTCAAATGCAAGAATGGTCATTCCTATATTCAGGAAGTTGTGCAAAGGTGACAGAATATCTGTGTGTATGAACAGAGAGCTCATGACTGAACTCATGACATAGGAAAGAGCTTCCCAAGAGATTATAAGCAGGACCAGTTGACCTGGGAGGGAGATAGAAAGACTATCTAAGCATGCACTGGTAAGGATAGGAAAGCGAAGCTCCTGAACCTGATGAGGGATGTACAGGGCAACAAGAAGAGCTTCAACAGTTACGTCAGCAGCAAAGGAAAAATTAGGGAAAATGTGGGACTGCTATTTAATAGAGAGAGGACATGGTAGCCCAGGATGTGGAGGAGGCCAAGGTACTCAGTACCTTTACTTTGGTCTTAAAGACTGGCCTTTAGGAATGGGTCTGTGAGACTCATGGGAAATTTTGGAGCAAAGATTTAGACTCAGTAGCAAAGGACCAAGTTAGAGAACCTTTGAAGAGACTCAGACATACACAAGTTCATCGGACCAAGTGGGATATAGCCATGACTGCTAAAGGAGCTGATTGTTGTCACTGTAAGGCCACTCTTGAGCATCTTTAAAAGGTCAGGCTCAGGAAAGATTCCTGAGGACTGGAAGATGGCGAGTGTCACATCCTATATTCGGGAATGAAAATGTGGAGAACCCCAGTCTGATCAGCCTCATTACAATTACTGGGAAGATGAGGGGAAAAACAATAGTCTCAGAAGTAGTTTCCAAACATACTACGGAGAAGGTGGTGATGGGGAGTAGTTGGCATCAATTTTTGAGGGAGAAATTATGTTCAATCAGCTTGATACTCATCTCTTTATAGAAGGCTAGCTTGGTAGATGAGGGGAAAGCTAAGTGGCACCTCCCGAACTGCTTGTTTAAAAAGCCAACACACACCACTCGCCAACATGAGAACACAGAAACCCATCCAAGCCAACAAAGCACCACCACCCCTCCACCAGTCTTGCAGAGTTTTGTGATTAAAAGTAACAACTCCACTTACTGACTTAGATCCTGTCTATTTGAGATAAATCCACTAGAAACTGCATTTTTTTATCCCATTTTTCAACAAAATAGTGGGGAATACATCCAAGTGAAAGAAAGAGCAATAAAGCCTTTGCCCTTCCAGGCATCACTGGGGAAAAAGAAATGCATTTGTAAGGTGTACGTTTTGGGGTCTATTAAAAGTTTCTCTGTCTTGATCTAACCAAGAATGTGCAGTACTAAAGGAACAAAATCATATAGAAGTGGGAGACGAGAGAGAGAAAATCCAAAGAAAAAACTTGTAAGAAAGGAAGGGAATTTCCCTTTTTTGCTTTCAGCATGTTTGGAATTGAGTAGGAGTAAAGTATAGTATACACAAGGAAGAATATTTAGTATGAGGAATTTGTACAGTGTAAAAATGCTCATTAAAATCTCTGTTCACCGCAGTGCGTAACGGTCCGGAAAGCGGCAGCAAAGTCATGGTGCAGTTTCCACGGAGTCACTGCAAGGATCTCCCCAAAAGTGATGTCCTGCAAGACAGCAAGTGGAATCATCTCCGAGGGCCATTCAAGGAAGTGCAGTGGAATAAAATGGAAGGGCGTAACTTTGTGTATAAAATGGAACTCCTCATGGCTGCTCTAACTCCTTGTTAGTGAAGTGTCAGTCTCTCTGTGAGGGTTTTGAATTGTCTCTGTGCAATGACAACTGCTTATGCAGCAAAGGGAAATGGGAGCTATGGGCCAGTACAAGAAAGCAAAACCAAATTTAATTCCTGTACAGAAATACCCATTTTGGTATTTGTAATAAAACCTTTTTCAATTGCATATAAAATACATATAATTCTTTTGTAAAAGTTTCTTTCATCTGCATCTTTGCAGATTGCTCTGTCCAGAGTAACATAGATGAGTAATTACTGCATTTTTTGTTTAGTCCTTGAGTTAGAGCATTCTTTAGTTGCAGCTTGTTTGTACGTTGATGGGGATTCTGGGTGACCCCTTTATTTTTGAGAAATATGTTTACTTGGCAGTTTAACTTGAGAATGTTATGAAGTCACTGCCTGTGGCAAAAGTCTTTCCTCTCTGATGGCCTGTACGATGTTGGCTACTTGGCTTGTGTTTTCTGACCTTGTTTTTTGCAAGAATATAGAGGAAAAGGTCTTAATCTGCTTGCAAAATTCTGGTAATTCGAGTTTGTGGGTGACGTAGTGATTGGATAGAAGGGAGTAACTCTCATGCAGTAAACCTCCACACTGCTGGGTCTTTCTTCTGCACTCTCAGTGATTATCATCCAGTGAAATAATAATAACTTCCTGAATATCAGCTCTTTTGTTTCTTTCAAAATAAAAAAAACATGATTTTGATAGTTTTGGTTGTAATTGTAGCCTTCTTGAAACTTCAAATACAGTGTTTAAGAAAGCTTTTAATTTGTTTGGTATTTGAATCTGAACCAGTTCATAGACAGGTTTCAAAAAGACTGTTAGCATTTATGTCTATATTCTGTTATGAGGTGTCTGTATATATGTATATATATGAACTTCTTGCACATAAACATGTTTGAGTTGATCACACTTGCATTGTGACAATTGTTATTTTGTTGTATTTTCAACTAGAAAGAATAATTGTAGGAAAACCAGCAGCAAGCTGCTGCTCAGTGTATCCAATGCAATTCTTGCACTTACATTGCTGTTTGCCAGCATGGAGCATCTTGTTTCAGTTCCTGGAGGTACTTGCTTCTATGTAACTGAACCATGAGAGAGAAAGAGTTTTCCTTTCAGGTTCTCATGTGTTACCCAAAACACCTGATGAAAAGTCCAAGTTGAAAATAGTCTCTCTGATCTTGAAAAAGGGATGAGCCGAATGTAACCCCCATGGTGCCATGTATTGCTGTGCCGGCAGACACTGTGTGGTTATAGGCGAAGGGGGGAGGGGTATGCATTTTGGTGAAAGTTCAGCCAACAGCCTGATGCATCTGTTCATGCATCCGACTACATGAGGCTGTTCTGACTCCTGCCAACACAAGTCTCTTATTGATAATTAGAAAATGAGCCTATGGAACTTGAACATGTCTTTACACTTCACTGCTCAACCTAAATTGACAGGTCTGCATGTAGCAATACCCTTTTCATCAAGTAAGTTCTTCGTTAACTAGTAATCAGATCACTGTGGAGCTGTTAGAATCTCATGATTGCAGGGCTTCTCCTGAAAAGAAGGACACCTCCTGTGTTGCAGAAGGGCAAGGACTGCATGTTAGCATGAAAACATTTGATAAAACTTCTAGGTCTAGCTGAAAAAATAATGATAAATACAAAAAACCCAGGACTATTAGAGACCTGAAGAGTCTGTATTTTAGTGTTGAATACATAAGAATTCCTAACTTTAATGGAAAACAGACTAATTAGGCTTCTAACAGAGGTACAGTCTTGAAACTTGGTAGGGCATCTTCAAATATAAAATGATGACGTTAGTGAATGATTAAGACCTTTACAGTTGATTGCCAAAGCAATCTGGTGAACTTGGACATCTCTTTAATTAAAGTTTAAAAATAAAATGCCTTAATCCCTTTTATCATCTAGAATGCTCTAAATATTAAATTTGCTGGTCTTCTGCAGAGAGTTTACAAGTATAGTAAGAACAGATATTATATTCTGAATTTCAACTGTAACAACCTTCCATAAGCCTTTAAATGCTCCAGGGTAGCAAGAAACTCTTACAGCCAGTTTAGCCTCATGTTCTGCACTTCAAATATTATTGACATTAATAAAGCATATTGACAAACATAATTTTCAGGAAATTGTGAGTATTTTTAAAGTAACATTACCTGTGTAGAGTAAGCATGTTAAATTGTGTGTAAAATTTTTGGGTGAGGAATTGTCTATAAGGAAAGCTTTATACAGGTTCTGTGTCCTGGATATTCTCAATATTGTTTGAGTCCCTGTGGTTCATATGGGATATTACTGCCTAAAAGTGAGGTTGGCACCAGGTTCAATAGCCAAGGATGGGTGCTTGAAGTTGCAGTGACTTCAGCCAAGCTGAAAGAGGTGGAACAACTCTGCTCATTGTAAACTTCTTTTGTTGTAGTACATTTTAAACTGAAGAATTTTAAGTGTTCATTTCCTGCTTTCATCCCAGCCTTCAAATATTATAGTTTAAATGTGTGTGTGACCTCTGCAATAATAGCAATGCACTTGAATGGTCATACATGTCTGGATAGGTTTCCTGACTTCCTCTGGCAGTTACAACGTTTGAGTCAGTGTTAGCAGATAATAGTGGTTTTATGTGGGAGCTGCACTTTTTGTACTTCTTAAGCAAGTCTGGTAGAGCACCTGTTACACATTCAGCTCAGCCTAATAACTAGCTTTACATTCAAAGTCTAAGACTTAGGGCTCAAAAAAACCCCTAACAATGTTGTCCATATGCTGTAAGTGTACTTTACCAAGTAATTCAAGCTTGGTCATTGAAATAGATGCACTTACAGTTTCCCTATTGTCAAAGCTTAGTTCACACAAAGATACACAAGATTGGTAATATACAGTTAAAGCAGAGAATTGGAATAAACTCTCAGTTGTCTGCGCTCTATCTGAGACTTCTTTTATTTCATTTCTCACCTTTTTTTACCTATTCTAGATGCAGGAAGGAGCAAACAGCTGAATCTGGTACCTCAATTTATGAGTGGGAGAGAGGCCTTTTCTTTAAAAATGGCCGGCTCCATATGGGATGGCTTAAAGGTGTTGTGCACAGGGTGCTTTGGAAAAAAGCTTGTTTGGCACCTACCTGCATCGTTATGCACTTGGTGAGAAATTCTCTGAATGGTTTTCCAAATGGAGCCCACAGTACCTCTGCACTTGAGCATCCCAGTCCCTGACCAGAGGGAAAGCTGTGTCAGGCTGTCCTGTAAAATGTTTTTGCAAACAAGTGAGACAAAGTGTGAGAAAGGTAGTAGCAGCCGTTTGACTCAAACAGCTATGTAGCAATCTACAGGCACAGACTAGTCCATGTTATCTTCCAGGTCAAAGTTTATTTCACACTTCAAAATTCTCATTACAAAAGCAAAACAGAATAATTTGGAACTCGGTCAGTTTACTGCTTTCTCACTGACAAACACAGATGTTATTCCACCCAACAGATCTGCAGTGAAGAATTGCAATGTGTGCAGTACGTAGACTCAAGAAAACATTAGTTGGATCACTTCACGTTTTCTTACAAAATAGGGAAAGCAAAGGTGGCTTCTCAACAAGAGCACTTTCAGAACTGTATTTGTAAATACTGTATTTCAAAGTAATGCTGTTTTAACTTTTCTTCTCATAGATTGTTCCTTAGTGGGCTAAGTTTGCAAAGGACTTGACATCTTTCACAACAAAATGTTTAGTACTTTGCCAGGCCACTGGTGTTCTGTGTCAGTATTTTATCTGACCCCTCTAATCTTTACAGACAGCATCCTCTTTAGTGCCTGCACTCTTCCTTGTATAACCACCTGCTCTAGTAATATCATAAAATGTGTGTTAACGTCCATGCTGGGGCAGTGTAAACAACTGGAAACACAAGCGGGAGAACTTTGACCAGCTCAGCGTTCTTTCAAAGTCAGTTTCGTCTCATGAAAAATTGCAGTTTGTCTTCAGAGCTTCAGGAATTTCCTTACACCCAAAAGTAGCAGCATAGGTGCAATAAGCAGGGTTCAATGCTTTCAATTAATTTTTTAATGTAATACTGTAATTAGATATTTAATTTCTTATGTTGATGGATGCTAATGACCACTCTGTCTGTAATAGGAGACTTGCCATATCCAAAATACAGGTGTCCTTCAAGACCATGATAATTTCCTTTATGCGTTGATCTTAGAGGCTTGTTTGGTTGTTTTCAAGAGTGGTAGAGGCTGTAGATTTTATTAGCTAGCCACAAAAATGTGTTCATGCTCAGCATGAAAGCATACTCCTTTTTACTCTGACCTTGACCTTGACTGGCACAACCAAAACATTACCAGGTCAAAACAGCGCCATCAGACACTGCTGATTTAATTACTTTGCCAGTCAGGATGTTTCTGCAGTAGTCACAAACATTTTACCTTCTAGGTTTATCCTTGCTTTCTTGGCCTGGCCAACACTTCCTCCTGAGGTAGAATTGTTATTTTTGTTATGATACAGTCCTTGGCTAGCATTCAATGGTCTCCAGTTCAATCTCTTCCGTTGTACTTGCTGTAAATAAAAGGATATTGTTATTGATCAGCAAATTAGTTGGAAGGCAAACATTCAAAAATTAACAGTGCTGTGTTAATAGCTGAGACATTTTTAACTTTTTAATATTATCTCCGGCTTGGTCATCTGCAATTATGTTTTAAATACATCTTTTCAAAATATTTAACTGCATAAAGAGTCCTCACAATCTTTAAAGTGACAACAGTTTCTTCCAGTACAAGGCTAAAGGCACTATGAAAACTAAGTCCATAGGGCCTGTTCTTATGTCTCTCTTCACGACTTCTGAAAGGAGGGCTCTTCTGAGGTAGAACTGGGGCAGAATTTAGGTCTCTGCTTCAGACCTTGTTCTGGGAGACATGGCCAGATTCTAGAATCATGGTTTTCCTGTACTCTGCCACAGAACTGTATTCAATTCACCTCTATGTAAAGATTGGCTTTAACTGGAGGAAGAGGCTTTATCTAAAAAAAATCCTGTATATTCTGGCATGATAGGAAAGTTTTCAGTAGCTACAGGAGCTTGTGAGTGCTGTGTGGGCCATGAAAACGGCAGCAGCACTTAAGAGCTATAGGTGAGCAACAGAAAGGAAGAGGCAGCTCAAGCCAAATTAATTTCTTCTCGTGTAAGGTTTTGCAGAGTTGACACAGAAGCCATGAGGTTTAAGATGCTTGAATGTCTGTGTTGGTGTAGTGAAATACTGATAGCTAGGCTGCTTATTGTAATGTAACACTTAGAGAAGAAATACAAAACTTTTACCTACAGGGCAAGAAATCATTAGTGGATCTGAACTTAAAAGAAGGGAGGTAAACACCTGAAATATTTTGAAGTGGTAGAAGAAACCTCCCATTTCAAAGATGTGCCTCAGAGCTTGATCCCAGGCCTGTAGCATGCACCTTGTTTCCCTGCCTAGCCCAAATATCCCTGGCTGTGGCTTGAAAATTCTTCTCTAATACAGCCCTTCTGTGTAGCCCTTGTGTTCCATTGAGTGGTTTTTCATGACTGCTGTCTTCAGTGTCTGGTTTTGATATTACCCAGTGTTTGCTGGACTCTGCAACTGGATCAAAAGTGAGGACAGATGAAGAGGGGGTTTAAGAGGAGAAGGAGATGCAATCCTGCATGAACTGAGGTGAGGGCCACTCCAAAGGGTCATTTGAGTATTTTCCCCTAAAATACACCCTGCTGGTGTGAACTCTGAGGGAGTTCCTGATGCTCTTGACTTTGTCTCCTGCCCTCTGATGGGGGTATTATTGCAGCTCTGGACTTTTTATCCCAAGTTTTCCAATCAGCAGTGTTGGGAAGTGTTTCATTATTTCTGATATGAAACATATAAAGTAGATGTCCTGTGGATTGTTCTGCAACTAAACACCTGTTATTCAGTTGCCTCAGCTAGTAAAGAGAACAGGATAACTGATCTGAGACCTTCAGTCTTCTCAATGGCCCTGTTTAACACCTTTATGGTACAAATTCTAGGATCAAATTTCAGGCTTGAAAACCTTATACTTTGCATTTTTAGAGAGATACCTGATAGTTTTTGAGTTGTCTTCTTCTGAAATAGATGCAGAGACTTATTACACAGCCACATAAAGCAGATTAGAACGGCAGATACTGCAGCAAGAAATGCAAAGAGAACTGCTACAAAATGCAAATCTTCATAGATAATCTCTGTAGGGAACATGGAAAAAAATTAATATTATAAAATTGATTACAAGCAGATTGATGCTTAATCACAAGGTAAAGCCAAGCAAGTTCCATCTAGTCTGTACCGTAAACATTGAGTATGATGGTGCCATAGGCATTGGTTCCATGCTCCTCTGTGACAGTGACAAAATAGTAGCCGGCATCTCTCATGCCCACGTTCTGAAGCTGTATAGAGCCGTTTTCAAACGTAGTCACTCTGTCCTTGTAGACCGTGGATATGTTGACAGAATTCCCACTTCTCCACTCAACAATGCTGGTGGTGCCCCAGCTGGACACATGCTTCCACTCAATGGTGGCCACGCCTCGGCAAGAGTATTCAACTGAGAGGAGGATGTTTTGTGCCACTGTTGCATTGATGTTGGGCTGTGGGACAACTAAGGATACTCCTACAGGAGCTGAAAGACAAAGGAGGGTGATGAGTCTGGAGGTGATGCTGCACCAGCTGTCCAGGGCAGGTTGGGACCTCTGGGTCCTGGAGATTCATCCTACTTATCTCAGTGGTCTGTTTTAAGAGCGGATAGATTATGCTTCGCAACATCTTTTTCTTTCTGCTCTCCCTAAAAGTAAAGTACATACTTGAAGACTAAATACACATTTGTAATAGGTGATAGCAAAAATACTTCCACCATAGGGGACCAATAGTTGCATGTGTTTCAAAGTTTTAATACCCAAACAGAAAGGGACTTTGGAAGGGTCTTTTTGGGTAAGCATAACATTTTCTGAAAACTGAGGGGTTCTTGTGCTCATCAGTAACTGGCTTTCTTTAAAAATCCTGCATTTAAATGGAAACTTTAATCACCATGTCCAAGGTAACCTATCATGCCAATTAACTACAATCCCCGAAAGCAAGAACTGTAGTAGGCATAAGTATCTGAAGTCTTGGCAAGGACCTTGTCGTGTTTTCAGGATGTGTAATCAACATTTGAGACATCAGCTTTTTAAAGGCAGCCAGTTATAAGCCAGTGCAAATAAATCACATGTAACCAAAGGTTCACAGTTTCATGAGAAGCCAGGGACTTCATGCTCCTGATGATATCTGGGCAAAAATGCATACAAAAGAATATTTAGTTCTCACCAACTTCCTCTTGATGTGATTACAGAGCTGTTCATAACACTGTGAAACTGAACCGATGACTTAGTTTAATGTGTAACTGCAATAATTTCTGCTTGCATGTGGGTGTTTCTGCATGAAAATTTGGATGAACACCAACATTGGAGTTTTAACTGGCATACTTTTTTCTTTTTATTGGTGGCTTGTTTGAGACCCTTGGCTAAAGACTGAAATCCTGCTATCTACCCACCAAAATCAAAACAGACGAAAGGCAGATAAAGCACAGAGCAAGGCTGAATGCCTTTTTCTGGTTTGGCTTGGAGCAGCTCACCTACTCTACTCCCTTACTGTGGGAACAGCCTGACTGCAAGAGTTACGAAAAAGTAATGCAGACCTGCAAATGTCTGCAACCCAGTGGGGGAGTGAGCATGAGACCCTCAGCTACACTGCATGAGTGCAAAGCAGGACACCTGGGAATGATCCTGGAGATTCTGCAGAGTCTTCAGGGATAAGAATGATTAAGAAAGGCAAAGAAAAAAAATCTCCAAGGCAAAGAAATTATTTTTAAAAAATCTTAAAATAAGAACCCTCCATGGCCAAAACTTCATAGCCACCACAAGTGGAAGAGATGGGTGAATTACAACCTGACTTCACTATATTTGGGATCTGTAGCAGAATTCACTAAATCTGCTGGTCAGGGTAAGGTAGGAGAGCTCAAAAAGCCAGTTCAGTCCCCAGGCCCTCACCTATGGGACCAAACAGGATCTAGGCTTTTTCCAGAACAACACTCTTGGGCTTCCCCCTTCATGAGCCTTGTCACTCTCATGCTGCCAGTACCCCTGCAGGAACATCATGCTTTCCAGGCAGCTCAGTGCATCCTCAGCTGAGCTGTGGTCTGCTGTTCAGCCTGTGTGCAGGAGAGACTAACAAGAGCTGTGAAAACGGCGGTTTGTGCCAGCTACAGAAACAGAACAGCCGGGAACCTCCGGTAATCGCTGCAAACTGTTCCAATTGTTTTCTGCTCCATGTGTTTATTTAAAGGCCTTTTCCACTGTTTCTGACCAGACAGGAGCTGAGTGTCTCCCCTCAGTGACCCTTTTATGTTTTTATAGAAGCTTTGTTTTGAATATGTGATTACAAGGCAAAGTGAGGAAAAAAAATATTTCCATTAAATGATTTGCAAATATGTTCTGCCCCTATCTGGCATGCAAAGCTAAAAAGGGCAGTACCATATCTAACCATTCAAAAATATTTTTAGTAGGCAGCGTGCCTAGATCACCTGAACCGGTGTAACCCAACAGAGCTGCACCAGGCTGGAGAGCAAACATCACACCCACCTTCGGCGTCCTACGCAAAGCCACTGCGCTCTGCTGCTCGCACAACCAGCCCCTTCACACCCAGTACAATACCCACCCAGGAGAACAGGGTACCGACACTGCTCATAGCACACAGAGCTTGCTGTCCTGGTACACTGCTCTACTCCAAAGCATTTGTCTGGCCAAGAGTCAAAGTGGGAAGTGTGGCTCTATGTACCAGACCTGGCCGTGGCAACGCAGCTGGGCCTGCAGCGTGCTGGGCAGTGAGTGGGGAAAACAGGCTGGCAGCGAGAGGTCTCCACACGGGAGCTCTGCACTGGGGGGACAGCTCCAGAACGGGCCTCTGAAACCCTAGGGACTGTTTCTCTACCCTCCGGTGTCCTGCTTGTGCATCTCTTTGGTTGGTGGAGTGCCGTGACCAGAACAAACACCCTGGTGGCACCCCAGTCCCCAGGTGAGGGTGGGGTTGGCAGCAGCCTCCTTCAGCCCCCTCAGGGAGAGCACCGGGCACTCTGCGTGTCGCCCCCTCCCCACTCACCCCGTGGGGGTCTGGCTTGGGACCCACCTTCCCTCTTCACCGCCGCGCTTCCCAGCGTGACCCGACGCCCCTCGGAGTCATTAATCGGGGTTGTTTCCCCCTCCACGCCTCGTCCCCTCGGTCGCTGGAAGAGCGGCGGGGCAGCGGCGGCTGCTGGGGCCGCCCTCGGCCGGGGCGTGCGGCGCTCCCCCCGCGGCCGCGCTGGTCCCGCTCGGATACCCGCTCCCTCCGCGGAGCAGGAGCGGGAACCAGCCTCCCCCGACCACGTCCAGCCCTCAGAGAGCAGCGATGCCTGCCCGAGTTTCGGTATGTCCCGTCCCCCTCCCCTCCCCAGCCGCTGCCGGGCGTCCCGGTTGCGGACGGGCCGGGCAGAGAGCTGGCCGCGGGCGGGGATCGGCGGGCTCTCCGCACCTCCCCGCAGGTGCCGAGCGCTGGGGCTGAGCCGGGGCATCGAGGCGAGGAGCGGGGAGAAAGGGCCGGGGCAGGGAGCGGGGGAGACGCACGGAGTCGGACACTTACTCTGCAGAGCCCATCCGGCGGCCAGGCAGAGCGTGACGGTCCCCACGACGACTCCCCGGCCCCGACAGCCCTGCAGCGCTCTCATCAGCGGGAAGCCGATGCCCCAGGGCTCGCATTGAAGTGGCAGGGCCGGCCGGCGCGGCCCGACCCGGGGGCTGCCTGCCCCAGGCCTGTCTCTCCCTCGCCTGTCTCCCTTCTCCTCCTCCCGCTCCCGCGGCGCCGGGGCTGCTCCCGGCTCCCCCGGCACCGGCCCCCGGGCGCTCCCCCGCCTCACTCCCCGCGATCCTCCGATCCCGGCTGGAGATGCAATTGGCTGAGGAAGGGAAGGCGCTGCCCGGCCGCCGGCCATCGCCCAGGCGGGCAGTGAGCGCGATGGGCGGCCGCGGAGCCGCGCAGCCCTGCCCGGCCCTGCCGGTGCCCGGCCGGAGCCTGGTGCCGGGAGCCGAGCGCGGGTTCGGGGCACCCGGCCGAGGAGGCTGGTTTTAGGTGTGATTTGGTATCCGCTAGGGAAATCTCTCTTCGGGTTGTTAAAACTGACTTTTTGGCTCCGAGAAGTCTGGTGATGCTGCAGGTGAGACGGGGGTGTGTGCGGGAGGGGACTGGTCAGCATCACATCTGTGTCCCCAGGGATCATCTCAGATGACCACGCAGAAAAATGAACAGGGTTCCCAACCCACTGTAGCGAACACATGCACTAGGTGCCCCACTCTCCCTTATACCGTCATCCGGAGGAGGTCCCCAGAAATGCTTGTCTTTCTTTCAGAAAGCACGGGACAGTGTGAGATAGTGGGAAACATGATTAGAGAACATTAGAGTGTCCCAATCCTGAAAACCCTTCCTTGCTCGGAGACATCATTGTATATGGCTACCAGAAGCCATATCCACACCCAGGAGAGCTGCCCCTCTGACCAGGGAAACAGTTACACACCAGATCAGCCTTTTTGCAGATTTTCCATTCTCTTTCTTGCATTTCCCTCGCAATTTTCTTTATTATAGTGTGGATTAAAGAGAAACGCTTTAGCGTGCTGGTCAGCACAAGCTCCTGAGGGTGGGTGGGAGGAAAAGGCATCGCCCAGGTGACAGTGACAGCTGGGATCTGCCAGAGCCACCTGCGCTGAGCAGCCACTCTCACACGGCACTCTATGGAATAGTGCAGGTTTCCTTATGGACTGGCTGTCTGTGAGAAGGACAGGTGAGTCCCACGGGGGTCGGGGTGGCTGAAGCACAGTTCTGGGCAGGGGGCTGAGCAGGAGTGAGGCTTGTGCAGGGCTCAGCTGCAGGGGACCCACTCCTGCTGGGACTTTCCAATCAAGTGTGATGCTGTCATGTGCTGCCAGGTGAAAGCCTCTGTGTGGCATTACAGCTTCTTTCATGCACACCTCAGAGGGGACTTCTAGGACTTAAGTCAGGCCTTGACGAGAGACAGTGCAATCTGCATGGGCTCCAGGGCCCAGATTTTGTTCAGGTGCAAAAAAATCACCAGCTTCCCCAATTTCTGGTGCATGTCTTGAAGCTCAGCATGATACTCAGATGGAGGGGCAGGGAAAGAGAGGTCAGTGAGGATGTACTGCCCAAATGTTTGATCCCATGTGGGTTTTGCAGCCTTCCATGGCACTGGGGTTGCCTGGAAGTGTGTGTGCACTGGATCTGCAGAGGCAGGCCATGAAGTGCTTCCTTTCCACCTTGTCTGCCTGAGCTGCTCCTGTGCTTTGCCAAATCCCCTCTGCTGCATCAGGCCAGCATAGTGCCTGGGTGTCCTGCTGAAAATGTAATTACAAGAGAAAGTGTGCAGTCCTGCCCCTGGGAGATACCCACGGACAAAGTTTTTTCCTGACCCCATCATTTCGTGGCAGTTTTATTCCTCAAAATATTAAAGGAGGTCTCACGATGATGTGACTTTATGTCATTTTCCTTTTTTATTTCTTTCAGCCTTTATTTAAATTGTTTTTGAGCTCTTGGCCCAATGACCTATTTTGGCAGCATAACATATGAGCTACATGCTCATATAAAATGAATTCAACCTTGCATATTTTAAATGTATCCTTCTGGTTGCATTGAGTAAATGCATTCTATTGGAAAGACAGATGTTAGTAATGAAATTGAAATCCAGGCTTGGAGCTCCTCTCAAATTTTGGCAGTTTTGGCTGCCATAGTCAAACGTTGAGTCCTGTGATAAAAAGGAGTCCTGTGTCTGTGTTCAGCATCAATAATTAAGAGCAGAGAACTTTTGAATTCCTTCTTTTTAAACGGAAGATTATAAAATATCTAGTGGTTGGCTTTTTTAAAATATAATCTGCACCTCAAGAAATACATGTCACAAAATGCTAAGCATTAAGAAAGCGTTTAATTGAGCTGTTATAAACCATGTTTATTTGGAAGCTGGCTGGTTGCTCTCTCCCTGAGAGCCCATTGGAAGCAATGCTTCCTCCCTCTGTGCTGCAAACATCCCCTCTGCAAGTAAGGAGGTTTCTCTTAAGCAGAAGGTGTGAAACAGCAGCGATGAGTGAGCGCTGGGGCAGGGTGGGGGCCCTTTGACAAGGCAGGGGGGCAGCAGAGGGCTGGGGCAATTAGTAGGGCAGGCTTCTTGCCTGCAGCCTGTGGAGGAGTGTGGCCATAGGGAGCTGCACTGTAGGGGCAGGTGCTGGGGGCCGTGGGGTACAGCCCTATCCACAGGTGACTGCAGAATCACTTGGCTTCAAGGAATCGTAGAATTGTTTTGGTTGGTAGAGATCATCAAGCCAACCATTAAGCCAGCACTGCCAAGTCCAGCACTAAACCATGTCCATAAGCACCACATCTACATGTCTTTTGAATATCTCCAGGATGGTGACTCCACAATTTCCCTGGGCAGCCTGTTCAAATGCTTGACAGCCCTTTCAGGGAAGCAGATTTTAGTAATATGCTCTGGCATAACCTGAGGTCATTTCCTTTTGTACCAATGATAGCTGTATTATTGATTAGCAATCAATCTAACAGAATTTAACCTTGATGCTTGACCCCTCTGAGTCCCCCTAGCACCTGCCTGGCTCTCAGCACCCCAAAGGCAATGGGGGATAAGCTTCGGCAGATATCTCCTGCTGTTGGGCTGGAGTGTGAAGAGGATGCTGTGGACAAGCTGATGTGTGGATTCTGGGCTTTGGTGCTTGGGCATCAGTGCAAGGCTTCAGCAGGGGAGCTGTTTCTGCCAGGTGTGAGTGAAGGGATGCACCCTGCCTGGCTCTTCTGCAGGATTTGGTAGCTATCTCAGGATAACTCTACAGAAAAGCCAGATCGGAGTGTTATTCCTAATTTTACTTACCTTGGCGTATTCATGATGTATTTTCCTAATGAATTTTTTTATTAAAATCCTGTCCAACCACATTCAGATGAGGCTAATGATATACCACTCCAGGTTGTAGGTTTTTCATCATTAATGTTGCTCTTCTGGTTTTATTTTTCTCTGCTTGTCAAACAGCAGTTCTAGGAAGCATAAATGTATCAAGCAATATAATACACACTGTAAAAAAAGAGGTTTTCTTTGTTTAATTACAAAGTGGCCTTAAAACCAGGCTTTGGGAATGACTTAAATGATCTGTAAAAGATTTGGTTTGCCATCCCTGCACTTCTGTAGGCATCTGCAGATTTTATTGCTGCATGCTCAGTATTTTAAGTTTTCCTTCCCCTTCCCTTTGCTTATTTTCATTATTTTAGATGTGTTTTTCCTTTCCTCTCATTGCCATATGTGAGATGACAGTCTCTCAAGTTTGTCTGGAGGGCCTTATTTCTCTTTCTGGTGCCATTAATAATGGAACAAAACCACATTAACAATTGCAACAACAGCCAGATAGGAGCCAGAAAGCTCCTTTTGCTCTTTAATATGCTGCATGAGTACACAGAAGTGCTTTATACACAGGGTTTCTTTTTTTTTTTTCTCACCCTTTTGCATTGATTTTTTTTGGATTTGATAAAATGCTTGACCTTGTCTTTTGTTAAAGAAAAGATAAAAAACACCAGAGTTAAATATTCAAAAATATTACAGACATGAGATAACCCTTTAGAGGTAATTTCGTCCTGCAAGAAACCACAGGAGAAAACTCAGCAATGTAATGTTAACAGGAACTGCAGGGCGTCACATCTGCTTGGTCACAGGGCTGCAGAGGCTGCTCACCATTGCCTTGAGATGCTTTTGGTTGATGATGCAGTGAGCTGGCAAACAGCTGGCAGAGAGAGGAGAGAGCTGCAGGCTTCCAAACCAGCAACAGAAATGTGCACCTGGCACAGGAGTAGTTAAAAAATAACATCCTGCTGATGCCTCCTCTTTCACATGAGGTTGGTCGTTCAGGCTTAGCTTATTGTGGTCTTCTGGAAGTGAGAAGAGCATTTGCTGTGAGGTCTTGCTGTGTAAAAACATTCCTTCCATTTGTATAACATGAAAAAAAAGGATTTTTTAGCATTTGAAGTAGAACCTGGCTAAATCTGCACTTTGCATGTCAGTGGTTTCTTTTTGTCTTTTATTTTTTTCAGCAGGGGCACAGTATGAAAAGCCCTTTCCTCACCGCAAATCAATCAACAGCTGTAAGAGGAAAGACTATGGCAGTTCTGGTCGGTCAGCATTCCTCCACTTTTTAAGCTATCTAGACTGCCTGGGTCTCCTTGTGGGTTTGGTCTGTGAGTTTGCAGGTTAGGAAAACGGCGGGTGGGGGGGGAATCAAATGATGATGCAGAAATGTGTATCTGAGGATGCACAGATGCTTGGTAGAAGGGAGATATCTGGAAAAAGCTTTTATCAAATGAGTGGTGCTCAAAGCACACCTTTGAGCAGGAATGGCTGGCATTCACCCATGGGGTGCTGTTGTGGCATTAAATACCTTCCAAGACAATACATCCTCTGTCTATATTCACAGAGTGTGGAATATTGCCATGTTCTTTCAATGGGAAACCAAAGTACAAAGTTGCTTTTTTAATAGGAAGTTTATGTCAAAACAAAGGAAATAATTTCTCACTGTCATGAGTCTCTGAGGTGGTCTTTATCCTGTGTCTCTGAGCAACCTGTTCTAATATTTCAGCACCCTTGCTGTAAAAATTTTCTTCCTTATACCTAATCCAAATCGACTCTCCTTCAGTTGAAAACCATTACCCCTTTTCCTTTTACTGCAGTTCCAGCCACTCTTCGGCCTTCCTCACCCCATCCTTATACACCTGAGCAGTGTCCCAGGATACCTGTTCCTGCTGCACTGCCTGTGCATTTCCTTCTTGCCCTTTAGTTTCTCTAGCAGGTCTCGACTTAGCCATGCAGGTCTCTTGTCTTGTTTCCCTGATTTCTTGTATCTGGGGATTGAGAGCTCTTATGCTCTATGAAAAATGTCCTTTAAGATCTCCCAGCTCTCTTCTGCTTCCTTGTCCCTGAGGGCAGTTTTCCATGGGGGTCCTATTGACTAACTCTTTGAAGGATTGGAAGTTTTCTTTCCTAAAATTCAGGGTCCTGATTTTATTCTTTGCCTGACCTTATCCCTCAGGACTGTGAACTCCACCAGTGCATTGTCACTGTAGCCCAGCCTGCCTTCAGTCTTGATGTCACTGATTAACTCAACTTGTGTTGTGGTGGTAAAAACAAAGAAAATAATAATGCAATTCCAATTAAATAGAAAATTATGTTCCAGTTTGGACACCAGGAGGTCAATCATTCATATAACCCTTCACCTCACATCAATGTCCTAAGTGTTATACCATACACATATCTAAGAGGAGCCTTTATAACATGTAAGATTTATCTGACCATTTTCCAAGTTTCTAGTTCTACTTTGCTGACCGCTGGTGTTTATCTGTTGCTCATTAGCAATATGAATATTTTCAATTCAATTCAATTCTGCAGAATTCAGCAGAGTGAATGGCATGTCTACCCACTGTGTGTAGAATGAAAACCATCTCAAAAAGTGGCAAATGCAAAAGGGTCTTTTGTGTCTTCTCTTTTTCCATTTTTTCTCTCCCCTCACTTTTCTCTCCATTGCTCTCCATTACCAAAATAGCACAAGCTTTTTTCATCTCAAGTCTTGGGATGCCCCAGGTGCTTAAGCCTGTTTCCCATCTCTGATTTGGTCACTGTCCAAAGATGCAGTAGTACTGATTTTTATGGACTGGACAACAACTTAAGTAAAATTCGACATGAGTAATAATTAAGCAAAGCAATAATTAAGTGTGATTAAACTGGTCTAGTTGAAATGGACGATTTAAATATTCACATTTTAGTCTCAACCGCACTTTTTATGTGGATCACCTGAACACCTCTCCAATTCATTTAGCCTAAATTTGGTGCAAAGAGTTTACTTTGAGCTGCCCTGTCAGCACAGCTGTATCCTCGTGTGGTCTAAGCTGTCAAAACCAGAACTCTTTTTTTCTACCACAGATGAGGCTCACTCTGGGTTTGCTGAAGCACCAAGCAGGGGATGCCGCAGAGTCTCTCTAGAGAGCCAGGCTTGATGCTCCTCGCTGCAGGCAGCCTCCTTGTCTGTGCTGGTTTCTGTGTCTGGACACAGCACCTGTAAGTCAGCTGGGAGTACAGAGCACTGAAAGGAATTGAATCAAGCCCATCCAGCCCTGCAGAATGGCTGCTGAAGCATGTCAGGCATGTGGCCTTTCAAATAATGACTGTGATTGAGCAATGGTGGTGTAATTGATGTGTCTCCCATGGAAACAATTATGGATAACTCAGGGCAGTAACAGCTCAGACCCTTGCACAGGCACTGTGGGTGGTTTCCCCCTGGAGCACCACAGATGTCACAACACCAATTATAGCCTTGGCCTCATGCCCCACGTCAGCCTGTGTGTGTGGAGGACTTAGGAATTGCTCTGAACACACCAGAGATGGAAACTTCATTGATTTTTCAGTGCAGGATGGGCAGGTGGCTGCTGGAGGAGGTCATGCAGCACCATCACTGAGAGAAGGAGACCTTCTTCCCTCATCTTTGAACAGACAACTTGGGGTCCAGTATACAAAGAGGTTGCTGATGGAGGACCCAGTTTAGATTTAGAAATCCAAATCACAGTGGTCTTGACTTATCATGGTTGGAGTTCAGGAGTGGCAAGCAGGGCTATGAGCAATGTCAGCTTTAAGGTAAAAGTGGCAGTGGTTACCTCAGTGGTACCTGATTGCTCATCTCCAGCAGGGCTGGGAGAAGTAAGGAACAAACAACATCACTGGGATTTGTCAGTCTGAACCCTGGGCTGGACATCAGATACCCTAGGGCTACACTGAATGGATTCCTCTTAAAACAGGATAACTTTCAGAAAAGCTTCCAGTTTCATTGTAGCATTTTCAGTGATGACAAGTCCACCTCAGTCCTTGCCAACTTGCTCTGTTTAATGGACTTTACATTTAAAATGCTGAACCTCATTTGTAGTCCTAATTTGTCTAGTTTTAACTTCAAGACACTGAATGTTGTCATAAACCCTGCCTGTGAAGAAAAGAAAAAAAGACAAAGTAGCAGGAGCATGCTCTGGGTAAGATTGATCTCACCCAAATCTCAACATTGCATAGGGTAGCATCACTCAGACCTTCTTTTGAGGACAGCACAGCCAACAGTTGGTTTTAGACTACGATACACTTGATCTGTCTGTATTAGATTGTCCTGCATTAGATTGTCTATGAGCCCACAGTGACCTGCAGGTCGTTTGACGAGCTGAGCACATGATGTGGACTGCTCCTTATTGCCCTCCCCAGTGCAATTCCATAGCACGATGCCTAGAGTCAACCTCATTAGAGATACTGGATGGTAATTTCCTACTTGTAATTACATTTCTAACCTGTCAGTTAGCCAGCTGTTAATCTATCTAATGTACATGGCATTGATTTTGTATTGTTCTTTCTTAATCAAATTTCCGTCTGATACCATCTTAGATGCTCCACAGATGAACTATCAAAATGTCAAAGAGAAGCAAGACAGTGGAAGCCTCAGGGTATCTCAGTGGATCCTGCCAGCTCAGCCAACAACAGAGTGCTGCCTGGATGCTGGTGTTTGCTGCTTTAAGTAGCAGCTGTTTAGGCTGAGAAAAGTTATAGAAACTGTATAGAGTCATTAGCACGGACACTTCTAAGGGTCAAAGGAGGTAAATCCACATGTGGAGAGGTAAACCGGGGCCCTCCAGTGACCAAATGAATTTTTTTATAAAGGGGGGAAAGAAAAATGAAGGAATACTGAACTGGAGGGGGTAACCCATGAACAAAATGGTTTCATGAGAGCTGGGTCATTATCGCCCATGCTAGCATCACGTCAAGGCCCTTGGGTCTGCTGGACTGGAACAACTAGGCATTTGGGCATTAAGTATAGGACAGAATTACTTTTGTATTTATTTTACTTGCAGCTAATTGCTTTCAAAACTTTGTCTGACCTTGATGAATGTTTTCTTTTTAAGCTTGCTGGGGGATGTTCTGAGGAGAGAGTCTTATAAGGATGGAAAACGGTAAACATTCAGGAGAGTTACAGTAATTGTATCTTTGCCAAACTCTCTTCACACAAAGCAGAGTGCTTTTAGTGGTATGAAATTTAGGGAAGCTTTGCAAGGGCCAGGTATGGCTGAGTGTGCCAGATACCCCTGAGAGCAAGACTCTCCTGTTTGAAGTCTCTGTGAGTTTCTGTGGTGACGCTAGCTGGTGACATGGTGGTGGTGGTGACACTCTGCAGCAATGTCCTTTGCTGCTCTCTCAGGAAGCTGTGGATCTATTGCATGCCACACCAAGCCTGTTAGCACAGAAAGGCTTTAATGTTGAATTTTGAATGTTGAATTTTAATGTCTCTGCAGGGTAAAAGCAGGAGAAGTTGAGCACACCAGTGTGTTGAAAAGGTATCTCCAGATGTAGGCATTTGCCTGTCAGAGCTGCTGTGTGGGATGCATCCTGGGCTACATTAAAAGCAGCATGGCCAACAGAGCGAGGGAGGAGATTCTGCCCCTCTACTCTGCTCTGGTGAGACCCCACCTGCAGTGCTGCATTGAGCTCTGGGGCCCCAACAAGGAAAGATGTGCTGAGTCAGTCCAGAGGAGGCCACAGAGATGATCAGAGTAATGGAGCACCTCTCCTTTGGAGACAGTCTGAGGGATTTGGGGTTGTTCAGCCTGGAGAAGAGAAAGCTCCGGGAAGACCTCATTGCAGCTGTCCAGTACCTTAAGGGGGCTTATAAAAAGGAGGGAAGGGGAATTTTTATGTGAGCAGATAATGACAGGACAAGGGGCAATATTTTTAAAATTAAAAAGGATATTTTTAGATTAGATAATAAATTCTTTTCTCAAAGGCTGGTGAGATACAGGAACAGGTTGCCTGAAGAAGTTGTGGGTGTCCCATCCGTGGAAGTGTTCAAGGCCAGGTTGGATGGGTTCCTGAGCAACCTCACCTAGTTAGTGGCATCCCTACCCATGCAGGGGGGTTGAAACTAGATGATCTTTAAGGTCCCTTGCAAGCCCTTTAACATTCTGTGAATGTGTGGTCAGAAAGCAGGATGCTGACTTTGGCATGAGGATATTGGGATTTCACTCTTATCTGGGCCATGCAGCAGATCTGTGCCCTGGTTCAAATGCAGCATGTCAACTTTGGCCTGCTCCACATAGTGGGATGGACATGTCCCCAAACTAGGTCACCCCTAAATCTCTCAGGGGAGTATGCTTGAATCAGCATACAGCAACTGTGATTTAACAAGAGCCCTGTTCTCCTGGCACTGAGGTAATGATAGCTTTGCTGCCTCCCTTGGCTAAGCAGAACCTCACACGCTCCCACTCAAATCATTGCCGTCTGAAAGACTCCAGTGGGTGACCGCCTAGAGCCACAGGCAATGGCAATGCTTTTAATTTTTAAAGCAGGTTTTTTTTTTTCTTTTCTAGACACATTATAATTAATATTTCATGGCAGTCTCTAGCGACACGAGAGAATTTCTGGTCTTGATTAACAAAATATATCAACAGGACTTCTGTGCATAGGAAGGTTAGCATGCTCAAGTGTTCACTAACACTAGCACAAAACATGAGGTTATGTGATATTTTTCTGATGAGGAGTAGAATCTCCATCTTGCTGAGGATAGATATTTTAAAAGAGATGAATGATCCCCATAGAGAGCAGAGTCATCAAAACCATATCTAGAGCTGACAGTCCTCCTCCTGAGCCACAGCACTTGCTTTGGTATAGTTCAGAGTGTCTCATGGCTCCTTGCTGAGCTTGCTGTAGCCACGCATGGTGGCACCAGCAGACCTTCTCACCTTGTGCATGCACATGCTGGAAGTAAATCATGGAGCAGCACCTTGTTTTCACCTCAGCAGCTCACTTGGCAGTGAGGGTCGCTCTGCTGCAGGGTATTAGTTATGCCAGTAAATATCTTCCTTTCAACAGTGCCAGGTGTTTCTACTCACAGCAGCTCCCACCACCACTTTGGAATGGTGTTGAGAGTGTGGTTCCTGCTGGCTGCTGGGGGTGGATTGCAGCTGCCCCTGGTAAGATGCTGCACAGCTTCTGGGGGAAGTATAAAATGACAGCCGTCTGTGAGCCATTACTACAGAATCCTCCTGAATCTTTAATTCAGCTCACATCTTAATGATCCATCTCACCAGGGGATGTTCTCAGTCCATCAGACTTCAGGCTAGAGTCCAAACTCACTATTTAGCTGGGTTCCTTGCCTTCCAAGCTGTTAAGAATTTATACAAACAAGGTATTGTGCTCATTTGTGCCTTGGTTCTTTTGGGATCTTGCCTTCAGGGTTTTGTACCCCTGCAGGAAAGTTTAGGATCAGTTTCCAGCACCTTTCTGTCATAGTCCTCTGATTTCTCACACAACAGTTTGTGTATCTAACACAACATCCTATTGCTGTGCTGGGGTAAAACCTTGACACAAGTGATTTACCAGGTGTTTTAAAGAAAATTAATCCACTAGTGTCTTTGGCATCTCTGTTTTCACATCTGGTTCAGTTTTTGTAAATAGTGGCTATGTAAAACTTGCTTATCAAATAATTAAGGGCTGTTGCTTCATCTTGCTCATCTGCTTCTGCCCTAACAGGTCATATAAGAAAGGATGTCTTACACATTCCCGGGCTGCGAGATCCACTGGGAATACTGCAATGGGGAGGGACATGCAAAAGTTTTTGCAGTATGAAGGAAAGCTTTGTAAAACTTAAAAGGAATGGTGCAGAACCGATATTACTGCTGGACTGCCGTGGCTGTTGCACTGCTCTCAGTAATTTGTGTTTTCAGAGGTTTGATGTGCTCCTGGGGATGATTATGCTAAAACCCTCACTGTGTAATGGAAACAGGTCTGCTCACCTTTGGTTTTTTTAAATCAAGAATACCCAATCTATCAAATATTGCCTCCTTTCTGGTGAGAAAAGTATGTGACTCATGAACGCCCTAAGTATTGGAGCAGGACTTACAGCTTTGCTCTCTGGTGGAGCACCAGGGGCACCTCAAAGCAACCACTGCTGGGACCCGTGGTGTCCTGTGGTTACCACCACAAGATTGTGCTCCATCATCATGTGACTTTAATCACTGCCAACTTGAAACTCACACATTCTCCTTGGATGAACAGAATACCTCTTTATTTCTCTGTGAGGACTTTAAATAAATCATTGGTGGAGAAAGCAAAGGGAAGAGCGATGCTGTTTGTGCCATAGCGTAACTGCTGGATGCACCGTGGCCTTTCAAATGAAGCCTCACATTTAATCGTGCTTCTCTTCTACTGCAGTGGTTGGCAAACGCTCCTGTTTCTCTACCTGCTGCAAGGGGATGAGGATGCCAGTTCCCCCCATGATATTGCAAACATCCCAGCTGCAAGGGAGGAGTTTTCTCTGAAACAAAGCCTTGGCCAGGTATGAAACAGCAAGGATCGTGCCCAAGGTGAGAAGCACAGTGAATGTTTTAAAGGGGAAGAGCTGGCTGTAGGTGCCATTCTCCCAGGAGCAGGCTGGGTAGAGGATGATGGGGGGGATGCTCAGGGCAGGCTCCCCTGCCAGTAGCCTCAGCAGGAGCCCAACCAAGAAGCCAGCAGCTGATCCATAGGTGTTCGTGCTGGGAGCAAAGAGAGCACAGCAGAGCTGGGGGAAGAGGAGGGCATACACCAGCTCCCCGCTGAGGAACCAGAGGTCGTAGACAGAGCTGGAGTAAAAAGCCAGACCAGCAGCCCCAGCTCCAAACACCAACATGGAGGTCCTCATGGCCCATAGCACCTCTGTCTCTGAAGCCTGTAAAGCAGAGATTGCAGCATTACAGACACAGCATTTTCTGGCAGGATGGCTAGCATTGCCCTGGTCTGGGCTGGTTCTCGCCAACCCCTTGATGCTTTCAGGCACTACTTGCCACCAGCAGCCAGGTAAGGCAGGCACCTCTGGAGGTGCCCTCTGATTTTAAGGGTCATGGTTTTATGCTGTTTATCTTAGCCCAAATTTTGTAGCGGTCATGTTAGAATGAGCAAAGCTCACCAGTGTGGGTGTTGGTACCCCTACCAAGGATATGAGCACCCCTGGCTTATGTTTGGATCTCTATTTCCAGAAATCAGTTCAGCAGCTGAAGGACACACACCTCCAGTCACAGACTGGTTTAGAAAGAGCCTTGACACAAGACTGTCTTTTGTGACACCAAAACTGCTGAATGCTGCAAACAGGTACCTTTTGCCTCAGGATTTTCCTGTAGATACTGTGAGCAAACATGGAGCTAGCGGAGAGGAGAGCTGAATCTGCAGAAGACATTGCAGCAGCAACGATGGCTCCCAAACCAGCAATGGAGATATATGCTGGGCAGAGATGGTGTAAAACAAGTGGTAGTATCATCGCTGACTCCCGTCTCTCAAATGGACTTGGAAGACCATAGCTTGTCTGATTCCAGTCTTTAAAACAAAACAAGGAAAAGTCACAACAAATCCTTTGTGGATGTTTCTGCTGTCTTTAAAGTTGCCTTTCACAGGGGCCAGTCACAGAAGGGCTAAGAACTAAGGCCCACCCAGTATTTTAGGACTTGGATTGATTTTTGGAGCTCTTTTGGGAACTTTTGTGATTCCACTTAGCATGCTGCAGCTCCCACTAGATCAAAGATTTCCCTTTTCCTAAGCAGCATCTATGGAAATAGCTGTGCATTGTGTGTTTCCAGAACTGGGTCAGCTAAAGGTCAACCTCTAGACACTGCTCATGAGGAGAAGGGAGTTTTAATCTGATATTCTTAATGACAGATGAACTCATGATTTCAGCTGATTTCCTTAAATGTTCAGTGGTCTGGTTGCTCTTTAACCCATGCTCACAGCCAACACAGGACTGATCTCCTACATGGAGGCTGTGAGTTTGCAGGACTGAACTTCTTGATTCCTTCAATCAAGAACCTTATTAACAATCTGCAGTAATATTGCTGGGTCTTATATGTCTAAGGCATTAACAGAAGGAAGCCTATTTTAAAATTTCTTCTAAAATAGGATTATACAGGGTTTTGCAGAGGCTGCCTTCATTTTTCCTCAACACAAGGTCCATGAAAAATCATTTCATCATAAGGAAATAGCTTTAAACAGGTCTTGGGGTTGTTTCAATGTCTTCAGGTAGTTTGTGCACTGGACCTCAGTGAGCTCCACATTTGGTACAGATCACCTATCTTGGTGTCTAGGGTCATGGGACTGGGTAATTTGAAGCCTCTATCAGGAGTTCTTTGGATCCCATTTTAATCACCTTTGCCAAAAACATTGATTGTACAGAGACAAATTATTTGTTTTACCTGTTGATGCTGCAACTGCCCCAATGAGCACCGAGGGGATGGCCATTGCAAAGCACCCGAGTCCAGAGAGGTAGGAGATGAGCCTTGCCTGTCCTGTCGAGGCAGCAGAGAGCACCCTTTGGAAGTAAGTCTGCCATGGGATGCTCCCAAGCACCTGAAACGTTCATAGGTTACCAGTGGTACCCACCAGACTGCTGGCTGTTTTAGGGCATTATCCATAATAATCTTTAGTGTTATCAAATTCTCATTTCAAATGCATGAATATTGCCCAGCTTTAACTCTTGATGATGATATTTCTAATAGTTGAGAATTCCCTTTTCCTTTGTTTTCATTGTGATGGATGTGAAGTTTTAATGAAAAGAAGTTAATGGTTTGGCAGATGGAGAAAACTGAAAAATGGTTGCGTGGAATGGTGAATGAGGCACAGAGAAAGGGAAAAGGAAGCTTTTCAGGAACGCAACTTTTGTAAATAGATCTACCCAAAATCAGCTGTTTTGCATTTAAAATGAAAAATAAAACCGTAATTTTCACTTTCTTAGCACAAAAAATTAATTAGATAAAATCTGAAGAGTCTGTCCTCATCAAACAAGCTTCTGTGCATCCTTATTATCAGTTTAATAAGAGCAGAACTACCTCCTGTAGTCATGGCTGTACTGGTAACTTAAAAGGTGTGTTTTGCAATGGAGTCAATGGCACTGTGCTTGCTGATGACCTGCAGTCGTGTAATTTTAATTTATTAGTTTTTTTCCAAATAGAGGGAATTTACATATTTATGTTAAAACCACACTACTGATGCTGCAAGACCAGTGTCTCAAAAGGTAGGAGATTACTCATTTAGGTGCCAGGAGAGGAACTGGCTGCCTGGATGGTCTAACTCAAGAGGTATGTTCCTCCATGTGGGTAAAGGATGGAGTGTCCCTACTGCTTCTGTTCATCCTACAGCTGAGCCTGGATCTCCTCAGTGTGTTTAGTGTGCTGCAGGGGGCTGAGGGAAGGTTTTACACATCATCCAGCCCCTGTCAGCTGTCCTTGTGATGTAGGGCTTCTGGCTGGAAGAACCCCCAAGCTTTTCAGACAGAAGTCCCTGTACAATTCCTCCTCCCAGCCACTTGTCCAACAAATACTCCATACCAAGTAGAAGAAGTCATCCAGCCACCTTCCAAGATACTGTTTTTCTATCTTCCCAATCCAGGGGTCTTGGTAAGATTGATGGGTTGCAGTGTAATAAATACTTTCTGTTGCAGAGTTCACCAGGGCAAAGGGGATACAGATCCACTAGGATAGAAATGGAAATAGTTAACCACTGGGAACAGTGTCCTTGTTCTTGGAGAACAGATATTTAAATTAAGGTAGATGTAGAACATAGAGTTACATAAGATTAAACCCAGACTTAGAGTGTTCCTTTCTCCCCCTTCCTTGCTCTAAATCTACGTGTTTCTGGTTCATGGCATCAAGAACATGAGTCTGTTATTCAGGTCAGTTGGTCCTTTCTGTAGACAGATCTCTCTCCATTCAAGATGGTTCTGGACAGGTTCTGAAGACTTGACTTTTGAGCAGACCTTTCTGTGTTCACCTGGCTTGTGTGACTAGTTTGAAATGCGTAAGGTACAAAGACTTATAAAGACTGTAAGGTTTTTCAGGAAATCTGTTCTCCTAAAGAGGAACTGTGGGTCAAAGAAGTTATTTTTGGTCTTAGACATGCTGAAAAGAAGAGCAGGATTTTCCCCTTTAGTTAGAGAATTGGTAATAAAGAAATGCACAGGACTTGCCAGACTCAGGGTGATGAAAACCATCTGGATGACATCGGTGTAGGCAACAGAGTAGAGACCTCCCAGTAGAGTGTAAAGTATGACAGTGCATGCTGAGATGATGATAGCCAAAGAGCCTCCAATATCCAAGATGACCCTCATTGTTGCTCCTGCAGACAAGGACCACAGTAAATTAATTTAAGACAGATTTCATACATGCAGAATACAGAATAAATAAGGATATGTTATGCCCGTGGTGTTAGTACAACATACTGTGTGGAAAATGCAGTCTACAGAGAGTGTGCAGAGTGGGAACTCAAGAGGGCCTATGTTTCCTTCCTGCTCTTACTGCCTCTGCTTGTTGCATGGCCATTGCTAAGGCACTTTGCCTTTTTACATCTGCTCTCCCACAGGCAAGAGGAAGGTACAAACTCAAATTGCCAGACTTCTCTATTATAATATAACAAAGATATATATATAACTGTCAGTTGTTTTAAACCTAAAAACATAATTTCCAGAAATGAGAAACGCTTGTTCATCTTGCAAAAGGAGACATGAAGCATAGCTGTCCATAATCCCCAAATGTGTATTACACTTTGACAATCCACATGACCTTTAACAAATATAACAGGAAAGCAAGGATTTACCCAGGGATGCCAGGATAGCTGCAAACCAGAATAACTCTCCTAGCAGTGGTGGAATGAAGAGTAAGGCTCCCATCATGTTCCCATAATTTTCTTGAAGGGGGTCCATCACTGTCACATAATTCTTGGCTCTCATTGGATTTACAAAGAAGAAACCACCTATCAGAAGATAAGGACATTTTGGTAGAATTTTGCATGTTTTATATTCTAAGAAAAAAGAGAGGTGAGGACAGTATGGTATTTGGGTATAAGACCCACCTGGTGAGTGTGGAATTCTTACATAATGGACCATAGAAAATGATACAGCCAACCAGACACTGGGGCTTAAATTCACTTGCTAATTTTGGAGTTTCATCCATTCAAGAGGTCCCAGTTTATAAAGGATATCTGCTTACAACTGAAATGTATGACCATCCACTTTTGGCACACCTGCATCTTTCTGGAGTGGCTGCTGGCGGCCAGGGAGGACCCTCTATGGAACCCCAAATGGTATAAAATACCTGCGTGACTGTAATAGGAACTTAGCTCAGTGGATGCCCATATATAATCTCTCCATCCCCAATGACCTGCTAATCTGAGACACAAAGTTTTCTGAAATGCATCCTGTGAAAGATGTCAGTAGGCAGAGTGAGGCACTGAAGACTCATATTTGGCTAAAAGGGGAGCAAAGTTTTGTCCTTGGTCATGTGGTGCACCCCGTTGATATATGGTCCTTTACTGATTACATTTTTTGTTTTAGTGCCTTCATTGTCTCTCCCCAGAACTAACAAAATTGTTTTAATCTGCGCATTGAGCTGAGTCTTACCCACCTTCATCTAAATATTAGACTTCAGATGTGCAGCCATTTCATTAAAACCGAAGAATACATATTGTATTCTAACCCTGAAGCCAACAGGACTGCTTGTCTGGGCACTACTGACCTGAGCAAAGATTGCAGGATCAGACCTGCACTCCTTAGTTTCATTAGTAAGAATTACTCACATAAGCAATGCTGGCAATATATTTCCAAGCCTGATTCATATTCACGTCAGTTGGACTCTTTTCTTTGACTTGAGAATAAATGTTATTGCTCTTTTAGAAATTCCTGTGTAAGGTCTGCACAGGTCTCCTTGCTTTCATCATCCTGTGCCCCTAGAGAGTTATGGTATAACACAGTGTGGCCTGGAAGCAACTTTGGTCTTGGCAAGAGAGCTGAATGTCAGCAGTAGTCCAGTAATTTTCAGAGTTAGAAATGGCAACTCAGGTATAGAACACTGCACACTTAACTTAGTTTCCACAGGAAAATGATGAGCTATAAAGTGGGATTAGCTGGATGCATGACACATTCATCCTGAGTCATACTCAGATGAAAGAATACTCAGAAGAATTCATTTTAGTGGAAAAATCAAGATACTATTGTTTCATCACACAGAAATTCCAAATAAAAAATTAGATAGCAATAATTTCAATAGTCTGTGAATTAGAGACCATGTGAAAAAAAATGCACATAGCCACACTCTTCTAAATTCTCAGATATGGTGTTTGTCCTATAAATTGCTACAAGCAGGCAAAACTCTACACTAGCTCCAAGCTACCCTAAGTTGTTATGTTTCAGTTCAGAGGATAGCATTATAAATGCTTATTCTGGATATATGGGAGATTGAAAAAACAAACTCACATTTAAAATATATTCTATATTCTATTACATATCTTAGTATACTCCTATGATATATTTTTAAATGTTATGTATCTTAATTCCATGAATTATTTACCAATAACAAGAGACAAGGCAAATCCCACAGGTGCCTGGACCCACAATAATCCTTTTGAAGGCAAGTAGACAATTTCAGCTGTGCCCTCTATATATGCTCCTCCAACCCAGGTGGCTGTAAACAGGGAAGATGAAATGGTCAGAATTGAGAGATGTATTCTCAACTAATCTTGTAGAACACTGAGAGTTTGTAAACATTTTTCTCATACAAAGATTTAATCACACCTCTATTTTCTTTGCAAAGTTTTCTCCCATACAAAGATGTGCTGCTGACTACAGATAACAGTATTAGAGTCTCACTCTAAATAATTTTCCAGCTTCGAGAATGGATATCTGTATGTGCATGGGAAAGCTCAATATTTAAACATTTAGAGGCAATTTCAATATAGTAATTTTTAATTACTTTTTTTCCTCAGAAGAAGATTTCTGCTAGAGGAAATAGAATTGCCTTTGTAGAATTGCCCTTCTTGAAGAGCATCACTTACAAGGTCTAAGAAAATAGACATTAGGGAAAACAAATGCAAGCAAATATTGCAGTCAGATAACGAACCTACAACAATGGCTAAAGTGTCTTAGGCAAATGCCACTCGGGGATGCCTTTACACAAAACAGGTCAGGAAAGCAAATTTCACATTATGCCAGGGAGCAAGGAGAGAAAAAGGAAGTTGAGTGAAACTCTCTCTTTAAGAGAGAGACACCAGTGCTCACCATGAGTGACAATTTATTCCACACAGAACTGGACTTTTCCATGAGTAAAATTCTTCTGTTATGTTGGATAACAGAAACTGGCTCACAATTAAGACCACACTCCTCCTTAATGAAAAGTGTTGTATTCTTTTGTCACTCTTAAATTAAACTCTTAACTCTTAACTAAACTCTTAAATCCATCTCTTTAATTTAAAAGAATCTACATAAACATTATGTTCTGCTCAGTGTGAAGAGGTTTGTAAGAATCCATCCCAAAATGATTCATGAAACCATACTCCTTTAAAGTCACACTTGGGTAAAATCTGCCCTGACATTAAAGGAGTTCACTTCCTTTGAAAGAAAAGTCACCCAGATCTGTGCAATACATGTGTTTTAAGAAGAATTTTAAAAAGTCTTTTACGAAAACTTACCTGTTGCAGTAAACAATCCAATGAAAACATTTATATTCCTGCCTCCAACCATGGCCATCTCCGTTTGGTTCGTGTTCTGCTGACCCTTTCTGCTTTTCCAAGACGCCCAAATTCCAGTAGCTAAAGTTAAGGTAAAAAATACACTCACAGATACTAAGCCTGGTATATTTAGAGCCATTTTCTGTTGCTTAGTATAGATTATAGAGAGGAATAATGGTGTGATGATAATGTTCCTTGATTGAGTGCACAATCAGAAAAAATCAGTAAAAATAGTGGTGCCTTGTAAAGAAGCTGCCGAGGATTTGCTGGACTTGGCAACAAAAGCAGCATGAAACAAAGCGATAAACCCAAAAGTCTGGAGAACTGGAAGCAGAGTCTCAGTCTTAGAAGACACACTGGCAATTCTGCAGCCTTCCCCCTTCTCCAGTAGATATCCAATCTTATTTTTGTGAGGAACAGAGATTAAGAGCATAGGAATTAGTGTTGATACACATAATGGAACACTCATATGAGGGGTAATACCAGCTTGGCTTAAAGTAGGGGAAATGTTATGTTTTGTCTGATATGAAACCGTATGCAGATAGTTCATATTTCTCTGGGTTCTAGGCACAAGGCTAAAGCAGAAGATAGGGCTAAGAATTTGTCTGTTTAAAGCTGACTGAACTAAACTCTCGGTAATGATCAAAATAAATCAAAATAAACCTAGGAAACAGTAAAAGAAGTTTTACCATTGACCAACGGATGGAGCTATATGATGATACTCAAAGCAAGCATTGGAAACTGGCAGGAAAGTGAGGTGGTGTTGGACTCTTCAGTGAAACTATAGGAACGATAAAGACTTTTCAAAAACTACTTTGTGAAGCTTCCTGTAAACAGAAATAATTCTGGGAAAATTTCTCATTTATGCATCAAGGAATTAAGTTGGTTACATTTATTGTAGAGTTGCCACACTGATGTCTTTTTAGCTGCTCTGTCAGTCTTTACCATCTGTCCACGTATGGCTCTTTATAACCAATTCTATGTAAAATCTGCCCTTTTTAGGGTACATATATGGCTTTCCTGGATACCTGTGTTCATCTGTGCAGAGGGTAGCTCCTTCCCATGGGGAAATCTCAGATGTTTTCTTCTCAGACACACTCTGAGTGAAAGGCCAAATGTTCAGGAAGGTTTTCTGCAGTGTGCCAGCTCCTTCAGAGAGCCAGGAGTAGTTGTGCATGGAAATGACAGTGGCACAGGCCAGGCATATCCTATCAGCAGGACATAGTAGGAACACACAGGCACAAAGGATGGCTGTGAGAAGAAAGGGGATGAAGTGCAGGAACCCCATGTTTTCTGTGACACCTCTCTGTAGAACAGGAAATAAAGGTTTTGGTAAGATATGCAGTGAGCTGGTGGGAAGACTCTATAATAAGTGTTTAAAAAGAAGTGAAAATTTAAAGAGATGCAAAAGCCTGACAACCAGATGGTTACTTAACCTACCTGAGGAGAAATATTCCTTTATATTTATAATAAAATGCCATTTTAACTGAGTAATGGCTTTTAAATTTGACCCAATTATTTGAGTACAAAAAGGGACACTGTGCATTTTAAAGGCACTTTTTTTTTTTTGGTTGGTAATTAGAAACACTCCCTTCCACCTTAAATGAACTTGCTACAAGATCCTAGAAACTGCAGCTCCATTGTCGGCAGCAGTGGAGCCATTGATTTCTCTGGTTTGCCTTCCCTGCTCAAAATGGTTGTTTCCAAAACTTTCAAAACACCATACACATACTAAGTTCTTTTTTTATGAACAAATGTTTTGCAGCATATTTTCTAGGCAGGAACAGGAAAAGGTTGAAAGTGCATGTGGCTGAGGGTGAACGCATCTGGGTCTCAGCCTGCTTTGCAGTCAGACGCTCCTGGGAGGACATACCTGACCTTGCACCCTTCATGTGAGGGTCAGCTAAATTCAACATGCCCAAAGCAAGAATTGAATTTGTTCTTTGACATCTGCAGAGAATGTCTGGATTGACTCTGCTTTTTTTCAGCTCTTGGGAAAAAACACAAAAAACCGGCAGGCGTAAAATTCTCCAGGGAAACTTCATTTAAAGACCCAAAGGGGTGGAGGGCAGATGTGGTAGGACACAATGTAAGTGAAAACATTGCATGATGGGATGAAGGAGACTTAAAGAAAGAGGATTTGTGAGGTAGTTCATCTGAATCTGGAGTGTTTTTGCTGATATACAGTGCAACGAAGAAGGATTGTGGAAACACAAGCTTATACCAAGAAGACCAGTTCTTCACTGAATCTGTTGTTGTACTCTTTTGCCATTAAATGACTCTCAGCTAATGCATCTGTTTTAAGGAAAGAAGAAAAAAGAAATGTCACCAATTAAGAGATTTTTGAGGTGGGCTTCAGTCCTCATTCATGATGGGGGGCTGCAACTTTGGGAGCTAGCTGCTGTGCTGCTCACTTCAAGCTCCCTGAGTAACCCATGGGGAGAAATACACAGTATTAGGGGGTGATTGGCTGACCTGTTTTGTGAGGTTATACAGGGTGAGAGATCTCAGACTGATGAATTCAGGGCTGCTTTTAAGAGCAGTGTCACTGTGCCCAGTAGATGTTTCAGAGCTTTATTTGGATGCTCACATAGAGATGGCTGGTGTCACCTGATATGCTGTAAAACCTCTGAGATGTCCACTTGGCAAGCAGATGTTACAGTCCCCCGGGAGACATATGGCCTCCAAAGAACAGCAGCCAGATTCTGAGCACTTACTTGGGGGATACAAATTCCTTCCAGCACCTGAAGGGGCTACAAGAAAGCTGAGGAGGGACTTTTCACAAGGGCATGTAGTGACAGGACAAGAAGTAATGGCTTTCAACTGAAAGAAGGTAAGTTTAGGTTAGATATTACAAAGAAATTCTTCACTGAGGGAGTGGTGAGGCACTGGCACAGGTTGCCCAGAGGAGTTGTGGTTGCCCCATCCCTGGAAGTGTTCAAGGCTGTTTTGGGCAGGGCTCTGAGCAACCTGGTCTGGGGGAAATTGTTCTTGCCTACGGCAGGGGGTTGGAACCAGGTGATCTTTAAGGTCCCTTCTAACTCAATGCATTCTGTGACTGCAATACTCAGCTGAGCCCTTACACCTTATTAGTTGACCTTGACGCTGACAGGGGTTGTTGCTAAGATCGGAGGACCTGAAAGAAGGTGAGGAGTGCTGTGTACCAGTGAAGTTTTCCATCTGTTGTGGAAATGATCTGCACTGAAGTGAGCACTTACAGCTACTCAACTTTGAAGCTGACTGACAGGAAAAAATAAAGATGGACAAAGCAGTGGCCTCTGTGCCTAATATTGCACCTTTGCTCTGCCTTTCTGGGTTCAATGTGCTACGTTCCTACTGATGGGCTCTCTGTGTCTCTGTGACCCATGGGCTCACGATTAAAGGGGTGCTGCTGGGTGAGGGAGATCCTGCAGGGAAGGGCATTTCTGAAGAGTGGCTGTCCCCTGTCACTCTTCTGGAAAGGGACAAGTCCAAAGAGGTGGTGCCCTGTAGGAGATGAAATAAAGTACTCTGAGAGTCTGGAAAGGTATGTTTTTTTTTAATTCCCTTCGGGATTTTTTTAAAGTTTGTTTGCACAGAAGAGCTCACCTGGGAGTAAAGGCTCAGGACTGGTGCTGGGACAGTAGAGCAGAGGCTGTGGCACTCTGAGGTCTGCAGGGATCAACCTCTCTCTGGTTTGCTTTGCTCTGCAAGCCAAAAAAGAGTACTGGGGCCTGAGGCATCCAAGCCATTTGCATCAAAATGAACTGACAGTTCCTCTTGAAATGAGAGGGTATGAACTGGTCTGTGGTTTCCAACCCAGGTATTTGGATTGTGTCCTTGATCCTGACAGCTGAAACACTGGGCTTTTGGTGTCCAAACATTTACATTTTTCAGATTATATACTTGTTATAAAGTTTTATTCCTATCCCAAGTCAGTGCTAATTGCAAGTGGCTGATCTTCTGCATGAGTTTCAAATGCAGGACAGAGGGGGATAATTCGATGCAATCCCAACATATTTAGGGTCTTTTATCAGAGCCTATGTAGTGAGAATGCACAGTGAATTAATATCAAAATTAAACAAGTATTTTTGTCTTTATGTCTGGGTGAGTTTTTGACAAATAATTATTTAAAGTTGGTAGATACAGAGAAGGCAGATTGATAGTAGATAGACAGACAGATAGAGTAGATAAATAGATAGAAGGAAGATAAATATAGAGAACAGATAGATAAAAAAGAATATTATGAGTTCCTTAGTTTTACTAAACTCTTCATTTATACAATACAAAAAACGTTTCAAGGACAAAATTGCTCTTTTCCTTTGCTAGGAGATTTCCCTGGAAGGATTCTTTCCATTTTGGAAAAAAAACCCAAACCAATAACTTAAACTCTGTAGTAATCCTAATTCTGAAGCATGATACCTTATCTTTAGTCAAGACAACTCTCTGTTCAAATAAAAGTTTTTATTATATTAGTATTATGTAGACATAATTAGTATTATGTAGACATTTTCTTTTGAAGCCTTGCCCACCAGAAGAGCTTGGGTTTGCAGGTCTCCCCACAGTGTTTGGCATGAGCCCCTGTTGCAGAGTGCTGGCTGGCTCCTGGAGAAGACTCTGGTGACACTTCTGAGAGGACAGGCTTGGACTCATGTGAAAGGTGATTTGGGGGATCCAAAAATATATGAGCTGAAATAATTTAATCTAATTATAGTCACCTTTATGTATTTTCACTAAATGAATTTTTAGGCTCTTTGTGTTTGCAAGAGACAGGTGTTTGCTTTGGTCATCCACCCCTTTGTGTTGTTAGCTCCAGATGAGACACTTGGATCGCTGGACATCTGTGGGTGGGTTCTTTGCTGCTCTTCAAATGGCACCATATATTTCTGTCCATGGTGGATAACTGAACCTTGTCTAAAAAGACAATGCCTCCCACCTGCCTTAGGCATCTCTTTCAGTGTGGGCTGGAGGAAGGTTGCCTCTCCCCAGGGACTGTGCATCTTGATGGCTTCCCTAGAAGAGACTTCTTCATGGTGGTTCAAGTTAGACAATTTAACTCTGCTTTCTCTGTTATTCCATTTATCTTCCCATTGGAAGTAGTCACAAGTCCTTCAGATCACACAAATAAAGCCAGAAAATAAGTTCAGAATAGCAATATTTAATATTTACATATATCAGTGAGGCCAGTGGTCATACAGTTGGCAGGACAAGGGGTGTACCCAGGAGCACACAGATGTGACACGAAACATCCCCAAGGCAGGACAGCCTGGAACGAGCAGATGGCAGCAGTACAGTGCACTTACTTCTCCATGCTGGAGTGCCAGTGGACATCTCTCTTTCTCTCCTGGTGCTGGCACAGCCCAGATTGGCTTTATCCCAGAGGGGAGAGTCAGGGAGTCAAAACTAAGGGATAAGGGAGGGTGAGTATTTAGGGACCGTGAAGAGTTCACAGAGCCCCTGTGCTGATGAAGAAGTCTCTCTCCACCTGACTACATGTGAATATCCTTATTTCTAGCTGCTTCTTTGACTCTTTTCCTGGTTTGCTGTCTGTTCTATGTGGTAGCACTGTCCAAGCTTTACTGCTGATGACAAACATGAGCTTTTTGAGCCACCTGGCAGGTTTGTGTGCACCTAGTGATGATTGCAATCTTTGACAAGTTTTATGCTTTCTTCTTCACAGAAGGTGCTTTTAAGTGTTGTGGGTTAAATTTCTTGCTTCTAGGGGTGAAACTATGCTCCAAGGTCCATATGCTCCTCATCTAGGCAACTTCCCCATTTTATATAAAGGAGAATGTGAAACATTTTGCATGCTGCATTAGAGGACAGCACAAGCAGCCCTGTGTCTGCAATGTGTGTTTAAAGAGCTTGCTCCCATGCTATAGTGCAGAAATATGAACAGCTTTGAGAAAACATAAATGTCTCTTTTTGAAAAATAGGCCCCAAGTCCTTTAAATGTGTTCAGGTTTTCATAGCTGCATATATGCATTCAGGATGAGTAAAGATTATTTCACAGTTTAGCTGATGGAGGGAAGACAGTTCATGTCCAAAAATTAACCTTTGAGGAAGTCACTGAAATTATGGGTTTTCTGCAATTTCCCAGTCATGGACATCAGCTCAAGATCAAGCGATTGCTTGAAAGTGGAATTAAGCAGTTCCTGGTTGGGATTTTTTTTGCTGTAATACTAAAACTGATGCAATTTGTTGCCGTCAGATTATATCTTTCATTTATTACTAAGCTGCACATAATTACTACCCATATCTTTGTTTATCTTTGGCTAGTTAATTGCTTGGGCCATATGCTCTATTCTAGAACAGCCCTACAGACCTGTGTGGAAGTTAGTGAAATTCTTAAACAGTGTCATGAAGGCAAAATTGGTGGTGAGGTTCTCCACCCTTTTGTTAAACCAAATATTTCTAAACTCTTGCTCCAAACCCTACTGTGTTGACCCAAATGCCCCTCTAAGGTTCTCCCATCTCAGATGCTCCTGAAGAACCAATTTAGAAGTGCTCTGGGCTTTGTCAAACATGACAGCAAACTACCAGATAGCACAAGGAGATCTGGCTCCAGGGTAGCAGAAGGAGGCTGAAAACTGTGCTCTTCAGTTGCCTCTGCAACGTCTCAGACATTGCTTGATATATGTTCTGCTCATCCTTACTCAAATCTGTGAGTGCCCTGTTAGAAAATTAATAGGAATAGACAGGTGAGCTCATGGTGGGATTTGGGGAGGACAGGAGGTTATTTACATCAGCAGAGAGCACCTGCTTCATGTGGCTGATAAATGTATACATTAATAGCAGTTTTATTTCCCACATACACAAGAGGGCAAGTGGTGATCTTTTATCTGAGGACTGTTGTGCTTTATACAAAAGTACAGCCGTCAGGACCAGATAGATTAATGTTTTTACCAGTACCTGAGGTTTAACAGGTATGTTTAGAGAGATCAAAATGTGGAGTCTCAGATCTAAATGATCTAGCCCTTTTCCATCCTGACTTCTTTATAAAAATAAAATTTGCTCCATGAAATGCCTGAACATTTTGGATTTTCTTTGTTGTTCTCCCATAAATACAGTATCCTCCCATAAATACAGTCCACTATCCTTATTGTATGTGAATTGGCAGCTCAGGGCTTGTCTCGGCATTCCTTGCAGGTCATTCACATTCCAGAAATATTTGTCTGAAAGGCAATGAATGAAAGAAGATTGATTAATTAATATTCCAGGTGGATATCAGACTGACTGCAAATATCTTGTACAGTGCAAATAAACAATGAAAAGGAAGCAACAGTGATAAATGGAACTTGGAAGATGTTTTCTTCCATTCTGTAAAATAACAATTTTACTACTGTTGAACAATGTAAAACATCTCTACTTTTTGTCTCTCACAGATGCTGAGGAGAATCATTACACATTATCAAAAAGGCTCCTTAGATAGGAACACAACCAAGCAAGTGAGTATGTCAATATGTCATACTGGTCTGCTATTTAGAAAAATTGGAGGACCAGGTTATCCCTGACTGTAATGTGACAGAGAGAAATATAGTGTGCAAATGCATCTGTAATGCCTCAGCTCCCCAGAGGAGCTCATCCAGGGACTCTGCAGGTCTCTCAGCTCATGTACCATCACCAGAGCCTGAAAAATAAAACTGGAAAGAATGCAAAGCAACTTTTACTGCATACCAACCTTTCTTCTCCTCATACATGTGCCACATATGAAGCCAGTAAGTCCATTGATGACTTGAATAAAACAAAGAATAGCTTCAATCACGCCAATGACCAGGAGAATAGAGAAAAGGACAATATTCCAAAGGATGATGTTTTCAGGTTGTTTGCAAATACTCCATGTTGTCTGGTTGAACAAATAATTGTCTCTGTGATAGAGGAAAATAATTGGCAAGGTATTAGAAAGTAAAAACTTGAGAATGCTTTCTATTTTTTGGCATTATATTTTCTGAACTTGATAGCACAAAGTGAGTTGCATATGATGCTATAATTGGTAAAAGCTGGTGATTCTCCCCAGAATTTCCTTTGCAGAGATGCAGTTGAGAACTAGGGAAGAAACTCACATCTGTACTTTGTTGCATGCCCAAGAATCTCTTTTCTGTATAGCAAAATTATATTAATAACCAAAGAGAAAGGTCTATAATGGTTTTAAAATGTGTCTCTGTATTCTCCATTCCTTCTGTGGTATCTCAGCCCAATCCATTCATTAGCTCTGGCTTGAAGAGCAGGGTTGTCAATGTTAACTGTAAAGATTCAGAGAAGATTTTTGCTTTGCTTTTCAGAAGTAGGTAAAGCAGGCTGAGTTCTTGATGACTTAACAGATTAATGTGGCACAGTAAGCAAACGTTTCCTTTTGACTCTGGTGGGAGTCACAGCTCACCAGCCTTTTGAAAGCATGGTGCAAATTGCACAAGGGGCTTGTGACAAGCACAGCAGAAGAAACTCGGGCAATTTGCCCAGGGATGATTCCTTGGTCAAAGAGATGACCAGCTGGAACATGCTACTCAGATAAGTGTGAAATTTACGTGTACGCAGGGTGAAACATCAGTTTCTTTTGGAAAAAATCCAAGTTTACTGTAAAAAGATAGGGAAGGGATCAAGGAAAGTAAAATTGGAGGAGCCTGTAAGCTATACTCACTCCAGAGTGTCATTCCTGAAAGGGTAGAGGTATTCTCCATCACCTGTGTCACACAGAGGACCCCCAATCAGCCCCAGCGAGGAGATGACCACACAATATGCCCCTCCTGCAAATCCCAGCACAGAAAGGATCACTGACAGCAGCATCTGAAAGGGAAAAGACCTTCAACACTGTGTGCACAGAGGTTTGAGTAGCATGGAGAGCTTACAATGAATGGGGAAGAATTCTCTTTACTTGTCTCTTACTTTATGCTGAAACCACTGCTACTAATTTTGTGACAATAAAAAATAGTCTACTTTTTCTGACTGTTGTAGCTGTCCTAGGTGTTAAAGAACTTATTCAGAGTTTTGCACTTAAGCTATCAATTATGAAAAATCTGATGAATTTTCTTTCAAAAGCCAGTATGAGGCCAATCCTGGATCAATCTGCTCCATATCATGTGCCTTGGCATTTCCAGCTCTTCACCGTTCTTGGTCCTTGCACCAACAGAAAGGAGCAAGCAACTACCAAACCAGGTATGAAAGCAACAGAAGATACATTAATTGTTTTTGCTAATTGATGGAATGCAAAAAAGCCTTTCTTATTGCTGCTTCCCTTCCTTTTGCAATACCATGACATGTGGTCACCACTGCTTATGTTGAGAAATCTAATTGTGCTGCAGGTGGCAACAAACCAGCAGTGACTTCGAATTGTATGTAATGCACTTATGTTTTACTTCAGCCACTCCCACAGAAACATTACCTTCACTCCATTTTGGGGTAGTTTTCTATTAATGAATGGGATGTATCTGGTTGCTGTTTGCATATAGAAACAAAAATCCCAGGAGGGTGCTAGTGGTTGTGCATCTGGGACAGACTTCCCAATAGTCTTGTTAAGAATCACTGTCTGTGGTTGTTCACAACACTGCCAAGTAGGGGGAAGAAACTCTGGAGCAGACTGATAGAGCCAGGGGAAGACTCAGAGCAGGGATAAGGCAGCAGGGCTGCATTAAAATCAGGGCAGATGCCTGACCAAGAAGGCACATTCAAAATACTCTCATCCATAAGTCAGGTTTGAAGCCAAATATCTCAAGTCTCATAATTCCCTGTTGCCAGTAAATACTAGGTGAAATACAACAGCCGACAAGGCAGGTAGAAACTTTCTCCTTGTCTCAGTTGTTCCACAGACGTCTGCACTACAGAGCAAAATGGAAATATCCACCATCCATGCTGGAGTTTTGTAACAAAGCCTTGAAAAGGCTATTCACTGTCTGAACACATTCAAGCTGGTGAATGCAGTTTGCAGCTTGCCAGCCGACTGCTTTCTGTAGAACCTTGCACGATGCTGGTGTGTGAATTGACTAATTTTGTGTGTTGTTTTGCCTCTGAAGCATCCTTGAATTAGAATTTGCTGGGATTTCTCATGGGATTTATTTAATCATAACTGATTAACAACTCAGTCTTTTCTTGCAAAGCTGGATACTCTCTTTTTAGTCTTTATCTGCATGTTGGCTGAACTGCCTCTTAGCAGAGGTCCATTGTCAGCAAAATGGAGGTAATTTAGTATATTGTCCTGGACCAAAACAGAGTCTGGGATGGTAGCTGATGCACTGTCTCTCACAACAAGATCACCAACCATGCCTTGTGGTGAAGGTGAGTAACTGACGGTCTCTTTGAAACGCCTACTTATGCTGAATCACTTTTCCCCACTTGTTTTCTCATTTACTTCAACTGTGCATTCTGCTTCTTGGTTGAAGGACCTTAATTATGTTAACAATTCTTTTTAGCACAGCGTAGCAGTACAAGGCATCCCGAAGATAATTATGAAGAAAAAGTCAGATGGTCTTTTGGTATTACTGTGTTTTATTATAGCAGTTAGAACTAGCAGTACTTGTCACTGTTATCTGTGATGACTACTCTCTGTCACATGATTGTCTCATTTGACATCTGTTGATTGTATGACTAGCCTCATCCCTACTATTTCCCTTATTGTGTACAAGATCACCTAGACAAAGACTTGTCACTGAAAGAGGAGTCTGAAGTTGCTGCGGCTGTTAGATTGGCTCTCCTCAGCATTTTCCAGACATGCAGGGGCATTTCCCCTTTTTATCTACTGATCTGGAGATTTTTCTGGAGGTTGCCTCATAATCTGTGGAAGTCCAAGTACTTTATTAACCATTTCATAATCTCAAAGTTTCAGCATTTTCCCTAGTTGTACTTTTCATTGAAATATTTTATTCCCTCATTTGTGTCCTTGGTTGAAACAGGAGGCCTAAGCTGCGATGCTTGAGTTTGTTGAACTTAGTTTCCCATGGTGTTTACCTATTCTGTACTCCTAAAAAGGTTTTGCTGATGATTTTTGCTGATTTGCTTTTAATGTTTTCCTTGCTTTATCCTTCACACAACTGAGTTGTCCCTGGTGAGTTGATGAAGACTTTTAGAATTCATTCTTTGAGCGTTTGCATCAGCTGCTTTGGTGAAGTTACCATGTTCCTCCTGTACCATTTGTGCTGCTCTTTATTGCCCTGGTTCTTGTTCTATACACATTTCTTTCTTCTCTGTTTCTTTGGCTGGAGGAGGTTTTTTTTAATTTGATGGAATTGTTTTCTGTCTGGTTATCTGGATATCTTTGCTTATCTAGGTTTGTTTGTCTGGAAAGCTGCTGTGGCTATTCTTGTTCTACTAGTAACTCTTAAGGAACACTTAGAAATCCTGGAGTATGTTTGCTGATGCAATGAGAGAAGCTGTATTTTGGGTGGGCCTTTTTCCTCATCACGTCAGTGCAGTGGATGATTTCAGATGTGTACGTGCTAAGCTGCAAGACACTGGAGCTTTCTAAATCTCTTACTTTCCAAATTTATTACTCCATAGTACTAGGACAAGAAGCCATTTATGTATGTTTGTAAATAATAATTTAAAGTTGATTAATGAAAAAACTTAATGCAGCATGCAATCACTGTGAACTAAAGAGAATAAAAACTATGAGAAATATAGTAACTATTATTACTGTTGGAGATACTTTGGCAGTGTTTAAAGGCTTTGATGAAATCTGAAACTATTAAACCAGGAATTGTGCAAAATAAAATAGAACAGGGTCTCTGCCCTGAGGAAAATGTTATGTTCTGATTGAACTATAATTCTGATCAGTAATAGTGCTTTAACCTTTTCTTTTTTTCCTGTGAAAAGCAATTCTGAGTAGTCAGTGTAAATTATCATTTTATACCTAAAATCTCCAAAGCAGAAAGGTGCCCAAACTAGCCTTTGGATTACAGACACTCCTGAATAGCTTCATCCCTTGGCTATCAGCCACTTAGTGATATGCTTTAGTAGGCATGATGGTATTTACTTGAAGGTTTCACTTGATGAACTTGGAGGTTTTCTCCAACCTTAACGATTCTGTGATTTTCCTAATTCTATGAAATAGTGCGTAATCAAATTACTTTCTCAACATCTGTTGGATTTCTCCATTACAGCAAATAAAGAAGAGGAGGAACAGCTCATGGGTAATCAATCAGTGATGGGAAGGTGCAGACAGTGTATCTGGCATTGATGTACTGCTGCTAGGAATGGCTCAGACAGTGAAAGAGTGGGGAGAGAATGGAGAAGTGTGGTGAGTCTGTGGATGTGGGCTGCTGGATTACACTGTGTTACTACCTGTGTTGTTGGCCAGCCTGGGGAAGTTTGACTCTTGGCTCTATAATATTTAGGACTGGGATGAGGGATGGAAAAGAAACACCTGAGATGTTGTGCGAACTCAGCTCAGTTCAGCTGGATTTCCCCTTGTGACTTACCACGTTCAGCGAGTGTAGAAACCACCACAGTATGGCTGTTTATTACCACTGCTTTGTACATCACTCAAAATTAGGCAAAGCAGCTGGCTCAGGCACTGCTTGCAGGGTGCCTAGGATCACAGCCCAGCTCTGCAACTGGCCTGCTTGGCCACTGTTAGCATCCTGCCTGTGCATGTGACATTTGGTAAAATCAATGTAATGGCATGTCCCTTGGGAGGTACTTGCTGACGTCCTAATAAAGATTATGGTATTATGAATAATGAATTAGCCTAAGTAGAATGTTTTGAAAAGGCAAAGGTCTTCTCATGGAATAAACTAAATATTAATTGAAGAGTACAGAAGAGACATGCTTTATTGCATGGAATCCCTCCTTCCCAGCTGCTTCTGGGAAGGATGCAGACTAAGAAGTTTCTAAGTCAGTTTATTCTTGCCAATAATGAGAGCCACACAGAAGTCTGTGCCCAGGGCTTGAGGATGAATGGAGATGCCTGTATAACATGTTGCTTTATAACATTCTTAATTATCAAGGAAAAAAATGTCTCTCTGGCCTTTCTTTAGATGACAGAGAGCCTAAATTTTGTTTGCACATTTCATATGCAGAACATTTGGGCAAATGTGAGCTACTGGTCAGAGCTGTGGAAAGCAGTGCTGGCTCCTCAGTGCCAGATGAAGCAGCTGATGTTTTTAGCATGGACCTGCAAATAGGGGACCTATGTGTCCCTACCAAGGGAAGCAGGGATGAACTTGTGGAAAAGCAGATTGGCATGGAAGGGTATAGAGGAAACAGGACTAGAACATACATATATATATATATATAGTGGAATATATATTTATATTATAGTGGAAGCAGGCAGCTGTCTCAGTCTTTAGGAATGCCTTGAGCAGGGGAAGCTGGAGCCACATTTTACTTTATGTGATGTAGTCCCCTTTGCCCTCAGCGTTGTGCTAAGGAATGCAGCACCGGCCCTGGCTGATTTCCCTCATATCAGCAGCTGCAATACCATATCGTTCTTGTGGCTAACTGAGCTTTCAGCCCCAGCCCAGGGATGCTGAATATCAAGCTCCTCTTCCACATTTCCCTGACATGGCTGCTGACAGTGGTGTGATGGTTTGTCACTGCAACAATTGCACCTGCTGAGCAGCCATTTAAAGAGCTATTGCACAAACCCTGAAGTGCCATTTCAACACATAAATATCCACTTACCCCACATCTGTTAGCGCAACATCCTGCTCCACCTGCTCCCAGCATCATGAATGCTGGCAGAATAACCTGTAAGAAAAGCACAGGCTGAATTGGTGTGCAGCACTTCTGCTGGGGCGCTTTTTAAATTCTAGGAGCTTGGGCATGATGTTCCTCAAATGTAAGTCACCTCCTGACTGTTCTCTGGGAGTTACACCTGCTTGGGTGTTGGTGCTGCCGAAGAGTTACTCAGAAATAAGTGTGGGACTATAGCTAGAGCTGTCTGGCAAGTTGCTGGTACATTCATTCTGATTGCTGAAGCTATACTGCTTTTTTCCAGCAGGGTATTGTTAGTGGGTTTTTTATGGGGGAAAATGTATCAAATTTTGAGAAAATTTAATTTCTGCCCAGGAAAGATACATAGCTGGACTAAGAATTATGTCAGTTTAAACCTCCTGAGCATTTTCTGCTCTGGGTTATAATTGGAAAATCAGTCTTGAGCTTCCTGAAACAGATCTGACTTTGGTTTGAGGATTTTTTGTGCCAAACTTCTGGTAAAGCTACAAGATGGACTTCCGTCAACAGGGAACTACCAGTTCTCATCAGCTTTCTCCATGGTAATTATAAGGTGGATTTAGACCAATACAATGCAGTCAGTAACCATCTATGATTTGGGATATAATACTGCCTTACAGAGACACTCTGGAATTAGGAAAATTTGCCTCTGGTAGCCAGAGGGCGAGAAAGATTTTGTGGGTCTGACTGTGCAGCCAGTGCACTCCCACTGCCTTGTGTCTGCACACCAATGCTGGTTAAAGCATCTCAAAGAGTAGCACAAGTGATGGAGTATTTGAGAAAGTAGGAAATGTTTACCATGAAGTTGAGGAAAGAAGGAGAACCAAAATCAATCAGACAAACAAACAAACATAAAAGATAAAAACTGTAAAAATGGCCTGACTAGATGCTGGTGAGATTTTTTCTCATGTAGGGCAGGAAGAGCAAAATGTTCATGATGAATGAAGCCCAGGGAAATTATGTATGTAGTGTGAATATCTCTGTTAGACAGTGTAGGACAGTGTTGTGAAACTTGCTTAGATTTGCAGGCTCCTAAATATTTTTCAAAGGATTTATTCTCCATTGCCTGTTATGCACACCCCAGAGGCAGCCTACCGTGGTGGTGGCTGGACCACATCTGGAAGCCTGCAGAAGTAGAGCATTGAGGTTGAAAAGGTGCTCCTCCTCCTGGAAAAAGTCAGCTCTTAAATAATCCCAAGTGGTCCCCAAGGCAGCCTCAGCCCCAGTGTGCTACTGTCTGGCACTCAGAAGTACTACTGTCTGGCACTCTGCCCATCAAACCAACATTCCCTTTCCTCCAGGTCTATCATTTTTCTTTTGAGGTTTCCCATCTATGCTGCAAAGACTTTTGTGTCATATGCTAGCCTGGCTCAGGATGAAGGGTTTGCTTGGCAGCTTTCTTTTTATGCCGTTCCTGATTATAAACACCTGCCTTTTGTCATGGAAATGAGAATTTGCTCGATTTGGCTGTTGTCAGTAAAACAAGAGCTGCATGTGAGCCATGGCTCGGTCAGGCATTTCCTTGTGTTTCAACAGGCTTCAATGAGGAATGACATTACTATGACATATAGTCTTCCTCTCCTTACATCCTAAATATTTGAAATAAGGAAATTGAGAGGTTTTCACATAATATAATTTCTATTAGAGATTCAGCAGAGGAGGAGGAAAGGCTGGAGCTGGATACTCAGCCAAAGAGTGTGCTGATGGTCTGGGTATTAGTCTACAGATGAAGTTCCCAGGTGGAGGGAGGTTTATTGGCTCACAGAGCTAAGCCAGGCTGTTCCAAAGCTTCCCCCACAGTTTTGGCTCTGGAGGCTAAGTCCTGGTTATGGGAAGATTCTCCAAGATCAGGCATAACTTTCCTGGGTTTCCTTTGAGAGGAAGCCAGGTGCCTGGGGAAACATATTGCAGCTTCATCTTTCCTCACTGTAGAGTCAGGACACAGACCAGACTCCAGTCATAGGACATCCTGTCCCTTGTTTAACTCCTTAGGACACCCAGAAGCCAATCTTCATTTTCCCATGCTTCCAGCACCTGGAAGATGAAGCTGACGATAATGCTTTCTTTCCCCTTACCTGCGGGCATTTCTCATGCTGTTTTCTGGAAAACATGTGCACTCAACAACAGCATTGTTTGTGGATCAATAATTACTCCTAATGCTGTTTTTTGAAGGTCAATGCAAACTTTTCCTCTCCTCTGACTAGCTGTTCTCATTTTTGATGTATGTGGTGCTGGCCACAGGCAAGTCTGAGTGGAAGCCTTAAAAGAACGCGCATTTTCAATGAGCCGGTGACGCTCTCATGTCTAACCTCTGCCTTTCCTTTCATTGAACGCCAATGACTCCTGGGCTTGCAGCGATACAAATTTTCCACAAGGTCTCTCATGTAGTTCCACTTCTTTCTTCTACAAACTCATGCTTATGTTCGAGCTCAGCATGAGTAATAGGCCTGAGTGGTAACTGCAAGAAGCAGCAGACAAGCTGCTGGCGAAGAACAGTTTCTTGAATGGTATTATAGCATGTTTCAGCTTTGGGAAATATGAGCCTGAACCATATCCACTGCAGGCTTTCCATTGAATTAAATGGCAGCTGCATCATAGCCTGACTGTGAATGAGATTTGCATTTTTCTAAGTTAATTATTCTTAAATATTCTTTCTCTTTTTTTGGCCAGCTCTGTGCCCATTTGCCATCTGCCGAGGTTGCATAGCAGCCAGTGATGGTCATATGCATGTTAGTTGCTCAGCTTTTTAACTGCACGTGGGGAGATAATTGGAAGAGCACAAAGGGAACAGGCTTTCTGATGAACTGGAAAGATAACTATTCCTCAACATGTTCCCTTCCAGCCATGGATATTCACATAAAAGGGATTTTTCTTGAGACCTGAAATGGAGAACCAGTTATAAAAGGGCACATTCAAACCAGATCAAACCCTAAAGGATGTGGATGGGAGTGTGGGAACATGAGGCATTTGGGCTTTAAGCCATTTGCAGCCTCACATTTGTGGAGTGTTTGCTGGGTTTTGAACTAACACCTGCTGAAACATGTTTCCGTTTTTCCCTTAGTATTTTTGTGAATTATGTGTACATAAGATCAGTTGCAGGAGTAATGAGGGAGTGCAGAAAATAGTGAAAACTCACCACCTCAGCTTTGCTTTGACTCTTGAAGGATGGGAGGAACACTCATGTAACTCTTCTCCACAGTGAGCAGTCAGTACTAGTGCTTTCTCCTGACAGGGAGTCCTGATATTTATTTCAGGAATGCTTTGTATTTCTTTGATTAGGCATTTTTTTTGCCTTAAATGCATTTTCTGTTACATACAAAAATTCTCATTTAAGCTGTTTACATGTTTATGCGAAACACATTTTTATAAACTTTTTTTTTAACTGAGGTTTTCTTGGTCCCAAATTTAAAACAAAACAGAACAAAACCCAAAAGAAACACTCATCTCTTACCAGTATCCCAGCTCCCAGAATGCCATGGAAAAACCAGACCAAATCGGTTATCTCGCTGATCTGCAGAACTTGTCCATTGGGGAAGTACAGGAGAATATTGGAGACGATGGCACATACTGCCAGTGGGAACAGAGTGATCCCAATGCACTTTGAACACTTCCCTGTGCACATGGCAGCTCTCTGCTCAGGAAAGACACAGGGAGGTTTGGGTTACTGCAGAGCAGGGAGCACAGGATTTCAGCAGTTTTATTCTTTAATGAAAGAAGAATGAGTTCTGAAGAAAGAAATGTTCCGGGTAAGACTTACACAGATAATCTTGTGCTACAGACCCTGTTCCCTTCAAAGAATTTATTTAAAACTGAGTTATTCAAAACTGGGATGTTTAATTGAATTTATTTAAAATTGTAGGATTAAACCTGTGTCGGTATGAAATTAACAGAGAGTTTCATTTTAGTTGTTAATGGTCAATTGTCTGTCCATTGGTAATATCAGTAACAAAACCATGACCCAACAAACAGATACCCTGGCTGGCAGTCTTCATGGTGGGGCTAAGACTTGAGTGGAAGGGGAAGAGGGTGCCCTGGGTTTTCTGGGACCACTGTCTTGGGAAGCTGATTTGAAATGTCTTGCACTGAAGGTCTAGAGGAGCAGGAAATGGCTACCAAGAACGCCATATGAATATTTGACCCTGCCTTGGTGCTAGGGCAAATGGAGAAGCCTCCCCAGTGTGCCTACCAGCTGCATTTCCTCTATTTCAGTCAAAAATACACTGTCAGCAAGAATTGGAGAAACATTCATTGCTGTTTTCTGTGGCATGGTTATTCTGCAGATAAGGATAGGTAAGACTGTGGGTTTCAGGCCTGTTTGGCCCCCACCCTAAAATATCTGAAAAGCTGTAAGCTTGTCTAATTCTGTGTCTGTTTGCTAAGGGCAGGTCAAAAAGCCATCCCGTCTCATTTTCAGAGATCTGTCATAACATACAGTAGCTTAGTAGTTCATAGCATTCAGGTTCTTTTTTTAAAATCAAAGAATCAACGTAAATGAAGCACTGGTTGAGAGAGATCTCTACAGGTCTCCAGTCCAACCTCTTGCTGAAAGCAGGATGGCCACCAGCACTAGGTCACTGTGTCAGCCATGGCTTTGTGTAGCCAAGCTTTGAAAACCCCCAAGGATGGAGCCACCACCACCTCTCTGGGTAACCTGTTGCAGGGCTGATCCAATATTTTGATGAAAATGTCTTTCTTTTCTTGTGTCCAGTCTGAATTTCCCAAGCTGTAAACAGGGCTGTTGCTCCTCATTATATTCTTACACCACTCCATCACCTCTGTCACTCCCCAGTTTGTTGTAGGCGGCTATTAGATACCTCCTCACCAAAGTCTACAACCTCAGCTCACACTGCACCCATGCTGTGATCTATAGCCAAAGAGAAAAGGCTGAGCAGTGCAAAAGGGGATCCACAGATATTTCTCCATGTCAGTCGGGAAATTTCAGACTACTAGGTCAGAGATTATTGAACTTGCATGCTACCTTCAACTTTATGGCACAAACTGATCACAAATTCTCATTATGTTTTATCATAGCTTCATTCCAGCTCAAGGCTTTCAAATGCATAAAAATATAAAATATGCATGAAAATACAAAATATCAATCTGTGGATTTCTGTCCTCAGAGAGAACTGTCGGTTTATGACAAAAAGTGTTTTACTCTACCATGAGTAAGTTACCAAATGGAAGAGAAGGAAAAGGATGTGGACACACACCATTTCAGGACACACACCCAAGAGCCATGCACACGCAGATGCCTTTGCTTGTTATGTGCAAATAGTTTTTGAAATAACTAGGGCAGTCAGCAGTGAAATGTCCCTCAATTTACTCATGTGCATTGGCTAATCCTGAAAGTTTTATGACAAAGGTTGGTGCGGAGAAGGTATTAAGCAGGCTAGGAACATAGAAATCAGTCAAGGCTGGATTCCCGAGCAAGAAAAAAGGCCCAGGTGAAAGGTAGCATGAAGATATTTGAGAAAGCCAGAGACAGGGTGAAACAGACTTTGATGACAGAATGAAGACAGTGAAGAGATAAGGTAAGATATTAGGTGAGATGTCCTCAGACCTCTGTAACTGAGAGGGAAAACAGAAAGACTTTATGGGGTGCCATGTATTGCTGTGAAGCACTTGTGACTGCCAGGGACTTATTCTGACTTCGCATTTCTGTAGCAAAAAATTTCATCATTCTCTGCTGCTGAGTTAAAAAAGAGCGCTGTGCTTATATGCCTTTTCTTCTGAGCACTTTGCAGTCATGTTGTGCTTTTTAATTCATATTTAGATCAAGTTAACTGGCATTAATCTATTCCAGATGGGATCATTCTTAACCAAGATACTTCTGTGTTTATGGTCATTACCTGTGGTTTATATAGTGCTCAAAATTTGGCAAAGGATTTTGCAAGCCTCTGGAAAAAGCCCTAGCTCAAAGAGATCAAAATCTCAACAGACCAACAATGTGCAAGTGAAAGATGAAGTGAGGAATGAGAATGGAGGAAAATGGAAAGAATATTGGATATTTCACCTGTTTTTCAAATAACCAATGCATAGGTTATTTTTTTACACTGACTCTTGCCCACCTGCTTTCACATCTCATTCCAGCTTTAGCTTTTCCATTTGTTTGCCCAACCTCACCTACTTCCCCTTCCCAGAGAGAAGTAAACAAGCACAGGCACAGCCTGGCCTCCTACAAAAACTAAGCCTTGTAGTTGAGTTATAAATTCTCTTCTGCATCTTGCGTACATCGCCAGAAGGCCCAATTCTTGTACGGCACAAAGCAACATGATGCTGCTCTGGCTGGAAAAACTGGGGGATCCAGCCCATTCTCTCTGGCCTATCTCAATACCACTTCCAACTGCAGGCAGAGCTTACCTAAACAACAATCACCAGACCTAGCGAGAGCCTCTACCACCAAAATCAATGCCGCTTTGCCACCTGCGCACATCAGAGGATCTGCATGCTTTATTACAGCTTAGGAAAACACTCTCATTTGCCAGAAGCACTTAAAACACTTTATTAATTCTCCAAACACAAGCACATTCTACAGCTTCGTTAAGCAAGGTGGCTAGAGCAAGCTTCTAATTTTTAGCGAGGTTTTTAGAAAGTTTTGCTTTTCAATGCTGTGGGAAGCATGTAAATACTTTTGCTTACCTTCTAAACAGGGCTAAGGTGGCCTCCAGGCTCCAGAGTTCCCCACAGCCGGCTTCAGGCTTTCCAGCTCCACTCTCCTGGAGTGTGGCAGTCTGAGCGAGGCACAGTGATGTCTTTGGGTGACGGCCTCTATTAAACAAATAGCTGTTTCTTTCTGGAGAATGAGGAAATACCCCAAGTTATCCCTGGTTGGTCAGCACGAGGTTGGCGTGTCATCCGCGGTTATTGATTACTTTAAGGCAGTGTTCCAATGGTCAATGCCACAGCCCCAGGGACACACGGATTGGAGCAGCGGAGACCTTTTTACAGCTGCAGCCATTTCAACTGTGTGGAGTTTGGCAGAAGAGGAAAGGCAGGAGATGGCAGAGGAACAATGAGAACATGGCAGAAAGTGTGGCTGGAGCACAAGGTAGTGTCACAGCAAAGCCTGTCCATTGGTGTGGCGTCATCTTGTGCACAACAGGCTGTGGCTGTTAAAATTCAGTACTGGCTGTGCTCCAAAGCGTGCTCCTGGGAGAGCTAGATGAGGAGAGTGGGGATGGGAAGGGAAGAAGAGTCACAGTAAAACAGGAGAAAAAAGAGAGAGAGACAGACAGGCTGGGGAGAAAAAAAGAGAGATGTGACCAAGAGAGGGAGCAAGGAAACAAAACCCCACACTATTCCCAGGAGGAGGGAGGAAGGGAAACTGAAAATTTGCTTTGGCAGTGGAGAAAATGAAGATTGAAGAGACACTAGGGATGGACCAAGAAATGTAAAAAACAATGAAGAGTATTAAGAAGCATTAAAATTAAACTGGGAGAAGACTCACACTGAGAAGAAGGGGAGTTTCTTTCATAGAAAATGTGATGATAATAACAACTGTTAAAATACTGTCCAAACTTTAAAACATATAAATATATATGTTAGTTGGAAGGTAAAATTTGGCACCAGTTGTGCTGGGAACATGCCCAGATCCCTCCCTTCAACTGAAAACATCCCCTCTCTGACAGACATCTGCATCCTCACCCCTCACTTTCATCCTCTAAATTCAGTACAAAATATTGGTTGTGAAAAGTGGAATTCATCTCATGTGACTTTGGGTGTAGATGTCAACCTATGCTGCATTTATTTCTAGTGAGAGAAGCAGACACTTCTAAGGAAAAGAATCACAAGATCTATTTTAGGAGTTACTGTAGGGTTACAGTAAATCATTAATGGTGAAAGAATCTCACCACTTGCTCAGATCTAGATGTCAGAATCTGTGGTCAGAGGAATTGCATCCATGATGCAACTACTAGCATGGCAGACTGACTGCAAAAGCATTAAGAATTCAGTCCCTCGGTTGCATATTTAATATAAATAGTAATATAAAATAATCACTGACTCACAGCCAGTGAAAATCTTTAGTAATCTCAGCGTGATCTCAAGCAAAGAGTCTTCATTAAAACACAATGGCAACAAGGAAGAAAACTGAAAAACTCACTGAATCCAATGCCCCAAACTTCAACTGACATCAACAGCAACAGCCTTTCACCATGTCTTTTGTGGTGTTGCTTCAACCCAAAGGGAAAGGAACAAAGTAAGTGTCATAAAATCTTCAGACAGGACACAGGCACCAGGCCTAGTGACATTTAAAGCATTTAAGGAATTAATTTAACCACTTGAAGACCATCAGCAGCTTGCACTGACAGCTGGAACAACTGGTGGGATTTGCCACCTTATGTAGAGAGTGAAGAAGCAAATAGGGGAATTTCATAATGATACTTGAGATGAACCCTGCCCCTAAATCTCATATCCTGGTTGCTTGGTGTTTTTATAGACTAACTCTATAATGTCTTGAAGGCACCACCTTTCCCATCCTCACATACCCTAAGCTGGGCTCAGCATCCTTCATTTTGATTCTGATTTTCTGTGGTTTTGTCAGGCTCATACCCCTCCAGGTTGATGTGCAAACCTCACCTCTGTAGTTCCTCACCTATACTGTGTTCCCAGCATTACACATTCTTCTACTGACCTTTTTAATTTTCTTCACTGCACTTTCTGAAGTCTGTCTATCTACTACGTAGATTTTAAACTGTCTGGGGCAAGTTCAGTGTTTTTATCTACATTTATACAACACTTAGGTGCTATGGGGCTTAACCAAAAACTAGTGCTTCTAGTCACTACAGATAAAATAAAATACTAGTAAGCTATATTAAATTCTATTATCTTACTGGTTCCAGAATATCTTTAGATGTGTTCATTATTGAATAGGATCTACATTCAGTCTTTGATGAGTTCTGTACTAAGTATGGCTCATTGTGAGGCACAGGAAGAATGCCAAAAAGAAGAACACATTAAAAATCTGTATTAACACCAGCTATCCTGACTCCTACCTGTTTTTCTGAAGTGACAGACTCACCCAAAAGAAATGAAAGCAAGCAAGCTCTAAAACACTTAGAAACACTGAGCTTTGTCTCTGAAGTGTTTAGTGGCTAAGCTGAGTGTATACGATTGTGTACATCTATTTTTCCCCCTGCAATATTGACTTTTAAGGCAATGAAAACATTTTGTGTTCCACTGATCAATGCCTCCTGATTATATTGACTTGCTGTACACCAGCTCTGATCCTCCTTTTATTTCTACCCTTTCAGCCATAAACTCTTTATTAATTTTCCAGTTACATGTAGTAGCATGGAACTGAGAGAGGAACTGTAAATATGCAAAAAAACTTGTTCATCGTGATAGGAATGAAAATCACTCCAGCCCCACAATTTTCCTGAGTGGTGAAATGTGAGAAATTGCAGAATTACGGCCCTGTGCAGGTTTTTGAAGGGCATATCTGACTGCCCACTTACTCTATTAATAGATCTGCCCCATTTGGAGTGCGGCTGCTGCACACTAAGGAAAAATGCCCTTTTTGCTGTTGATGTGATGTGGAAAAAGGAGCAAGGCAGCTCTGTTCTCATCTATTCTTGTATAAAACTTAAGTGGCTGCTCTGAAGCCAAAGCTTTATTCTGAGTACACAGTGACACTCCACTCAATTTAATTAATTCCATTTTGACACAAATTATCTCTTGCTGCTGTTTCCTGTGACACTGTGCTGTTAATGTTCCCTTCAACTGATGGAAAGGGAGGTTGATTTTCCTGAGATCAAACTGCAATTAGGAATTTTAACTCATTTATTAGGAAATTTAAGAAGCTTTTTCTGAGATAAGCTGGCTCTGAGAAGGTTCATGTGCCTGGGCATTACAGGTAACCTGGCTTGGACCCCAGCTGCCCCTGCTTCTCGTGCAGCAGGGGCCAAGGTTAACCTGCCTGCCTGTATCCAGCAGGATGCAGATGCTCTGTTAAGGCAGAAACAAGAAGATGGAAATGACACTACCAGCGTTCTTCAGATTTTCATTTATTCGAGACCCACATGACCCTGGCCACAAAGAGCTGATGGCATGGCAAGAGTATTGAGGAAGCTGAGAAGCAACTCAGTGCAAAAAGGCTCGTGACTTGAATCAAATCAGAGATAGCCAGAAAACAATTACTTTTAATAGCTGAGTGGTACACATTATGGTGCTTATATTAAGGATACCTATGGGTTTGAAGAGGTGGAGTGGAAGTTATTCTGAACACATTTTGAAATAGGCGCTCTGCACTCTTTGGGAGTGTATTCACTTCATTGTACCACCTTGCACTGGTGGTCCTTACACACAGCATATGCCGGACATGAATTCTGCAGCAACAACAGTCACATGGATGGATCTTTCTTTCTCTTCTGCTTTACCTATTTTTCATTCCCACCCCCCTTCTTTCTCTTCTGTTGTCTCTCCTTTTATGCATAAAAAAGGGATATTTTCCCTTTCCTACACTCTTAGACTCTCTCTGCTTCCTGAGATGACATCCTGCTAAGCACAGTTTCCCCTCTGCCATGGCAGCACACGCACACATCATTGCCACTGGGGACACTCGCACGACTACCAGGAGACAGTGCTTTGGGAATAAACACCATCATTATCAGTTATTCCATAAGCCCAGGGCACCCCAAGCTTCCAGCGAACCCTCTGCAGAAGCACCTTCTGGTGTGAGGGAGAATGGTCCTGAGACAACACCCAGTGAGCTCTGCCCATCCAACAAAGCATTGCTTGCTTATGTGCATGTATGTTCATCTGATTTATCACAAAGCTTGTTTTATTTAATTACCTGAGTGTTTTGCCCAGGGACAGCACTGCACCAACCCCAATGTTTTCTAAAATAGCAATGAACTGTGACCTGTGGCCAAGGGTTGTTTGTGCTCCCAGCACAGAACAACACTGTCACTATCCAATATTAAAATAATTAGAGGTTTGTGCTTTCATTTTGCTGGTTTCATGCAACACTGCTTGCTGGTTTTGGCTGAAAGGCATTTCTCATCCGTATGTTTTGACACTGGGGTTTGCCCAAGTGTGCGCTTGGGGTGAGGGTGAATTAGGAGTTAAAATAGTACTGACTGGAAAATGCCCCTTTTTACCTGAGCAAACAATGGAAATGTTACTGGTGGTCCTTCTTCTCCCTTCCTCTCTTGCCCTCAGCTGCCCTGGGTTTCTCAGGAAATCTTTAGTAAGGAAGAACAAATATTGGGAATATGCTGAAGAAATATGTGGTTTGTCAAAAAATGCTCATTGTATTTTTTAGAGATGTTTGACATTGTCAAGGTTTCTGTAGTCCAGAGTGGTAGTTTTGGTTGGACTGAGAGATGTAGCTTGTCCAGGTAACTGGAAAGAGGTTAAAAACTTCCGTGCAAGGCTGAGGCACATGAGGCAGTGACTCCTGCCAGAATGAAAGAGGGCAACAGCCAGGAGGTCAGAAGTGACCATTAAGTGTTTTGTTATTGCAAGGGGCACTGTCCTCTCGTTCACCATCTCCATCTGGGTTTGTGCCAAAAGGAAAAAAAGAAAAATCAATATTAGCTCTGTGTGCGTAGCTGTGATGTTTTGAACATGCACATGAGGCCAGGTTTGTAGCCAGAATTACTGGTTGCTAGTAGAAGTACTTACTAGTTACTTTGCCTGTTTCAGAGAAATGAATATATGTGGAAAAATTGGATAAGCCTTTGGAAATACAGCTGGTTCTCGGATCCTGAGGTTTGTCTGTTTTGTTCTGCATGTTCCCAATATGCTGGTGGTTGAAGAAAGGTCAATCCATCCCCTTGCTGACTCCAAAGTTTTTAGTTTGGTCCGTTGTGGGACAGGATAGTATTTATAATCTTCACATATGCAGCAGAAGGTTCTGAGGCAATTACGTCAGTATTTCCCAAAGTGGGAAGTGCTTTCGGACATTTCTTAGCACTGCATGGGTTTCTGAAAGGGGTTCTCTGCTTGCACAAACACATCACAAATTTTCCCAGAAATGAAGCAATCTCCATCTTCAAATTATTTATTCTTTCCTGTTTTTGTGGCCACTGGAAGGCAGATTCAAGGCTTTTTTGAGGGTGAGGGGATGTTGAGGAAAGTAGCCTGTAGGCATTTTTTTTCTTGCCGAAAATTAGGCAGACATAATTAAAGGTCCTTTCTGAAATGGGGGGAACTGTCTGTCTCCATCCGTGGAGATGTATCATCTCTAGGTTTGGAAATATTCAAAAGCTATCTAGGCATGGTACAGGGCAGCCAGCTCCAGGTAGCCCTGCCTGAGCCAGCATAAGGAAGACACCCCAAAGCTAGACTTAAAAAAATGAACAAACCATCTGGCGTGTGCTCTCGTCATTCCTCAGTGGTGTAATCCATTTTTTATATTAGGTGTGGGCCTGAACTGAGCTAAGGGCAAGACCTGCATTAACTCTGCAATGATGGCACATCTCCAGAGGCTGGGAGAAAGGCAAGAACACGGGGAAGTGTTAGGAGGGAAGATACTGGGTGGAGACAGGATCATAAAAGAGTTAGGTGAGAGATGAACCCACACACATTACCAGAATAAAAGCCTGGAGGGCCTCCTGCGGAAGGCACATCTCACCCTGTGCAACGCTGGGGCTTCATGCCTGTGTGGTTCCCCTGCCATGGCACTGAGGGACAATGACCCACGATGTCTATGGCCATTAGAGGGAGCTTGGAGGAGCCCAGGGATGAAATGCAACCCTGGAAAGAAATAGCAGTGCATAGAAGACAGCTGGTTCAGCATTTTAAACGTATTTTTAATATCCTTGATGTGCTTAATGAGATAAGGAGGCATTTCCCTATGATCTCCGAGAAACACAGCTGTCTCTTCCTTGGAAAAATTGCTTTTTTGAAAGAGGTTGGGTTCTTTTAAGAGTAGTTCAGTAGTTTATATAAAGCACGTCTGGTGTTGTCTTCCATCAGGCATCCTCATCCCATGATAAATTCAACAAAAAAATGCAGCTGATGCTGTCCCAAGCATGTTCACCAGCAGTTATTAAATGAACTGGATGTTTTTACTCGGGAAAAAACAAACAAGAAAACCCTTTGGATTCATACAGAAGTCAGAGGAAGGTTCAGCAATTGCTGGGTTCACCCAGGACATTGCAGGTCCAGCTACAACCTCATTCCATTATGGGGTGAAACAGACCCTGAAGGAGGTGAGAGATGCAGATGCCTGATGTCTGGGCTAGCCTGGTACTCACTGACCCAGGATCTGCCTCTGCTACCCTTCACATTCTGAAGGAAAGGTGTGGTGGCCCAGTTTGGCACATCATCCCAGAGCATCTCAGTCCAAGTACACTACGGGTCTTGGTGATGTTTCCCACTCCCTCCCCTGAGACAGCGCCAGCCCTTTTGCAGTCACGTGTGAGGGGTTTCAGCATCTGTCTGAGACCCACTTGGGTTTTTTACTTCTGTATCTGTCTGCCTGTCTAGTCAGGCATTAGATAAAGGAACTAATCACTGTGGAGCGCCTCATCACTGCATGAAATCTCCTCTGTGACATACACCTAGCCCCCTGGCACCCTGGGGAGAAAGAAAACTAATTATGAGAGACTCACTGGGTACGCAAGAGGGAAGGGGGAAGAGCTGCCCCCAAGCCCATGCTCTACTCCTTTGTGCTGAGCAGTTGATTGACAGCAACCTGTTTCCACCAGGAATTTTTCCTACATATGCAAATACTTCAAACAGTTTGTGGATAATGTTGACTTCTCAATAAATGAAATATTTTCAGTACTCATGGCTGCAAAGAAAAACGTCAAAGCTTCGTCTGCTCAAAAATTAGAGGGCAAATAAGGAGAGTTAGCATTTAGTACCTTATGTAAAAAACTTTTCCCTTTTTGAGAGCCTGACTTAAGATTTTTAAATACCACAGAACAGTAATATTGTGCTTTTTTTGGCTAGCAGGACACTTGTAAAAAGCAGCTGTTGCAAAACCCAACCCGTGCGCGGTAAGTCACTACATGCACTGCAGTTTGTCTGGCTTTGTGCTCCTTTCCCCTTGCTCTTTGTCTGGTTGATCTGGCGGGTAAGATTAGGAGCACTGCAGGGCAGGGAGGATCCCTGTCTGTGTATTTGCGCTGTGTCTTGACACTTGTAAAGGAAGCGACTAATCATCACTCTTGCTGCTTTCATGTCTCCTTGCACAATAGAAATAATAGTAATAGCAATGCTTTGCCTATCTGCGGCTTCTTTCATCTGAAGACCTGAAAGTGCTTGACAAGCATTAACTAAATTAGCTTCCAAATACCTGCAGAGGGAGTCAGATGTAATCATCCCCACTTTTAGATGAGCACACAGGAGGAGAAGCTAAGCTAACTGAGTGCTTACAGTTAGTCAGCTGAAACCATGTTTCCTTCACTGGGGGAGCTTGTTCAGCACTTAGGAGGCTCAGGCTACTTTTTGAGGTGTCCAAAGGTGGGGTTTGATGTCCACTTTTTACTTCCAAAACTTACAGACTGTTGACCTGTGTGATCCAGCAGGTGGAGGAAGCACTTCAGGCACTGTCATTCATGAAGTTCATCATTCGAACTGCTAACCTGGCCTGGGAAAGAAGGAAGTTCTGCTGACATCATGTTGGCAAAGCCGGAGTGACTATGTCTGAGTTAGTCCTCATTTCAGAAATATCAGTGGACTCCAGCACAGAAACCCTCCAGCTTGGACCCAGGAGTGGTGCAGCCAGGTTTGCATCATGCTGCCTTTCACTTCATAACCCTTTCAGAGAGGAATCTGTACCAGAGTTGGCAAATTTGATCAGCCTTGTATACATAGTGTAGGCTTACCAGGCCCTGCCATGGTGTTCAGAAGTCCTTACTTCCAAAGAAAGATGCTGAGAGTCCTGACCCAAATCTGAAGTCTTAAAGATATCTCTGTTAAAACAAGGGTGCTCTGCAATTCCCAGGACTGTACTCAGCGGGGGAAAGGAGAGACAAGGCAAGAGCTGGGCAGAGGAGAAAAGAAATTCTCTGGAACAGCTATATCAGATCTGCTACTAACATGGAATTACAAAACAAAGGCAGATGATGTTTTGAAAGACCACAGCAAGCTCTTCAAAGTGGTAACTGGGCTGGTGTACAAGAGAGGTTTTTTCCATAGACTATGGAATTTCTAATGCTGTAGAAATTATTTCTGTTTTTAATATCAGACCTGAAGGGCTTCCATTCCAGGAATGGAGCTCTGGCTGTAACATAGGCTTCTTCAAATAGGAAATACCAACGTCACTGAAGAGTAGTTGCTCCTTATTGCAAATCCTTGTAGACTCAAATGAAAGACACTAATAGTGTTGGCAGCATATCACATAAATCTCATAATTTCACTGTGGGCAATTATCCAGGTTTCCACAAGATTGCAAAATTTTCCACATTTTCTTCTTTCCAGGCAGAGAAATTGACCAGAAGAACTCGTCTGGACATCAGGTAACTCCTGTCAGCTCCTCCACTTCACACAATACCCTCCCATTTAATCAACAGACCCTAAGTGAAGTGTCACAATCCTGCTGGGAGTATGCGGCTCAATATCACTCTTGAAGATGGGTTGCCTGGCAGGATTGAGTTTGCAACAGTTCAGAAGCCACTTGTGCAGATGCAATCACACCAGTTCTTTCTTTTCTGCGCACAATGCTTGATGCCTTCCTTTCTGCTACCTGCTTTAAATAGTCCTTGTTAGGTTTCCTGTGCTGAGGTTTATTACCACAACTCCCCTATTTATCCAGAGAGAAAATGAGGCAATGATCTCACAGGAGGAAAACAAAAGGGTCACGTTTCCTCTAGAGTAAGTAAGTAGGTCAGTGCCACCAGACATAATGGAAGAGAATCCCATGATGCCCATGGGGTGAGTAGTGGAGGCTGGACAGGCAGAGGAGCTGCTGGGGGAGAGCTCAGGTGAACCTTGGCTTTGGTCCTCCTGCTGGCAGGCAGCAAAGGTGTGTGTGAAAGGGTTTCACCATGCAACCAGTCACAGCATCACTCCATAAACACTGCAAGTCCAGCAAGACCCTGATCTCCATCAGCCTTGTGTTCAGGGGAAGCCTGTGGGGCAGGAGGGCTGTTGCCTTGCTCTCAGCTCTGGACAGGGAGTCAAGAGACCTGGCTGCCTTGCCTCATGAGTGTGTGGACATTGCGTACCCTTGCTCCTTCCTCATTTGTATAATAGGGTTAATAAACATGTTCTGTCCCACAGTGCTGACGTAACGTTAAGCTCTTTCATGTTTGGTAAATGCTACAATATATAGGCAGCACCATAGAAACTCATAAATAATGTACCTTGAAGTTCTGTCGAGGTATTAACCTTGTTTTTACAGCGCAGATTTACATGAGGTATCACACACAAGAAGCTTCTCTTAATTAGGATCAAAACGTACTCCTTTTAGCTTCATTTTAGTGGCTTTTAAGGATGAACACTTTTTACTTGCTCAGCCTATTTGGCAATTTATTGGAATCTCTTCAAGCTTGCAATTCCCTTCAGTACACAGTTAAATGCCTTTCTTCTCATCATTGCATTTCTTTACATTCTTCAGATTTAAATATCTTTAGGGTTTTTTTACAAATGTATACTTGGTTTCTCTGAAGTCTAAATTCATCTGTTGTTATCATTCTTTGCTGTTGGTGTGAGAGATACTGGGTTTGGCTCAAAACCCTGACAGAAAAGAAAGAATCCTTGTGCTGCTTTTGATACAACAGAAGCCCTTTTTTCCATTTCACACCTTGCCTCAAGCTATGTGCACAACTGTACCAAAGTATCTGTTCTGCAAGGAGAGTGCACACAGGTGTACCGAGAAAATTATTCTGCCCTAATGATCTCCAGACAACCATTGTGGTAAATGCCCAATTGTGACCCTGAGCTGGGTGCACGGATGGAGCCCAAATGGCTGGAAGGCAATGCCAGGGAGCCATGTGGGCTCTGACATGGGAATCTGGAGGGATGGGCTCAGTTTCCATCCTGCCACAAAGACTTCTGGGCAGATGTGAGTCAGGTTCACTATGTCACATGTAATATGGAGTATAACTGCTCTTCTAATGTCTTTGCTGATTGTAGATCCTTGTCATTCTTGGAGTTCCAGCAGCTTTTTTGTCTTTCTGTCTCAAGGAGTTTCAGTGCTCAGAGATGGAATGCTTCAGGGAAATGGTGTATATGCCAAGAAAGCCTTTCTCACCAAAGTTCTATCCCAAACTGCAAATAGAAATTGTGAATGCTTTTTGAGTTTTCCGACCTCCCAGTGTGAACTCAAAAGATTCAAGTAATTCACATGCACTTTGTATGGCTACTCAAGATTATGAGGTTTATATCCTGTTCACTACTGCTGCAACTCAGAAAATTATTAGAAAGTGCAATAGAAACTGCTTTTAAGTGATGTACAAAGATACTTTTATATTTAATATGTGTTCATATCTGGAGAGTGTGGGACAACTGCTGAAGGGAGAGGATATCTTGGTTAAAAGGCTGATGCGAAACTTGGGAGGGTTCAGTTCCCAGATGTACCACAAACACCTTTTGTCACTTTGGGATGGTCACTACAGGCACAGCTCCAGGGCTGGTGGCAAAACCAATTGAGGGTAATCTTATGCTGGAAACAGAGAGACTAATTCCCCAACCTGGATTACAATATAGACACAAACCAACACACCAGAGGGACCAGGAAGGATCAGCTATGAATAGGAACTGCTACTATCAAGAAGAAGCAGAGGAAACAGAGTAGACAATCACGGAGTAGAAAATCTGCATGAACATCAGCTCATCGTCTGCTCAATGGAGAATGAAAGTTAGGTTTCAGTCGTAGGAAGTCTGAATAAAGTGCTAGTCTATGACATAATTTCAAGGAACTGACAAAGGTCAGCACATTCATCATCGCTCTTCATTGATCTTACAGCCATCACAACTTAAGTATTGTAGTTTAATCACTAACATTGGTTGGCACAACTCTGGGGTTTAGTGCATTAACTTAAGCTAATTATTGCAATAATTCCTGACTTATTTTAAAAGAAAGCTCAATTGGTGATGTTTCAGGGCTCATTCACAAACTGGTATTCAAGATGCTCAACCTTCAGACCTATGAACATTGCTTCTCATTGTGAAACTTTGAAACCCAGCCATGCTCTAATTTTAGCCTTCGGAGGGACAGAAAGTTTCAGAGTAACCAATATCCAGCCCCTTTGCTGGAAGGATTCTAGACAAAGTGACAAATTTAATCCCATGACCTCACTGCTGGAAGGGAGCTTCCCAGAAATTTTCCTGATGCAAGGGCAAAACAGCTGTTCTTTCATCTTTTTCTGAGTCACACCCACAGCACCTCTCCGGAATGCAAATGTACCTGAGTTTAATGATGTGACAAGGTAATTAAGTGTTAATGTGTGGATGCAAAGGGTATACAAGTTGCCAGATCTACTAAGTGCCCAAGCCAAGCTAAGGCGTTTACCAGACTTACAACACATTGCTGATATAGGCTGCTAATGTCTACACATTATTCCTGTTACACAAATAAATTTTACAGTAATAGACAAATAAATTAATTTCACATTTGAATTTTAAATAGTTATTCTAACAAGAAAGCTACCAGGACCCAATCCTAGGTGCATGAGAAGCAATAGAAAAACTAGGACATAGCACTATTATTATTTAAATTACTATAATGTAGTCAGAGATGCCAGCTCAGAATTGGACATTCCTCCTTCCTATTCCCCATTAGTTTGATGCAGTTCTGTTCTTTGAGCCCACATATACAGAGATTTACACATATAACAGCATTCTTAGGTTACAAAAAAGCACACAGACAGAAAGTCATAGCAACACTGTCTAGACTAAACTGACCCTGTACTCAGGCCCTAAATATGTCTATTAGCATGCAAAGAGCTGATTTAAGCAATTGAAGTCCACACAATCTCATTTAAAGTGCACAGTGTCCTATAAATAAACATTTCCTACTCAAATGCAAATGCTTGCTACATTATGGCAATGAATATTTGCATAACAGGCACCAGTTCTTGTAAATGCAGGTGCTTGAGTGACAGGAGATAAAGTTTGTGACTCCCCTGGGCTCAGGAGAGCTACTCTGGGCAGTGGAAATATTCCTAGACCCTGTGCAAAGATGACAGCGGGATCCTGTTAACCTCCAAGTGTCACCTTGGACTTTTCACAGGTTTGTAGCCCACCAGGTGGCCCGTGTGTCCCACCCCAGGGGCATGTTCGATGGCTGGGCCACGGGCTGGCAAAGCTCTGCCCCACAGTCATTCTGTTTTCTTTTGCTTTCTAATTATGCCTTTTAGAATCAAAGTACTTTTAGTCATCATCATTTGAGTAATGCAACAAAGAGACACAACAAAGCAGTGGAAAAGGAAGATTGTTTTTAAGTATCAGTGTTTTGGAAGAGAGGATACAGATGGATGTGAGAAGCCAAGAGTCTGGGCAGCATGTCTTGCAGCAGAAGAGGAGATGAGCAAGGTCTCCAAGGATATCAGGAAGTCTGTAGGTGCTGCCTCTCAGGACCAGGATCTCTATTTGTACAGCACCTGTATTGTGTGCTCTTTCTTGTTGTTCATCAATTAACTGACATGAGAAAATGAACATCAGCACGTATCAGAGAGAACCTTGGAGGCCAAGGGACTCCTGCTCCTACAGCTATGTCAAGCTAACCATTTGCAGTTGTCTGACTGTATCCTTAAGCCACACATACTGGGCTTTCAGTCCCCATAGCCAAAGAGATGCAAAGCACAGTCTAAAACCACCAAAAGCTTCTTTAGCATGATACTGCATGTGTCTGTGTTCCTTGTCTCTTCATTTAGATGAGATCTGTCAAGGTGCAGGTGGCTGGAGCTGGGCTGCTGTGAGCAGCACCTGGTTTTTTGAGGTATTCTCTGTGACTTCAGAGACACCTGCACACCAGTGAGGAGAGAGGAGCACAGCACGGCTGACTGTATGTCTAGCCATCACTGCCACATGCCAGAGGGTGAATCTCGCATGACTGCCAAATCAAACCTCATTCACATCATTGAGCTACCTCTCAGCTGACAGCATTAAAGCTGTGACTTCCAAATCCATTTGCGAAGCCTCCTGCACCCCAAGTCATGGATAACCATTAATTTCCACAGGAAGAGGTCAGATGGTTCTGGACTTGAAAGGGGAATTTCACAACTCTTAAAGCTTGCAATGAGTTTCAAGAAATCTATTCCAGACCTGCAACTTTTTTAATGTCTGTAGTCAGTTAAAAATTAGGAACAGAGCAGAATGATTTTGCAAAGTGTCTTGTTGCCTAGGTGATATTTTTGGGGATGTTTCCCAAGTGATTTAGAATATCCTATCCTGTTACATATACATTTACTCCGGGCTTTGCCAAGATGGTAACAGAGATATCCTCTTAGAGGAGGTTAAGCTATAAAGGGAGGGAGTGATTTTCTAGGGAACTACATGGGCATGTTAATTACCAAGGTTAATAAAAGGGTGATCTTTGTGTGCCTCAATTCTTAGGTGTCCAAATGGAAAGACTTTATAAGGGCTCTAATTTCTAGGAATGCTTGTAAAAAGGGGCCTCATTTTGGGCACTCTAAAACTGAATATATTCAAATCACTTGCAGTCTTAATAAATGGATCAGAAAATGCTAAAAATTGGAGAGGTACTGGCCACTTCTTTTGCTCTCTCTGATAATGCTGGATTATAACTTAATGTTATGTCTTAAAAAAAACCAGACAGTGAAGGCAACAAAATACTATCTTTAGAAATCTCAAAAATTATAAAGAAGTAAAAATTGTTTTTCAAGAGTTTTTACAGGAATGTCAAAACCACAAACCCCTTGTCTGTCCCAATATGCCGTATCACCTAGTTTAGAAAATGAAGGACTAAAAAGCATCCAAGCTAAAAACCACCAACTGGCTCTAGCCCGGACAGGTAAGTGAGTAATTTACTCACTCACCAAAGGATTGGCAAAGGTCCTGCCATGACAGCAACCTTCTCCCTGCTCTGCATAGCCCAGCTCTCTACCTATCCCAGTCCTAACCTGCTGAAAAGGAGGAGCTTTGGTTGTCCCTTCCTTATTTATAACTTGTCGAGAGCTGGGAGGGAGGGAGGGGTGAGCTCCCTGTGGTGCATCCTGCTGCTGCCTGCCCGTGCCAGCCTCGCAGTCACCACCACAAATGCCTCCCGCGCAGCGCGGTGGCTGCCCCCGCGCCCTGGGGTTCCTCTGGCTGTGGGCAGTGGTGGAAGCAAAGACCAGAACTTACTACCTTGGAATTGTGGAGGAGAACTGGGACTATGCACCATCTGGGAAAAACTTGATCACGGGGCAAAGCCTCTTAGAGGACAAGTAAGTGACTGGGGGCTTTGGTAAGCTGGAGGTGTACCAACAGCTCCAAAACAAAATTGGTTAACGTGGTTAATGTTGCTGCAAATGTCTTAATACAGCCCTTTTGTAGCTTTTATTCTGATGATGTTCTCATAGGTGGGGGATTTCAGCTTCAAGTGAAGAGTAGACTTTGATTGATTTCTCTTCCATCGTGGTTGATTAAGCAAGGTGATAGTTAGCGTGTATTTGAACGGTATGTTTATGAAATTATATTTATCTAAAAAGTATCAGGTATGGGCTCAAAATCCCTGTGTGTGTTTCATGGAGATGTAGGTGTCTCTGGGACTTGGTATCAAGAAGCAAACTGCAACTTTGCTATAACCAGGCACAGCTCTTTGCAATAAGACACGAAACTCTGTTTAACTGGCAAATATTTTAAGTACTCTCCCTGATAAAGTCAGGAAACGTGGTCTGATATTGTTAAATTCAGATGTGTATAGCACCTACGAATGAGATACAAGTCCCTATATCCATGCAATCTATACAACTGTGGGGACCTCCATGTTGGAAATCTATTCAGATAAATGCTTAGATATAGAACAGGGAATGGTCAGAAGAATTCCTGGTGATCTCTGAAACTGGAGAGTGCAGGTGAACACTGTGATGAATCGTGCCTTGGCCAGTGAAAACAGGAATCTGTTCTCATGTCACACTGCTGGGGCTGGCTATGTGTTCCTCCCACAGCAGGAGAGCTGGCCTAGACGTCGGAGGGAGATGGCTCCAATCCCTGGTGCCTCTCTAAAGAATGATTTGGGTTGGAAAGGACCTTTAAATGTTGTCTTGTTCACCTCCTCTGCCATGTTCAGGGACATCTACAGCTAGGTCAGGTTGCTCAGAGGCACATCCAAGCTGAATTTGAATACTTCTACAGATGGGGCATCCACCACTTCTCTGGGCAATGTGTGCTTGTGTTTGACAATCTTCATTGTTAAAAACCTTTTTCTTACATCTGAATTGACTCTCTTTTAGTTTAAAACCATTAATTGTTACATCATGGGCTTCAAATGTGTGGGAATATTTATAGCATTTCATTGATATCTTTGACACAATAGGTATTTTGGGGGTAATTCCTATGAGTCTAGGCTTGGGATTGGAATGGCAGCCGTAAGTGAGGAAGTTCTGGTGTCCATGCCAGGTTGGGAGGCTCACTGGGAGCTAGATGCTGCATCCCAGAAGCTGGAAATGGAAATGTACTTTCTGACTTTTCAGGAAATTCCAAGTAATGCTGGACATGTCTCTAGTGGCCAGTAATTTCAGAATCACTCTCAGATGAATTTCAAAGAAGAAATTATTTTGTCACGAGAAGGAGGCAAGAAAGAGTTTTATAGCACAAATTTATGCTTAAGCTTTTAATAGCTAGAGGTCCCAGATAGCATCCAAGTCAATAGGTGTTACCTTCATAGGTAGAATTAAGGGTAAGAGTTTGTTCCCAGCCCATGAAAACAAGATTTACTGGCAAGGTTATTTATCATTTATGTTAAATGCCTGAATTTCTCACTTTCCTAATCTTTATAGCAGAGTATAGCTTTCTCCACTCAGTTAATTAGAAGATCTCTCACTATAGAATAGTTCAGCTTTAACTGAAGAGCAGCTACTTATAAATCCACTTTGACGGAGAGATATTCAATAGAGAGATACCATAGAGATTGGAATCTGTTCTGTAAATTGCACTTCGAAGGCTGCCTGCATTTTGTGCTCCCTGAACATCAAAAGCTTACGTTTTCGGTCATCACTGCAATGTAATAATTACAGAATGCTAATTCCAAAAGGTTTACCCACAGAGGATTTTTATGCAGTCTGTACATTCAAAACTGGGGAGATATTTGCCATGACCTCCCTACATGCAGAATAATTAAGTGATTTTTGTTATTTTACTCCATTGTTAAACCCTTTTGAGTTGAGCCAGCATAATTCTGTATTCTGGAATAATAGTGTGTCCACATAAGCATGTGGGTTAAATACTGAACCAGGAACAGCTGTTTTGACTATTTAGTTCTTTAGGATAATCTCTAATGTAAATTCAAAGCAGTATAATAATGGTCTACTTTTCAGCTGTTTACTTGGTTCCTATGGATATTATAAAAAAGTAGTTCCATAAGCAAAGTTTAAGGATCAGTTTCCAGGTAGAAACAGGAATGCCTTTTGAGCCAGCTGTGTTCTGCAAGCAGCCGTGCTCAGGCTCACTGAGCCTAGCACATCTCACCATGTGAAGGATCCTCACAGCACACATCTAATGGGGCACTATCCTGGGTTTTTTTGAGGGAAGTGAAGATAAAGAGGTTGCAGACAAGCTGATTATCTTTAAAAGAATTGGTGCACACACAAAAAGGAATGTTCCCTTTGATTCCAGCTAGCCCACAGAGATATAATCAAAACCACTTATTCTTCAGTACTATAAGAAAATCCTGAATTAGCAAGTGTGCAATGGAAAGTATTACATTACCTGGATCAGATAGTGACATTTAAGAGATGATTTTCAATGTTGCTTGCCAAAGTCAATAATGTCTTCCTCAACCTTTAGTTTTCAGTAGTAAAGAGAATAAAGGAGGCTTTGGTAGCTGAGGCATGGGGCTGGCAATCAGGTGAGTAAATTCTGGCACCAGACACGACTATGCTGCTCAATTCCCGTTGTGCTGGTGCTGAATGAGCTGCTCTGGAGCCAGGAATCCTAGTGCTGCATCAGAACCTGCCTGGGTGTGAGCTGAAAAGACTGCCTCTCATCAGAGCTGATTAGCCCAAATGAGCCCTGTCTTAGCAGAATTATTCTGCTTGGCTGGTAATTTTTATTATGCCTTGTCTTACTGCAGTGCTCCAGAGGCAGCCTGCTGCTTGCACAGAATAAGTGTCTTGCTGGACATCAGTACTTTTAAGTACTAGTGAGGCTGTTCACCTCTGCTCTTTGTCCTGTGTAGATGAGGCCTCAAGCTGTTATATTAATTCTCATAATATGGAGTGTTGTGAGTGAAACAAAAACATTTCACTCTCTGTTCTGCCTTCAAAAATTTAACATACATTTTGTGAAGCACACGGGGCTTTGGAAACTGCAGATCCAAATTATGGCCACTGAGCATAGGTGAGCTGTGAAGGTGGCCAGTATCCCATCCCACCTGATATAACTGGTGGAAGAGCTGACATCATTAAACCATGCTGGACTAGAGACACAGGATGCAAGATGCTGTCAGTGCTGCTCGATGTGCTGCAGATCCCAGCAAGATTTTGTGTGTTAGGGCATGGATATTGCTGCTGCAGGAGGATGAGCTCGGATGTTTTCTCCTTTCTTTAATGACCACATGGAAAATGGCCTTTCAAGAGGGTAATACACCTAGGTTTTGTGGCTTGATATCCACCAGTTATCCTCTCCTCACTGTAGCTCAGCCCTCAGGGTTCAAGTTTAGTCGACAATCCCTTTAAATTAATTTGATACTAGTTGATATGATGGACACTTAAATCTTGCTCTGTTGGTGGTAGATTTTAGTAAATTTTGCCTGATGTAGCAGCCCATCCCTACTTTCTAGGCTGCCAATATTATATTTATCTGGGCTGAGTCCTGCACCCACCAACACTAAGGGGTGTTTTTTGTTACCACAGCATCAAACACAGTTTGTGCAATTTGCCTATGAGGAGATCCCACCCAGAGAAATGACGGTGAAACTGTCGTCACAAGTGCTACACTAATGGCTGAGTCATTATGTGGCCAAATAACCCAATTGCAACAGCAGAGATGATCCTTGTGGGAAGGGTCAACATCAAAAGTGCGTTTGAGGTGAAACCCTGGCTTTAATGAAGCCTGAGAGGAACTTTGTTACTGACTTCAGGGGCAAGTTTATTGTAGGAGGGAAACCATCATACCATACCAGTGACGCCTCAGAGCCTCATCTCAGATTTTATGGATTTTATTGACCTCTGTGGCTTATGTGGGTCAGAAAAAGCCTAAAACATCCTTTGAGGGCTTTGTGTCTCTGTCTTTTGAGGACACTCAACTTGCTTTGTTGTTTGATGCTTTGTGGTCAGGGCAGCACCTAGAAAGGTGAGTTGGCACCACTGGTCCCCCTTCACTGGCCATCCCTCAAGCACTGACATTGCACTGGTCTGAGCATGGGAGTCGTGGTTTGGCAGAGGGTCACCCTGAACAGGTTACATGACCCAGGGGTTAAAACAATTGGGGCAGTCAAGAGCCCTGTCCTGGCACTGTCCTGGCTAATTTCAGCCACAGGAAAAATCAGGAACTTTGGTGAAATACAAGTTATAAATTCAAACATAGACTAAGTAAAGAGGGTAGAGAATAAGGACGGTTTCACCATCTACAGATTTTATGGAATAAACCCATAAAGATGGTTGTTTAAAGTGTAAAGTCTATGGGACTTTAGTGGAACAATGACAATAAAAAGAATTTTGCATTTGCTTACAGTTGCACCCAGGAGTGTACAGTAGCTATTGGGAATCTTAACCACAGGAGAAAATTTGGGACTCCACCTTCAGTAGTTATTCTGAGTGTTGTTTTTTGGCACTCAGTGCTGATTACAGCAACAAACAAACTCAGGAGGCTTTGAAATTTTATCGGTGAGGATATGCCTCCAGGTTACTGAAGAGGTGTTTGCTTGGCCATGCACAAGGTGTCTTTCCTTTTCTTACTGCTCACTGGAACACAGTGCTCATGTAAGCACCTCTGGGAAAAGATAACCTCTGTTAGGTTGTAGCCTTGAGATCAAAGGTAACATAGACACTGTAAAAATTATGGCAAAACACTTCTTCTGGGTGGTAAAAGAAATGGGTGTTGAAATTATACTTCACTCATGGTCCTGTCCTATCCTACCTGGAGATGGCAGGTTATCTGCATGTCTAGTCTTGATTTGAAGTAGAATCTCCGTGACACTCTTGTTTTTCTCTCTGTGGGAAAGTTGTATTGCTCATCTGTGCAGGGAACTGAATGTCTATACTTATGCTTACATTTATTTTAAAGAATTAGAGTTAGTTCCCTGTTAATAACTCCCTGTTCCACTCAGGTGCATTGCCAACCTTTCTAGGAACTTTGGAAGTGCTGAGAGGGGTCAAGCACCAAAATGAAATAGGACACAGAAATGAAGGCAGGATTTGCATGGCTTTCTTAGTGTGAATAAGATGTTTTATGCCCTGATTTGCAAGCCTGCTTATCTCTACATGTAACCTGAAGACTGGCCTGACTGCAGAAGATGAAGGAGGGAATTTAGGAAGCGTGCATTGGTTCTGCCCCAGAGGATGGAGACTGTAGGAAGAAAGGCTATCTGAGCATCATGACTTTATTCACATGAAGTACAGGCTGACAACTGAGTTGGAGTGAGATAGCTAAAACTGAGAGGAGCAGCTTTTACATCTGCACAAGATCAGAACGATGGAAGAGGCTCAGACAGCAATATCACAAAGCCACCAGGAGGATAAAGTAGCTTGAAGTGAGCAGGGGAGTATGAAGAGGCAGGGAGAAGGTTTGTCTTCATGTGGCAAGAGAGGAATGACAGATAGGAAACATTTTGGCATTAGCTCCAGTGTAGGTATTCCGTCTGTAAAAGGACCTTATGCACTGTAATGTGAAGCAACGCTTGTAAAGAGGCATGGAGCTACCAGCTGCTTGGGTAGGAAGGCTGAGGTGGGCCCCAAAATCCTCTTGGATGAAATGGGGCAGTCTGGGCACCTGGAATAGGACTCACAACAACCATGTCGCTCTCCTTCCAGGCACTGAGGGCAAACAAAAGGATGTGCTGAAAATAAATCTCTGTACACACAAAGTGTCATCTACACTGTGACTGGCTGCAGCTGACACCCACTGCACCCATTTGATTAGTCCTTTTTTCAAAAAGCTGCCTCTAAAAAGACTTCTTTTTCTGACTTTTAGATGACTTTAAGTAGGAGGCAAGCACGGATCTAGATATTATAGCATAGCTAAAGCACTGAGAAGATCTCCAGTGGCTAAGCCTAGAGGGTTTTCTCATGGTAATTTCTTGAACTTCGATAACTGGATTTTGGGATCCTGATCTATGCATTCAAAGGAGCAAGGCTCATGTGAAGCATTTAACAAAGCCTGACTAAGAAGTGCATTTTTCTGGGGTACAATTCTCCTTCTTCAGAAGAGACAGTGTATCGTAGAGGTGTTAAGGGTGAGGGTGCAATGTTGTCTGGACATAAAGACACTGTCGTCATGCGGAAAGCATGGTGCCACTGCAACAAAATATTTAGTGGCTGGAGAAATTGGAAAAAAACCCGATGAAATGTATCTTCTGAAAACAGAGACATTCTGAAAAGATCTATTTGATATATTTCTAGAGAAAATTTTTAAAAAAACATTTAGAAAAGTCAATTCATAATTCAAATTAGGGCATAGCCACAGGAGTACATTGCCATGAGGTAAGGAAGCACATGCACTGCTACTGACAGCACCTCCTATTCTGTGGTAAAGGTTCTGGTAAAAGCAGCTCTTTCCCCCAGGCAATGAAAGGTATCTTCTCCTTGGTGAATGTGGTGTGACTTGCCAGGTCTTGCTGTGTGCACAGACAGCTACTACAGACCTGCTAATTCACGGAAAATCCAGATTTCTTGGCAACTCATTCCTTAACCTTGTTTTGGGGGAGTATTTATCCAGCATACATTATTTTGTGAAGAAGTAGAATGAGAAGCTTCTGTCCCTTGCCCTCCATCCTACCCCACTGTTTCTGCTACAACGCTATCATTTGCAATGTTTTAATTTCTGCCAAAACTTTTGGCTTCTTATAAAGCACACTTTTCAAATGAAAAAGTGTATGTTTTGGATGCTTTTATATCTGAATCACTTCAGGGGTCTGTTTTAGACAGTGATCGGGGGAGGTGTAACGATCACAGGTGGGGGATGTTGTGGGTAACGATGTCATAGAAATCACAGAATCACAGAAAGGTTTGTGTAGAGAGAGTAGTGGATCTTGTGGTGAAGAACTTCAAGCCTTCATTGACTGTAATAATTAGGGATGAAGACTGTGTATCATATTTACCAGCTGTAACCTGGAGACTATTAAAAAATGGATTTTATTTCATCACAGATAGGACAAACATGGGTCATCAGTATGATGTTACAGTTAAAAAGGCAAAACTGATTCTCAGTTATGTAAGAAATATTGACTGGGAGCATCTCTGGCACTAGCTGGAATATCACTTGCCTGTTGTGTGAGTTCTTGTGTTAAGACTTCAACAGAGATAGAGAAATATTTGCTTTCAAAAAAGAGCTTTGCGAAAGATTTGTGGTATAAAGAATGCCAGTGTGCTTGGTTTGTCCAGAATAAGGGTAGGAGGCAATTTAGTCAATTAATTAAAACTTATGCAAGTGTCTGCATAGAAAAGAAGTTTCTGATGGGATGTGGCTCCTTTGATCTGAGGGAGAAATTGGCTGGAACCAGTGGTTGGAGTGTGGAGCTGGATGGTATTAGACTGCAAATGCAATTTAGGCTTCGAAGGAAGCAGGTATTTAAAGGCTATAATATGTTAACCACTGACCATATGGTGGGTTTTCCATCACTTGAAGTTGCTATAAACATAGGCTCTGGAATGTGGAAGTTATACATTTCATGCAAAACATATTTAATGCTGCTATTCCAGGGAGTCAAGCTGGTTGATTAGAATCTCTCTTACTGGCTTTTGAAAAAAATCTTAATTTGGTTTTATTTTCCTTCTGAACAGTCATGCTTTCAGAAGTGAGGTTTCACACCTTCAAAAGAGGGAGAAGCTGCTAAAATTGAGCAGCTTGAGGCTTGAGTGGTTGCTCATCAATGAAGACTTGTAGCAACTGTGCTAAAGACCAGACCTGCAAGTGGGATGGTTGTTACAGTACAGAAAGGGGCTTGGGCCCTGCTAGTTCTGTCCTGATGTACTCCTGAGCTTTCATTCTATCAGCTGTGTGATGTGTCCCAAGGAACTATTTATCTGCACTGCAAGCACCAGTTATTTGATCAGTTATTAAGGCAGGTTTACTGTCTCTCAAATTTTCCCTTCCCAATGCTAGGTTTGCAAGTGTGTATGCAACAAGAGGAGCCAACCGGATAGGACGTGTATACAAAAAGGCTATTTTTAGGCAATTCACGGATGACACTTACTCCCAGGAGATCCCCAAAGCAGCATGGCTGGGGTTCCTTGGGCCGGTCCTGAAGGCAGAAGAAGAGGATGTCTTTATCATCCATCTAAAAAACTTCGCTTCCCGCCCATACTCTGTGCATCCACATGGAGTCTTCTATGACAAGGACTCCGAAGGTAAAAGCTGGTTTGCCTTTTCTTCTCTTTTTCCCCTGGAGTAACTAATATCACGGCTACAAGTCTGCCCAAGTATTTATTATTATTGACATCAGAGGACTTTAGATCACCCTCTCATAAACTCATCAGTAATTGCAGCTGATGACTAAAACCAGGAACAGCCTCATTTCTTGAAACATTTTGCCACAAAGTTTCGACACCTGGGATAAATCCAGTAGTGAAACAGGTTAGATGGGTCTTTTTGCCTGAATTATTCTTCTGACTTGTAAGTCACCAAAACATCTTCCTTCCTTCCTTCTACCTGTAGTCTGTTTGAATGGATGGAGTTCTTGCAACTTAATGTTATCCTCTCTCTTGGCCTATAACAGGCAAGATCTAATTTTCAGACTCCCAGACATATGTGTGTATGTTTTTATTAGAGGATTGTGTGGATTTGCCTACAGTCAGTACTCTCATCAGTTTTCTTTGAAAAAATACACACTGTTAGAGGACAAAATTCTAGATGACTGATAGGAGTAAAGAGACTAGGAAAAAATAGAGCTGGTTAATGCAGTTTTAAAGCTTTGTCTACTGTTAAAAAATGGATTTTAACTCCCCATATCTTCGTGGTGAGATTGACAGAAATTCTGAGCTTTTTCATAATTTCTCCATGATTCTGTGTTTGTGAGTGCTGTTTTTATTTTATAAATATGTGTTAAAATAGAATAAATTACACATGCATTTAACAAAAAGAACTAATGGATGGCTAATAGCTTCCTTTTTCCTTTTTATGTATTAGGAGCACTTTACCCTGATGGAACTGGTGGTAAAAGCAAAGAGGATGACTTTGTTGTTCCCGGTGGAAATTACACGTACACATGGCCAGTAAGGAAAGATTATTCTCCAACTTTGGCAGACTCAAACTGCTTGACTTGGATTTACCATTCTCACATTGACACACCAAGAGATATTGCATCTGGTTTAATTGGGCCTCTGCTGGTGTGTAAAAAAGGTACTGAGCTAGAAACACTGATAGAGCAAGCCCCTCTGGCAAGCTTGGCATCTTAACAGTCATTTTTGCTTACAGGTATAAACATGATGGTCTAGAGTCTATCCCTACATAGCCCATAAAAAGGGGCAAGGAATAGATGGGCCATTCCAGGAGCATCCCAGGGTAGGTATTGTAGCTCTGGGACAACCCCCTTCCTGCTCCCCTTTGGCTTCACCGTAGATTTGCCTCGGCTGGTGGAGGGACTGCAGCATGCTCAGTGACCACCCCATTGTGGCCGAGACCAAAAATAAATGTTCCCTAACTGGGATCGTTTCAGGATGAACAAAGGACTCACCGCCCAGGAAATTAAGTTAGAGCTGGGCGGGTGACGTTGGCATTAGTGTTTACATATTTGGAAGCCTAATGTTTGTAATTTTTTCCACATACAGAATATGTATTTATTTTTGTTTACAAGTTATATCTCACAACCATGTGGGGATATGCACTGAACAGCCTGTCCTGTGTACTTTATAGCCTTCAAATGTTGAGCTGCAGCCATCAGCAACCAGCCCTCTTCTCCTCACCAGCTGAGTCATTGCCACCTTTCCCCATGGACACTGGTGGGGGGAGGTGGCAATGACTCCCCCTCTGCCACCTCTTTTCAGTAAATCCCAGAGTACAAAATCAGCCCTGATTTTATATCCAGTACTTCTAAAGTGAAGCAGGTTCTATGTATGAAGAAGAGAAAGACTTCAATGTGGAAAGGACAGGCTTGGTTTCCAGCTTAACTCACACAATTGAAATGTCTCAGACTTACATTCTCCTCAGGAGCCTTTGAAATCTGCAGAACTGAATATGTGACACTGAGCTGATAACTGCGACAACACATGAAGCTAGGAGATAGCATATTCCAAACAATCCTAGCCTGAAAGGCCAGGTTATCTGCATGTTTGGCCTTTAATTCAGGCAGATATCTACATGACATTACTGCTCTAGTCCTGCAGCCAGTGGTGGTGGACACAGGACTGACAGCAAGGCTCTCAGTTCACTCCTGTAGAAGGCAGAGGAAGCGAAGGTTTTCATGGGATCAGAGATAGACTGGATGATTGGATGAAGCCTACACGTGCCAGTGGATAATAACAGACCACTTAGTATCACCAGTCCTATAGTCTCAGGTTGCTTCCCAAACACACACTGGCATAATTATACTGAACTTAGCTGGGACAGATTCTGTTCATCCTGTCTTCAGCCTTTTTACATTTAAGTATCTAGTCCTAGATACCTCTCATGGATCCTTGTTTGTCTGTGGAGAGTGAGCCACATTTAGAGGGCTACTCTGGGGACTTGGTTCAGCATTTGCTTCCATGCAACAGAAATGCAGGCTACCACTCACCATTCCTTAATTCCTTGTCAAAAAAACATGAGTTACTGGTTTCTGGTTAGATCCAGCTCACAACCTGGCTCACTGTGCAGGAACACAGATGCTAACTAACACTGACTAAGAGACAGGGTTGGGTGTAATGGGCCAAAGAGGGGGGAAACAGGACAACAGATATTGGCAGGTACTTGTTCTCATGTCGGATCGAAGAGATACTGAAATATCAGTTTGACTTAGATAGATGAACTGCCTTCTGGAGGCACTCATCTGTTCAAAGCCTGTTAGAGGGGGGACAAAATGTCTTAAAAGAGCAAAATTAGGTGAGATTCATCCTGCCCTGTAGACTGTGGACAAAGCACTGTATTTCCTTGAGTGCTCCAAGGTTATTGTCACTTTTAAATTCAATCCTCTCCAAGGCATTTTTTATCACTTTCCTTTTCGTTTGCAATTTAGGAACTGCAGATGAGACCACAATAGAAGGGACTGGTGCTGCTAATGCTTTTGCCCTGATGTTTAGCATTGTAGATGAAAACTTCAGCTGGTACCTCGATGAGAATATAAACACCTTCTGCTTAGAACCAGACACAGTTGACAAAGAGGATGAAGGTTTCCAGACCAGCAACCGGATGCATGGTGAGAAGGACTTTTGAGCAAATGGTAACCTAGAGCAGTGACCAGGTTCTTTTCACTTCAGTAGGACCTTCTGTCTCCCATGCTGTCTCTCCTTTATCTGTGTCAGCAAGGAATGGATCAGAATGTTGAAGTACTGGGTTGATAAAAACCTCTCCCTAAATACAGCATGACACACTGGTTTGCAGAAAGGAGATTTGGCTTTCATGCCCAGCTCTGACATTTGCTTAGCATTTTATCTTAGGCAACAGATTTAAGCAATTTTTTTGTCCAGCTGTGAAAAGAGCAAAGAGAGCTGCAGAGCTCTTTGAGATGTGAATATTGAAAGAATTCTCAAAGCGCTTGTGGATGGTGGGCTGGCTGGTAAAACCACTCCTGCCCTTCAGACATATGGTACTTTGTGTTATTTGGACATTTGTTTTAAGAGGGTAATTCCAAATATCTCTGTACATTTTGGTTGTTCCAGGTAGCCTAGGAAATAAAATATTTTGCAAAATATGAGCCTCATTCTCCTAGCATCCTGATGCATTATCAGATGTGGAAGCTGAGGAAGAGAGAGCTGACTACACTGATTTGGCTGATATAATTTTCAGACCTAAATTGCTTGAGCCTGGCATGTAATGGTATATTTATGACTCAGAATAAGAGGAAATAGATTTCAGCTATGCTAAATAGCTGCAGAACAAGTTAACCTTATTATCAGGCCTTTTTGGTGATGACTTGGCCTTTGCAACATCTTGAAATTATCCAGGAAGTTTTTCACAGACACAGACAGAGAATTTGGGACATTTGATCATCCAGAGCAGTATGTTCAAAATGCTAGTCTTCATCAAGGAGCCTGTGAGGGCCTTATTTAGTGTGAGCATTCAAGTAGTTTCTTTTCTGGGCCAGGAAAGGATCATCCTTAAAAATGGGATCAGAGGCACTTGTCTTTCACCTCTCATAAAGTCTCATACTTTTGTTTCTAGCAATTAATGGTTATATATATGGCAATCTCCCCGGCTTGGAGATGTGTGCTGACACTTCTATGTCCTGGCACTTGTTTGGCATGGGAAGCGAGATAGATATCCATGCTGCTTATTTCTACGGTCACACGTTCACTAACAGAGACCAGAGAGCAGATGTCATCGGCCTCTTCCCAGCGACTTTCATCACAGCGGAAATGACTCCTGGGAGCCCCGGAAGGTGGCTGATAACGTGCCAGGTTAACGAGCACTTACGAGGTACGCTGCTGGAGATCTCCCTCACCAGCCTCTATTGTGTTTGGATGAGAAAACTGGGAGGTATTTCCAGGGAAGGCCGGATTTGACACTTTTTTTGTGACTTTGGAACAGTTTGTGACTGATGCACCAGATAAACATAATGAATATGAGTTTAGTCACCAGCAGAAATTATACATGTTGGGCCAAATCTTCAGCTAGTATGACTTGCCTGTGTAACTCATGTGAGGAAGGCTCACTAGACCCAGCACTGTCACAATGCTCCTAGGTAAACTCGAGATTTTGATGAGCAGAAGAGCTTTCATCACCACTTTTTGTTGTAGATAAGTATTTGCACATTAAAAAAAAAAAGTCATGCCAGCTAAACACTTAATAGTTTTTTGCTTTAAGGAAATCAGGCAAAACTTGGCAGTGTTTTCAGAAACCATTTTGTGGAGGAATTTGATGGTGATGTTGTGATACTTGTGTGGTGTGAGACCCCAAAAACATGTATCATAATCTAGGTGTCATGGCAGCAGGCAATGTAGAATTATCATAGCAGAGGTGAGTTGGGAGAATTTTTACACAATGATTTCAGTGGGTTTTGCATCTGGCAAAACAGACTTGATTCTGGCAAGCAACAAATACAGTCAGCGGAAATAAGAAGTGTGTATTTCAATGGAAGTCAGGGAGAGATGATGCCATTTTGAAGATTTCTGGGGGCACTCAGACCTCCAAAATCATTCTACCATCGTTGTGCAGATTAAGAAATTGAGTAAATAAGTCCACTAAAGAGTGTCACTGATGTCAGTGGGTTTCACCTGTTTCATAAAGTACCATCTTACAAACGAAAGGTGTTGGCATCTGGCCCACTGTAGGCAGAGAATGTCTTTTGAAATAGGTATTGACTGTAGTAATTGTTTCCAAACCATGTAGCTCCCAGAGAGTTTTGAATGTTTATTTGTATCCATGAGATTGCTGATGGTCTGCACCTGGTCAGGGATGGTCTCCAGACTCTTTCTCCTCCCAGGTGGCATGGAGGCGCTATATGATGTTCAGATCTGCCAAAAAAACCAGTCCCACTCTTCACCAATCAGTCACAAGAGAAGATATTACATCGCTGCTGAAGAAGTGCTCTGGAATTATGGACCTGACGGTTATGATAAATTCACTGGGCAGGGTTTGAACGCCACTGGCAGGTAAGGTTTCTTGTCAACTCCTGTTGTGCTTTAATTTCAGGAGTCTGTGTGACACTGCCCCAGTGATTCACCAGGGCTAGGTCCTGCACTGTCATTAATTTTAATTGAAAGGGGCAGGGAGGAATGGATTTAAACAGCCTTGTCAGGAAGCTAGATGCATAACTACGATGTTTCAAGGTGCCTTCTGGAAGCGCTTATCTTACTCCATTAAATCCATGGGGAAAGTGCGGCATGCCAAGTTCAACACAGTTACTTCCCTTCACCGAGACTCTTCGGGAAGTTTTCACACTTACAATCAGCTCAGTTCAGAGGTGTCACAGTGGCAGAATTTCCCCCGTTATTACTGATGGAGACAAATTGCATTATTGTGTCTCCCAGAAAAGCCAATGAGGATTACAGACACATTGTGCACAGTTCTTGCCCTAAGCTAAGTTGATAAAGATGTCTCCCTGAGTAGATCGGGGTTAAACATAAAAGTCTAATGTACAATGAGTGCTCATTTGTCAACTAATTCACTAACACCTTTCTTTGTGTGCTAGAAAAGTGCTTGGAGATTAGTAACTTGGGGGTCATTTCTCCTATGTCTGGAGTAATAACTTTATCTGAAATGAAGGGCTCTGCTTGAACCTTCAATTTAACCAGTCCAATTTGCTAATTCCACAGCGAATCTGCAACATATTTCATACAAGGGACTGACAGAATAGGAGGGCAGTACTGGAAAGTTCGCTATGTGGGATATACTGATGCAACATTCAGTAAGAAGACTTGGTCAGCGGACATGAAGCACCTGGGAATACTTGGTACAGTGAATATTTTCCCCTCCTGTCATTACATCAGGTTTGAATGTAGAACCACTTGGACTGAGAGGAGAATCTAATGCATGCAGCCCTCTCTTCTTTTGGAGGAAATATGCCAGAGTAGTCCTTCTAACACCTTCCCTCACTCTGTTTTTTAAGGCCCTGTTATAAAAGCTGAAGTGGGAGATACAGTGCTGGTTACTTTTGCCAACAAAGCCAGAAGAAGCTATAGCATTATGGCCCACGGTGTAAGCTTCAGCAAGCTGTCAGAAGGTGCTCCCTACTTAGATGGTAAGTTTTGACTGTACTACTGTATCGTCTCATCCAGAATACCTGAGTCCAAACATCTGCTGCTGAGCTCTGCGGGTTTGCCCTTTTGTGGGTGCTAAGGCACAGAAAGGATGATTTGAGTTGTTTGTATTTACCCTTCATGTCACAATCCATGGGACTCCACAGTCTGCAAATGTGATGGTTCTTCTCTTTGGATATGTGCCTGACAAGATGGCTAAAACTAGCTTAGGTTCATGTTCAACAAAAATCACAAGAGCAATCCAATTTCTATTAGTTCGAATCTAATATTGCTCCATTGCAAGCAATGCATCTCCCCTGGACATGCTCCAGAATTATGAATCTTAGGATCTGGCATGATGGCCCTGCTGAGTCTTTGGATGTAGCTATCCACACGGTCTCAGCTGCTTCACTCCCAATTTTCTAATCCAGGCTGGGCATCGCCCTTGCTTTACTGTCAGGATAGTCAGTGTCAAAGGCAGCTTTTATCTGATTCCCCTGGAACATGAAGCAGTGATAATCCTTATTAATTCTCATAAATACATGAATGCTGAAATGGAGCATTTATTAAATTCTTCCTCTTGTTTTGTGCAAGAACAGGGTCTTTATTGCCTAAGTTTAACTATTGAATGTAAAATATCATGTTTGATTGGTAGGCACCTTTTACAGTCAGTGACAAGGAGACCCTCTGGAGATGTGATTCTATCTTCATCAACTACAGAAGTCTGGAGTTTGGGTTAGGGACTAAGCTTGACATGGTCCAATTAAGGTGAACTGAATCCCTTTCATAGCATCTACAGACATAATGCTGTGGTCTCTGAAACAGCTTTTGCTGCATTTTCAGGACTGTAAAGAAAAGTAATTTTCTTGTTGCCTAAATTGCTTTGTTTCTACTACAACACATCAAAAGAAACTCATGGGACATAATCCCTCTTTTGAAAACTGTGCTGAGAGAGAATTAGGTCAACATGTAAAACTCATCATACAATAAAATCAATGCAAAAGGCTTTATTAAATTGTTGGCTCTTGTTGCTGACCTTGCAACTCAACAAATTCGCCAGGGGGCAAAGCATGAAAAAACAACTGACTTGAGTTCAGCCTTGAAGTTATCTACACAGATCCTAATGCCACCCATGTCAGAGATAGATCTCCATGGAAGTGCAGCTTCCCTGTGCTTGCAGTCCTGTTGTGCTTTCATTTAACACTGCCTGGTAATAGTGCCCTTCAGCACTGCACACTTTGGTGTGTAGCAAAATCAAACCAAAACCTACAATTCAGCAGCCATGTGAGCTGACACACCTCTGGGTCTTTGGAGAGGAATCTGACACCAGATTCATCAATAATCTTTCTGCCCCTTCTTCTCTCCTTTTAACCCTCGTGCCTTGGATTTCTATTACATCTTTCTACAAGTGTTTACATGCAGAAATCCTGTAGGTATACATGCAGAGGCTGCAGGTTTATGCTGAGGGTAAATAATTTTTCAGAGGTAGTGCATTGTCTGAGTGCAGCTTATTAATGTGAAAATACTGTAAATAAACATATCTACATCTAGAGATGTCCACAGACATGTTTTTTTCAATAGTGCTCTCAGGAAATACCCTTGCATTTGACATTTGTCAGTCTCAGAGGGTTTTTGTCTCCAAATCCATGTTTTCCTTATTGAGCACTGTTGCAGGATGAATCCAGTAGTATCAGATACTGTGGAAGCCATACGCTACTTTGTACTGCAGCTTGCAGCAAATACCATGCGTTCAGATGTAATACTGCTATTTTCACTTGTGTCTTAGTTTCTAGGAAGATTTTCTTGGAATATTAGAGACTGACTGTGCTGAGAATATCTAGACAATGGATGCTTAATATTAAACAAAATCTATATCCACCCTTTGCATGGCAGCAGACAATGGCCCAAATCCTTTAAAAGTAGCCTCCAACAAAAAGCACTATCATCCACTCTCTGGAGATGCTGACAGAGGCTCCTGTGCATTGCTACAAAATCAAAAAGAAACAATTACCAGGAAGAGATTTGTTTTGAATTTCTAAAGAGCCACAACTACAGCTCCACTCACTAATGTAATTGATTTGTTGTTGCTTGATGAAAAGCAGAGTCTGAGTTTGTGCCACAGATAAATTCCATGATAAGGCAGGTAAGCTACAAACATTAGAGGAAGCCATTTAAGCACCAGGATGAGCTCTGCATGTCTTGTCTGATTGAATCCAGATAATCCAGTGTAGCGTTGGAAGGTATCTGAGTGGAGCAGCTAAACTTGTTCTGCGAGGAATGGGCTTGGTTGTCCCCATGGCATGGGACTTGGGTGAGATATCCCCATGGCATAGCTGCCCAGACTATGGGATGGCACTCAAGCTGAGGTGGCAAGGGGGAGTTTCTCCACAGAACTCAGCAAATCTGTGTGACTTCCATCTAACTCTCGTAGTCAGGAAGACAAAGCTTTCCTTTAACCTCGGTGCATCTCAACTTTCTCTCTACAGGCTACCTGAAGCCAGGAGCCCACGTTAAGCCAGGTGAAACCTTCACATACAAATGGAGGGTGCCTGAAAATGGAGGTCCAACAGAGAGTGACCCCCCGTGCCTGACCTATCTGTACTATTCAGCCACTGATGCTGTCAAGGACACCAACTCTGGCCTCGTGGGACCTTTGCTGGTCTGTCGGAAGAACACGCTGAACCACGACGGGACACAGGTACCCAGCATGAACCTCTGCTTGTTCCTGACATCAGGGTCATGAACTGGGGGCTCCCAAATGGGGAATTTGCCAGTTCCCAGCTGTTTACCGAGATTAAACAAATGTCACTCTTCAGGGTAAAAGCTGATCTAAGGGGATGGTTAAGAAGAAGAAGCTGTCATTCCCTAATATCCTGGCTCTTCCCTAGTTATTCTATCTTTTCCGTGCAATGAATACATCTTTTCACACCGAGTAATGGACACTTTATTTATCCTTCTGGCTGATGAAAGAGTGCCAACCCCTGTCTCTATGCAGACTTAGTAAGAAAGTGGCTTCAGGGGAAAGAAAGCTTTTTTAAAAAAGCCCATTCATTTTATTGAATAGACTTTTTTTTTTATGTCTTGTCTTCCTTCATGTCTACAGAAAGGAATAGACAGAGAATTTTACCTCCTCTTTTCAATCTTTGATGAGAATGACAGCTGGTATCTGCACAAGAACATTGAAGCATTTACTGGAGACCCTTCAAAAGTAGATGAAAAGGATGCTGATTTCATGGAATCCAACAAAATGCATGGTATGTAATACCTAATATCTGTTAATTATACCTTTTCTTCAATCATATTAGGAAGATGAGTTGGCAGGTTTTATCATTCATAGACGAATGCAGTGCACTGAAGAGTGAGGTGGAAAGCTGTCAGTCAGCTCATGGTCAGCTCCTGATGCCCCTGGAGTGCAGGTTGAAACCCCAGTCACAATAGCAATGAATGCATCCAACTACCAACTACAGCTGGAGAAGGGAACAGAGCAGAGGTCTTAGACACAATACTTAGATCTATAAAAAGGCATAATGCCACAGACAGGCATCAACTGCAGAAGAAGCCAATGTTCACTAGTGTTTTAAATTTCACTGCTGGCCTTGGCACTGATTCAGGCAGTAAACCTGCTCTGCTCTGCCCTGCCATCTCCCATTTGGGCAGTGACCACCTCTGGAAAAGAAGAGGCAAAGACTAGGGGATGGCCAAAAATGTTTTAAAACATAATTTCTGGATGCAAGCATCTGACTTCAGCATTGATCTCCTTGAAGGTGTCCCTGGCATAACAGACTTGAGCAAATCACATAACCTATCTTTTAAAAAATATATTAGAGAAACCTGGGGCTTTCTGGACCCATCTACTTTATTCTTCTGCTATGAGATGAATCTCATACTGAAGTTTTGTTCTGTCATAGCATCTTTCACACATTGATCACAGAGAACACTCAAGGATTAGGGAGCTGAGCCTCATAACACCCTTGTAAAAGAAAGATACACATTTAGGAAGTAAAGGTGGACGTCAAAGGTCGAAATCACATAAAAAAGCTCCATCAGAACGGAATTTGTAACTCAGAATCTTTATGGCCCTCTCCATAGCCTTAATGAGCTGGTTATATGTTCTCCAGGCTGAAAGGAGGTACCATATTTATACAATTGGCTGGTGACTAGGAGGTACACTGAAAAGCTTGGAGGAGGAACTCTACATCACTGCAAAGGGCTGTTTCAAGATTTTACAGGCTAACACCAAAGAGGTAGAAGTTCCAAGTTTATATGAATAGCACTTAGATATTATTTTGGTGCCCTCCAGTGCTACCTTTGCTTCACAAAATGCCCCTTTAGTGACTTGCTGAGTCATGAGTCTTTGGCCAGGAAGGTGGTAGGAGGCTCTGGGGTGGGTTTCTGTGGACCTGCTGTTAACTGGGATTTTTCCTTCTCCTCCAGCTGTCAATGGCTACTTGTATGGCAATCTGCCAGGCCTGACCATGTGCAAGAATGACAAGGTCTCCTGGCACCTCATTGGGCTGGGCAGTCACTACGACATGCATGGGGTTCACTTCCAAGGCAACACCATTGACCTGAGAGGGACGACAAGGGACGGGCTTGCCTTGTTTCCTCATTTATCAGGGACAGCACTAATGCAGCCAGACCGTGTGGGTATGTGCATGAACTGATTTTGGGCGTGTGGCGCTTGCAGATACCAGTCAGTCAAAAGAACAGTCAGTGAGATACTCTGCTCTGCACAAGGAGGCTGAAAGCACGGAGACTCTGGGGACCCAGTGTAGCTGAGGATTCAGGCTGGGTTACTTTTCTGGGAAGGTGCTGTAAATCAAACATGCATGTGCACCAAAGAGCAGAGGCTTTAATGACCTCGGGATGGGCAGAGCAGCAGGCAGAGAGAGCTAGCAGGATGCTCACAGAATCTCTATAATTCTCCAAACAGACTTTTAAAAAAGCAAATTGCTATGTGGATAGTCAGCATCACTTAAGGTATTTTAGGACTTCAAGAAAGGCTTTTCAATAATAGTCAGACTTCAGGAGTTTCTTCAGAAGCTTATACATTAAAGATACTTTTAAGTCTCCTGGGTAATCCAGTGATTCATACTTCAAACTAGAAGAGGGTGAATTGTTTGCCGAAGCCACCAAATTAGCTTCATAATATAGAGTGCAACATTTCTTTGCTTTACATTGGTGCAACACTGTTTAAATCAACAGAGTCATCAGAGTTGTACAGGGCTATGCCAAAGGCCATCCTTGGCCAGAGCACCTGATAAAAGTGTACATCGGTGTATGTTCATGTGTATGTGCCAGGTTAGGCTTCTGTTGCAAGTGCCTATAAGACAACCTAAACTTTTCTTATGAACATCCCAAACATTTCCACCATCTGTCATGAAACTGTACTTTAGGAATCACACAAAACAACTGTTCTAAGAGATTATTAATTTTTGGCTAACCTTCTACTGTCAATAAGGGAAATTGAATGAATTACCAGATCTTTACAATCACCAATGCATGTGATTTTTTTAAAATTACACATCATTTTATATTTTTCATCACTTTTGCCGTAGAAGCACAAGGAATGGATTGAGATCTAGTCTGGACAGAGCTATACTTCTGATTTTGGTTCTACCACTGACTCACATACAAAATCGCTGTGAAAGTGCTTTCCTCCTTTCCTCCTAGAGTGCTAGCAGGTGGAGCTGTGCAGGACATCATCATGGTCAGCTTCTGCCTAAATAAATGGGAAAGAGAGAAGGAGAGTATAAATATTAAAATCCGCACATGAAAATGCCAGAATATACTCCCACAATCACTACAGTCTTTGACCACCAAAGCCACCAAAAAAAAAAACAAAGGCCCATGATATCTTGGCCTTTCATGGAGGGAATGCAAAGGGTCAGAAAGTTGCAGTTTATCTCAATTGTGCATCTAGACAAATGGTTAGAAGCAGACATTCCTGTATAATGTATCTGTGTCTGTATTGCAGAGGCCTCTGTTAGCCTGATTACACCACACTGCAGGAGAGTCTGTTCCACAGTGGCTCTGTGCTCAGGAACAAGGAACAAGCTACTCTGAAACACACCCCTTGTTTCTCCATGCCTTTACTGAGTTTTGCAATGAATGCTTCCTCCTACATCTTCTTGTGTTCCTCGTGGGCATGTCTGCAGCATGGGCTCACGGGCAATGAAGGCTCACTGGCAAGCTTGTTCCTGCTGCCAGACATCTAAGTGCTTTTCAGAGTTTCCTTGGCCAAGTTAATATAACTCCAACAGTTAGAAGTAATTTATGGTGATTTTTGAGCAAAGATGGAGCAGGCTAGTGTTTCCTATGGAGCAAAACTAAGGCCAAATCCTGCTGGGTCCTGAACTTGGTTCTCAATAACCCCATGCAATGCCAAAGGCTGGGGGCAGAGTGTCTGGAAAACTTTTCAGCAGAAAAGAACCTGGCAGTGCTGCTCAACAGCAGCTGAACATGATCCAGCTGTGCCCAGGTGGCCAAGAAGGCCAATGGCATCCTGGCCTGGATCAGCAATAGTGTGGCCAGCAGGATCAGGGCAGGGATTGTACCCCGGTACTCAGCACTGCTGAGGCCACACCTCAAATTCTGTGCTCAGTTCTGAGCCACTCACTGCTAGAAAGACACAGAGGGGCTGGAGTGTGTCCAGAGAAGGGAAAGGAGCTGGGAAAGGGTCTGGAGCACAAGTCTGATGAGGAGTGGCTGAGGGAGCTGGGGATGTTTAGACTGGAGAAAAGGAGGCTCGGCGAGACCTTACTGCTCTCTACAACTGCCTGAAAGGAGGGTGTAATGAGGTGGGGGTCAGTCTCTTCTCCCAAGTAGTAACAAGTGACAGGACAAGAGGAAATAACCTCAGGTTGTATCAGGGAGTTTTATTTCATTAGAACAGGCTGCCCAGGAAGTGGTGGACTCACCATCCCTGGAGGTATTTACAACATGTGTGGATATGGCACTTAGGGACATGCTTTAGTGGTGGACTTGGCAGTGCTGGGTTGATGGTTGGCTTGATAATCTCGGAGGTCTTTTCCAGCCTAGAATATTCTGTCATTCTATATAAACATCCCCTTGCTTGACCCTCCATATTAGCATCACAGATTAGGTTTGTCTGAGGACAGATCAGAGACATACACAGGACCTAATTTGCCAAGCTGCTTTTTAGGTTTTTCAATTGCTTAAATCTCATGTGCTTTTCTTTCCAGGCACATTCAAAGTGGTTTGCAGGACTTTTGATCACTTTGTTGGCGGGATGAAACATCTCTATGAGGTCAGCAGCTGCCACAACACCACCCGAGCCCAGCAGCAGCGCGGAGCCATGAGGCTCTTCTACATTGCTGCAGAGGAAATTGAGTGGGACTATGCCTCAAATAAGAGCTCAGCACCAAAGATTTACAACATCAGCAGCTACGAGGAAAGGTACCCAAACCAAAAACCAATTGTGGGCACAGGACACACTCATAGTGGAGGGGAAACTTTGAAGCACCATTTCATGATGCCAGCCTTGTACTTTTTAGGAGGATCTCTTTGCCAAACATAATATGAAAAAAACATATTTATAGTCACAGCCTCTCAGACTAGACAAGTTCATAGGCACCAGTTTCAAATGTTTTCATTTCAGAGTGTCTTGTAATGTTGTTGAACCCAAGAAGGCTTCCAAGTTTGTGTTTCAGCCCTAGCTCAACCTTACAATGATGCCACTCACCCCCCTCCTCTCCCTTACTCTCCCCAGCCTTGCCATCCCCAGTGCTCTGGCTTTCATAGAGGAGAAACCCAGGTGCCTTTTCCAGATGTGAGCCCCTGTAGGCAATGCAGATGCATGAAGGGGGTGCTGAGCCTGCTTCCCTGCAGCATGGTAGCCCCTGGATCCCCTGAAAAAATCAGAACATAAGTAACCCCTGCAAGTGAATCACTTCACTGTGCTAAGGAATAAAAAACTTGAGAAAAAAATGCACATTCCAGATCATATGGCCTGGACTGGTCTCTGAGGACACTTCAGTGTAAACAAAAAGGAATATGTGTCAGAAATAAACCTTAGAAAAGCATCTGGGAAACCGCTCTTTGTAAAGAAGAAGAGGAGTCTGTGAAAAATATACCTGAAGAGTCTCAGGTGATGCTGGGTGTTTAAAGAAAACAAATGGCAGTTTGTTTTCAAAGGCTGCTCTTGCACACACAGTCCATTACTACAGTAAGCAGTATCCCTGGGGCGTTTTTCTGGTTTTATTTAGTGTGTTGTGAGCCAACCTTGCAACTCCCCTGCCAGGGGCACCTTGGAGATGAGCTGCCAGGAGACAGCTGCTCCCAGAAGAGGGTGAATGCTCTGCTGCCCAGCGGGTTGTGAGTGTCCTCTGCCGGCGAGTCAGCCCTCTGGGATCCCATGGGAGCAGCAATAAACCTGGAGGGCATCCTCTTCCAGGTGCAGAAGGGAAAACACATTTCTCCCTTTGTCGTCATGCTGGGAAAGCATCCAGCCTGTGCAGTACACAGCAGCAAGAGGGAAAGGTAAAGCAGCTCCCTCTTGTATCAGGTGATGGCATTTGCTTTCAAAGGTCAGGCTTTGTTTATCATCTTCCTGTGGCTGACTAATAGCTAAGATAGTGAAAGCAGCCATCATGATAACAGGATTCAGGTTTCCAGAGTCATCTTTTATTGGAGTTAACAATGCAGTCGGACAGCACAGCTGAAACTGCTCTTATCTTGAACTTTACATCTTCTCTGACCGCTCTGGTGAAGGATTTGTGTTCCCAAAAGTTCTTGGAGAGTGCAACTTATCCTCATCTTTACCTTTTTGAAGAGGGTGTGCATTCATTGAGGATTATCACCCTTGCTATTTGCTGTTTAAAACCTCTTGCATGTCTCAGGGCCTTCACATCAATCAGCACATTGGATCAAGCTGTATATTCTCATTAAATCTATTGTGAATAACACGACAGTTACTAGCTTTTAGATATGTATGGTTTAGTGCTTTTATTGCCTTTTTATTTTGCAGCTATGGGCATGTTTTTCTGAGCCAAGAGGAAGACCTGATCGGTTCAAAATACAAGAAGGTGGTTTACAGGGAGTACACAAGTGGCAACTTCACACAGCGCAAAGTGAGGACTGAAGAGGAGGAACACTTGGAAATCCTGGGCAAGTAGCTCTCATGTCTCACAGACCAAGCCTGTGGTCAGTGAGAGGACTGCTTTCCAAAAACAAAGAGGTTTTCCAGCTTTTTTAAGATGGAAACTAGGAACACTGATGCCTCTTCCAGGTTATCAGTGATTTTACACAAAATTTATATAACTGCTGACTGTAAAGATGCTTTTTAAATTGAAGAATTCATTCTTGAATGCGAATAGGAAGGACTAACAGGGAGAATGCTAAAATGGTAATTTCAGGAATCACCTTAGCATCACCTTGTAACATGTGGGAGGCCCTTGCAGGAAGATTAAGACAATGTTGAGGGGCTGGATTTACATCTGCAATTGGGCAAGACATAATATTACCCATCATAAAATAACCATCAGCTCATGTTTTTTTATGGGGTGAAAAGTAGGCAACAACTGGTCATTAAATAGTCATAGAATTACAGAATATTGTGAGTTGGAAGATCATAGACATCCAGCTCCTGGCCCTGCATGAGTCCCGCCCTGTGCCTGAGAGCATTGTCAAAGCACTTCTTGAACTCTGTCAGGTTGGTGCTGTGACCACTGCCCTGGGGAGCCTGTGCTAGTGCCCAACCACCCTCTGGGTGAAGAATCTTTTCCTAATATTGAAACTAAGCCTCCCCATACAGTTTCATATTCATAGATAACCTACTATCCCAAGGAATATATTTACCATTTCCTTTTTTTGCAGGACAAGAGTAAAAAAAAAAAAAAAGTTAAAAAAAAGCAGTGATTACCAGCTAAAGAAATAAAATTTTGAAAGATGCAAAAACCATCCCCAAGAATTTTCCTTAAAGACAAGCTGTCCAAAGATCTGTCATCAGAGTGAACAATTCTCTTCATTGACCAAAAAGAGATTATTTATCTATATAGAGCTTTCCATCAGCTGAGATAAGGAAACAATTTTGATGGCTTTTCTGGAAGAATAGAAAAGCCCAAAGGTTTTGACAGAGACCATGGCTCCACTCCTAGGCCAAACTATTGAAAGTTTGTTGAACTCAGAAAAGCAGCATAATCACTGGCATCTTCTGTTTGAATTTAGGGCCGTTGCTCCATGCCGAGGTTGGTGACTCTGTACTGATTGTATTTAAGAACAAAGCCAGCAGGCCTTACTCGATAAGTGCACATGGTGTAGAAGAAGTGGGTTGTGAAGAACAGCCTAAGACACCAATTACTCTCCCTGGTAAGGCTCCCTTCCCCCCCGCCCCTTCTTTTCTGTGAGTCACACAAAGACTGTGTATAAAAGCATTTTAGCACATGAATGATAATCCCTCTTTCAAGCTTGCCCATGTCTGTATGTTCTCCCAGGCATGATATGCTCAACGTTTATTCAGCTACAATTCTCAGTTTTTATACATGTAGGTTCTTGGTCAAGTGAGCATGTTTGGGCAGAGAATGAGCCTTCATCCTATCAGGGGTAGAAACAGGAATGTAGTATCATTGGACAACCTCCAAAATAGAGAGAAGCAGGTCTGTACTCATGGCAAGAGAAATGTGAGCCAGTGCCACATTTGGCTCCAGACTGACACTTTAACAATGTTTTAAAAGCTTTCAAACGCAGAGGTAAGAATTGCAGGCAGTAATATTAACTCTGCCTCTCTCAAGCTACACAGAATCGGCATTTGCATTGAGAGTCATGCACAAAATGGAAGATGTAGCTGTCGTGAATGAATAATCTTTGAAAAAGTTACCAAATATACCTCAGTTTCTAGAGAGGAAAACAGTGGAAAATAGTTTTTTATATAGAAAAATTTCTGTTAAACATTTTGAAGTTCAATTTTTTTGTTGGGTTTACATTCTAGTAGAAAGTCAAACTCAAACCCAGGCATTGCAGTCAATCCAAAACGTACATACTGTTGCTTTCAAACATCCATGCAATTTTTTTCACAGTATTTGTGAGCTTCAGAGTGAAACTAAATGAAAAGAAATTTTCATATAATAAAGCTCTTTGCAAGCTGAAATTCCTCATGGCCAAATATGAGCCAACATTTGCCTTGCTGGAGTTTGATGAATGAGTATCTGTTGTTAATACACGAGGGAGAGAAAAGACAAAAAAGGAGCTGATTTATATATGACTCTCTCATTTCATTATTTGCTCCATGATGTTGCTGATGCTGTTTGGCTGGCAGTTGAGGTGTAACAGTTGGAACACTGCTGTCATGTCTCCTTTGTCCACAGGGGAGCAGGCTTGGGATGAGTTAGATGAGGGAAGGTGTCTGTGTTTGAGAGTAAGCCAAAAGCATTCTTCAGCAAGATCTAAGGACAGACTTTTCCTTAGGACTTTGGAAGAAGCAATTCCAAACTGGAACTGCTTGGAAAATTAGCATGGAAAACAAATATCTCAAAACAAGAATATTTCCTGGGAACTTCAGTCCTCATCACCTTCATCTAGAAACCCTCACTATCTGTCTTAGGCCAGACTGGACTGATCACCCCAAACTTGCTAAAGCTTTCTACTGAATCCTAAATCAGTCATCAGACATATTTATATCCTGATAAACTGTGCTCCTGAGAGGACTGCCAGCTCCTAAAGAAACTGTGGGAGGCATGGTAAATAGCTGCAGAGAGCATATCCTTAGCAGCCAATGCTAAACCAGCTCTCATCTGCCACAGCTTTGTTCTCTCCCTGTCCATTCTTCCACTTACCCAGAAGAAAAAACTGGAGAAAACATATATTTTCCTCATGTTTTTCACTCCTTTCAGGGGTTATGCCTTATTTGCACTTCAAAGATGGGTCTTCAATGCCTTCTGAAGTGTATCAGCTTTTAAGTAGGGTGGAGATTTTTTCCATCTACAGCCTCCGAACATCCTGAAATGAGGAATAAAAAGTGAAGAAGGGGTAGAGGACCATGACCAACCTCCCTTCTCACATCACACCCTCTCAAAAAAGGTGATGACATGTAGGTTAGATACAGCTGGATTAGAAAGTCTTCCCTGACTTATGTCTCAATGATATACATTTATTGTCTCCATGACACAGTGCTTATCCTGTAAGAGTAAATGATATTGCAATACTTACCTGAGACCCATCTCATATTGTATGAGAGGCACAATATTTTTTTGTAGTTACCACGGTACCGTAAAACCCACTGTTGCATGATCCATCAAAACAGAGTAGTGGCTCAGTGACACAAAACTAGGCCCTGTTACTTCATAACTCTTTAGGCTTGAAACCTCTTCTTGTCGAGATGCCCACAGCTATTGGCAGCTGTTGGGTTGTAGCTGCGCTGAAACCATGGTCAAGAGTCCTGTGATTTCCTTGTTTTCACCTGACTCCTAGCGTGTCCCACGGTGCTCTTGGCTGTTGTCACCCTGAAAGACTTTTGGCACAGAGATTGTGTGGTTCAACATTTCCCCACCACTTAAAAGGGCAAGGTGTTGACCACTGATTGGTCTCATACCCTTTTCTGTAGTACCAGCAAAAAAACAAAGCAGGGAAACACAGCATAGGCAGTTCATCTTAATACAGGTGTGTTCTCACCCAAATAGATAATTTCCTCATCCATTTGTTCCGTTTTTTTAAAATCAGAGGTTAGGGAATTTCTGCTCAGGGAGGATGTGGCAGAGGTGATGACATTTGGGAAGGGACAGGTTCTCTGGTAATTGCTGTGGAGCAGGGGCTTATCCAGAAGAGGAAAGAGTCCCCCTGCTGCTCCTGGACAGCAGGTTGGTACATATTCAGCTCTCCTATCTGGGACCCCAGCTGACACACTTCTGCAGCACCCACTGCAAACTCCCTGTGGCAACTGACACAACTTTGTGCCCTTTTCAACTGATAAAGTCCAAGAAACATTTTCTGAGCTTGGCTCCCAATGTCTCAAGTGACCTCATGCATCAGCAGCCACGATCATTGAATTACTACAAGTTTTGCTAAAGGGAAAGATAAAGAGTCTAGTCTGTAAACTTCCTTCTGTGGGATGCCCCTTTTGTCAGTGTCATTTGCAGATCTTCTCCTCTGGGGCAATATGCCTTCAATTACACCCCTGGAACCTCACTGATTGCCTGGAAGGCAGAATCATATCCCTATCTCATTGCTGCATGCTTCCACAAGTAGTTTTGATGCAGATAACTTTTTGATGAGGAGGGTAGCAGGTCTGAGTTAGATACTATTCAAAGCCTCTAATACCCAGCTGCTCAAGGTAAAATTGTTCTCTCTCTGTTTCAGGGGAAATAAACACCTACAGGTGGAACGTCCCAGAACGATCTGGTCCTGGCAAAACAGATCCAAACTGTATCACTTGGGTTTATTATTCAACAGCAAATTTCGTTAAGGTAACCAAGAAATTGCTTTGGCTAACGCATTCTGCCTTGTGTAATATTTCTGAAATGATCGTGCTTCTCAGCTGGGAGAGAACCACAGGCTAGAGGAACCTTTTACAGAGCTAGATGCTTTGTCCTCTTTTATAACAGTTGCACATGCCTGGGCAATTTAATCTACTGAATTCCCAAGGGACACACCACAGTAATGTGATTTCCTCTGTAAAGAATAGTTGAAGGGATTTGGGGTGAAGACAAAACATTACACAAAATCACAGAACTAGGAAATGGGTAAGGTTGAAAGGTACTACTGGAGGTCACTGCTTTGGCAAATTAACAGAGAGACCCACAGAGAAAGAAATTTTTAATCAGACTGATTTTTCCTCATCTGATAGGAAAAAGCAATTTAATCTTTAGTTAATCTGTATCTGCTTCATAACTGGATGAACTGAAGATCTCTAACACATATATTTATTTTATTTCAGGACACATACAGTGGTCTGATTGGGCCTCTTGTAGTTTGCAGAAAAGGAACTTTAGATGAAAGAGGTCTAAGGAAAGACATCGATCGTGAATTTACTCTTCTGTTTATGGTGTTTGATGAAAATGAATCCTGGTATTTGAAAGAAAATATTGAAACATACCTTCATAAGAATCCTGATGATTTTAATTCCACCGAGAACTTTGTAGAAGGCAACAGCAAGCATGGTATGTAGGACTTGGTGGCAGCAGCCAAGAGGAAAGAGGTTTATTTTTTGCAGCCCTATTAGGAAGACACTGAACTTAGTCAGCCTGCAATTACCCAACCACGTGACAACTTCATAAACTGCAATGCTGAAAATGAAAAGGCTTCATAAGGCCCAGCCAAGATATTTTTCTAACAAGATAGTTTACTTTTATACTCTTGGGAAGAGGCTGCCCTCCCAGAATTCCCTTGTCATTTGGGAGCTGTGTTCTTTGCAGGCTTGTTTCTTAGGAGCGTAAGGATGATATTTTAAAACTATGGCTGTATTAGCAGCCAGCCCAGGAGCCAGGCAGAACAGACTGGATGGGGACACACACAGCCGTGGCAAAGCAAACTTCTTCTACAGCTGGTACCCATTTTAGGCAAAAATTCTATTCCCTCTTTTTCTGTGTAGCTTTTCAGCATAAATAAATCCAGTTTGTTCAGGAGTTCAATCTCAATTTGATGCTTTTCAAGGCAGAAAAATGTTTCCTGATGTATTCTTACACAATTTGGAAACTGAAACAAAAGCATGACTGTCTCCCTGCAGTGGCAGTGTCACTATGGACAGCACTGGTTCTGACCACACACATCTGCCCCCTCTCTCCTTCTCCCAAAGTGCAAAGGGTGCCTGAAGTGGAGGTTATCATCATCCATATTATGGGCAGTTATTAATCATCCCTATTTTGTCATTCTTCCAGCGATCAATGGAAAGATTTACAACAGTCTCTTGGGTCTAACAATGAATGAAGGAGATATGACAAACTGGTATTTGATAGGAATGGGCAATGAGGTGGATATCCATACAGTTCACTTCCACGCACAGACCTTCATCTTCAAGGTTGGTAAAATAAATCAAAGTAAAACTTTTATAGTGTGATGGGAAATTCATGAGAGAAAAAAAAATCCAGATTTCCAGCCTGGTTTTGTCACTTGGGCACAGAGCCCTGGGCTGATGCTGAGGTCAGTGGGAGTTTTGCATTTGAAGGAAATATGAAATGAATGACATCCTTGCAAAGCTTCTATTACTCTGAGCCTGTTATGAAATATGATTACAGGGCACTACTAGAAGACATGGTTAGGTGGGTTAAAACATGTGTTTACCCATGGGTATAAGGGAAGATACAGGGAGGAAATCAGAGAGAGTTATGCCTGCTTAGAGTATGGTTTTATGTTGTGACACTTTGCCACTGGCAGAACTACCTGAAAAATCTCTTTCAAAGAAATACCTATGGTCAACCAGGGAGTGGAGTCATCAGGAAAGGTCTGCTGTTATTATTTAATGGATTAAATGAGAGGTGTCCACAGACCTCAGTTTCCCTGGATAATGCACACTAGAAATGTACAACAAGAAGCATTTGATTTAGCTTGAGGAGCTGGAAGTCTAACTGGAATATTTCAGTGCCCATGGTGGGGTATTTGAGGCACAACTGTCACAATTCTTGTTTTGCTTTGCCACAGACAGACAAGGACCACAGAGGAGACGTGTATGACCTTTTCCCTGGGACTTTCCAGACAGTTGAACTCTTAGCAGAAAACCCTGGAACTTGGCTTCTGCACTGTCACGTGGCTGATCACATCCATGCTGGCATGGAGACAACCTACACCATCAATAAATCAGGTGCAGTATCTGAAACATCCTGGGACTCAGAGGTGGTATTGCAGAACAGTAGGATGGAAGGCAGGGAGGAAGGGAAGAGAGCTAACCTGTGCCCTGGTGGGAAGCACCTGAACTGCCATGGCCAGTGAGCAGTGATAAGAGACAGGACAATGACATGGCAAAGACAGAAATATTTGGTACACTCTGCAACTTGAAGGCAGTTGGTGCTTCACAAGTGCCCTTCTGAGACAGTGGCAGCCTAGGGACCATTTGTCATTCAAAGGTGGTGCAGAAAACATCTGCAAAGCTGTTTTTCAGCCTTTTTGCCACACTGTGTGGGAGGGCCTACAGCCTGTCATGGTGTTGGCTCCTTCCTGTGACCCCTGACAAATTGCAGGGCTGGTTGGGCTCCTCCCTACATGGGCAGACACCAGCTCAGATAAAAGGAGCTCCAGAAAATGGTCGTTCATCTTGTCCAAGAAATAGGTGACCTCTTGGCTAAGAAAAGTTGGCAAACTTTTTGAGTGGTGCTTGTCTCTTCCAACATGTATGAGTAAAGCCAAAAGTGTTTTGTCACCCTGTCTACATCACATAACTTCACAAAACATCTGGATCCAGCATCTCCTGCCTAGGTCCTCCTTATGCTGGCTACACTCCTCTACAAGGGTTGAAACAATGCCGGTAGGCACACCTCATACTTATAACCCTGTAGCAGCAGGATAACAAATGTAGTTGCCAAATGTAGCCAAAATACTCCTTCCTTGGATATGATGAATTTATTTGATTCCACATATTCATGTGAGCTGTGAGATTTCAAATGGACAAGCAAATGCAGAACTGATTCGTGGAATGGTTTGGTTTGGAAGGGACCTTAAAGATCATCTAGTTCCAACCACCCTGCCATGGACAGGGACACCTTCCACTAGACCAGGTTGTTCAAGGCCCCATCCAGCCTGGCCCTGAACACTGCCAGTGATGTGGCATCCACAGCTTCCTTGGGCAACCTGTGCCAATGACTCACCACCCTCATCATGAAAAAATGTACTCCTTATATGTCCCATCTAAATCTACCTTCTTTCAGTTTAAAAGTTACTTCTTGTCCTATCACTACAGTAAGTAGTGGAGTAACAGTGATGTCCACAGAGAAAGGGGATGTTGCCCATGGAGCTGCCCAGAGGCAGTTGTGATGATCTAATCATGATTTCTGTTCAGATCAACATAGTAGAAATGATGAAATAAAGTCAGCTCTACTTTTTCAAAAGAGAAAAAAATATTTGTTAAGGCTTTCAACTTACCTATGCTTTTTTTCTCTCTGAGAAGAGAGAAGAGAGTGGGAAGCTCCTTCAGAAGGAGGACTCACAAATGGAGCATACAATACAACTCCTGCAACAAACAGAACCACTACAAAGGGTAAGGATTTTTTAAGATGTCATTTAAAACTCTTCAGATTCATGCACAGATTTCTCATTGACAACTCTCTTTTAACAGATTATGACAACAAATTGGGCAATTTTTTCGGCAAAACTTTGAGTCCTGGACAAGCCAGCCTGATTCTTGCAGCTTTTTTTTTCATTGGACTTGTTCTACTGTCAACAGCATTAATCTTCTTCTGCTTCATCACCCACCATGGAAATAGAATCCATTACACGGCTCTGCATGATAAAAGTGCACTTCTGACAGATTCCCTGTAAATCCCCATTTTTAAAATCGTTCACGAGGACTCACTGGATTTCATGACATAGAATCATAAAATCATTAAGGTTGGAAAATACCTCTAAGATCATTGAGTCCAACCATTAACCTAATACTGCCAGGTGACATGCTGCTAATAAAACTGGAGCAGGGCATATGCTGAGAGTCCTACCCCATGGCCAAGTGCTCACAGAGTGAACATGGGCTGTAGGGCTCAGCTCCAAGAGCCACGTACCACCCATCACCATTTCCACTCCTCTGGAGTTCAGCTGAGTTTTGTCCAAGATCCAATCTGGCAGCTGGGCAGAGCAGCACACCTCTTGGCATCCACAGGATTTCCACAGGAGTAAGGAGCAGGCAGCATGGCATCCATGTGCTTTGTGTACAAACATGGGGCTTAAGCTAGGAAATAAACACCACCAGGGACTGGTTTAAGTTGTCCCCTTCTGAAGGAGCAGGTGCTAACCTCCAAGTCCCTGCAGTTTCCCAAAGCCTGGCTCAATGAATTCATTAACATTGAAGTGATGCTCCCGTTTTTTCGCCATTAAATGAGGAAACTGTGCACTGGGGACAGATTTTTGAAGACCTACAAATGCATTTTAGTACCTGATGGGTTCAGCACTGCCCTTGCTGTTAGTTTCTAACAGCTTTTATTTATCTCTAAAAATCTAGCCCTGAGCAACCTCCAAGAGATAAAAAGACTTTGTAATTGCTGCTTGTTATGGTCCTGATTCTGTACCTCTTCTTTGCACTGAGCAGCACCACATTCCCTGCCTGTAATGAAGCCATCAGGAGGCTGATCTTTGTGCTCTGTGAGGCAGACAGACAGAATCAGACCATGTTTAGTGATACTTGAATGTTTATAGCTCATTTTTAGTTAGACTGAGTTCATTCTTGCCTGCTCATGCCTGTTACAGCTCTTGCAGAGGAACTCCAGAACAAACACCTTTGTGAAACTGTTTATACAAATTTGATTTTCAATGTAAATTCAAGTTGCTGGGGTTTTTTTTTCTTTTTTTTTTCACTTCTGTATTTGAAAGTATGTTCAAAAGCAGGAAATTTTACTGCACAATACTCTTACTGTAGCTTAAATGTGTCCTGCATTGATGTCCAGTCAAACAATATGTTAAAGTTTCTTGGATGTTTCTCAGTTATTTCTTTGTTTTCCTCGCTCATTTAAAAGCACACACATGAAGTAGAAATGCAGGACTGATCCCTAACAGAATTTACATCATAGCAAGAAACAAAATTTCCTCCTAAAAATCTTCCATTTGAGCTGGCAAAAACAGATACTCTAAACCCTTTAATCTTTCTGGTTTTTAGTCATTAAAATTGTGGACTCCTGTTCTGTGCAAAAACGCTGTCTGTCTGTGCAGAACCTTTATTCTCTGTATACATATAAAATTAAAGCCTTTCATTTAAACATGATTAAGAAAGGAAATTATTTGGTACTTCTATTCATTGGCTTCTAGGGTAGCCAATGTGCCTGATGTTTTAGTAACAGTCATAAGTATCTTTTGACTGTAAAAATCAGCCCACCGAAGTGATTACATTGATAAAAAATCCAGCTGTTTGTATGAACATTCTGGCACAGTTCATTTCCTCTGGCCTGCTCCTCAGCTGGACAGTGGCTGTGAAACCAGAGCAAAGGCTTGAAAGGGCCCTAGGATGTCACTGCTGCCGGGCCAGGCAACACAGCCGGCCTCAGAGATCATGACACATCACAGAAAGTATAAAGCAATGAGTTAATCATTGCTTGCCTGGTGCAGGCAGCCCTGTGCCAGCTCTGACACGTGTGTTGAAGGACAACATCTGTGTTGGGCTGAAGCATCAGCAGGAACAGAGTTAAGCAATAAAATGAACAGGAGATTCAATCACCAGAGCAGGCATGTTCTCCACAGCGTGCTACAGGCCCTCAAGTATGAAAAATCTGGATTGTAAACTGAGGTAGCAGTTGGGACCCACAACCAAAAGCTTGAAAGGTGACAAATGCAAGGTAAACCTTTAAAAACGTTCCAGAGCACTAAGCAGCTCTGTCAGCCACAAAATGGGAGCTGGCTGAAACTGTTCTAAAAACAAAACATGGAAAGTGTCCAAAGGAACAGAAGTGAACATGGAAGAATTTATACCTCCCTCCCTCCCCACCCACCAAGAAAACTGTGCCTTAGGAAGGTTTTTGAAAGACTCAGTGCATAGGTAAGAGATGTGGATGAATATAACCTGCTTACCTTTCCATGAGATGTTTGAGGTCTTCAGTTAAAGCTTCTTAAGGAAATGAAATCACCATGGGATGCGATGGAGAGTCCATGGAGGTTAAATAACTGTTTAAAAGACAGTGAAAAGTGGTCAGATTTCATGTTGAAAGTCACTCATGGGGTGCTACAAGGACCCTTGCTCTTCACTATTTTTTGTAAGTATGAAAAAGGGTGGCCAAGTTGGGTGACAATCTTAAGCACATGTAGCATGAAAAATCAATGAAAAAAAGGACAAAATTTACAGTACTACTTGTGGAAAAAAGCAATCCTAACCTTATAAGTATCATACTGTCTAAGCATCTCAGAAATGGGATCTTATTTGTAATACTTTATGGACAACATTAGCTCCAGTGTTTTTTAGGGGGCAGAAAGGCAATTAAATATTAGGAATCAGTACACGGTAAGAATAGAGCAAAACAGAAAACGACTTAGTTCCATTTCATAAATGTCTGGGGTATCTGCATCTTGTATACAGCATGAGTCAAATCTCTGGCCTCATCTAGCAAAGGACATAGCAGCACAAGCCCAGCACAAAAAGAACAAGAAAGGGAATCAGTGTTGTAGAAGAGTTTCTATATGAGGAATGATTTCCTTGGCTTATGGCTTGGAAAAACTAGAAAGGACAATTGAAAGCAGATAAGATTGCAGTTTTATAAAGGGGGAGTTCAGTGGAGAAGTCTGTCCCTTTTGAAAAAAGCAATGATCTGGGGGAGTGTTGAATGAAAGCACAGCACAGGAGGTGGCTCTTCATGGGGCAGATATTTGACTTCAGTGACTCAGCCCTCCTGGCTGAGAGGACTGAGGATGCTCCAAGCTTACAGAAGTCCAGAAACCAACAGGAAAAGTACAGAGGGGCAAATGAATGAAGAGTTATTAAAAGTGAAGGCAGCCCCGTGACTGCCACAAAAAGTGACCTGAGAAGCAGTGATCAAACATTTTGTGTGGGAAAATGTCGCAGTACATGGTGCTAGGTAGTTTAGGAGCTTGGAGCATCTGTCAGACTGGGGTGGGGAGGTGTGTGCTGAGACAGCTGGGGCTCATCAGCCTGGAGAAGGTGGCTCAAGGGACCTCCACAGGGTGTGCAAACAGCTGATGGGAGCCTAGCATGGACAGAGTCAGGTTGTTCTTGGCAGTGCCTGGTGAGATGAGCTGAGCTGATGGGCACAAGCTGTGACACAAGAAGTCTCCTTCAAACACTGCACTTGGGTCGAGGCAATCACAGACATGAGTACAGACTGGGAGAATAGCTCATTGAAAGCCCCCCTCATTGGGGGATTCTCATGGATGAAAAGCTGGACATGAACCAACAATATGCTCAGAGTGCAGAAAACCAACTTCATCCTGGGCTGCATCAGAACGATTGTGGCCAGCAGGCCTAGTGAAGTGATTCTGCCCCTCAGCTTTGCTCTCTTGACAAACCACCTGGAGTGCTGCCTCCAGCTCTGGGGCCCCCAACACAAGGAAGACATGGACAGAGCAGGCCACAGAGATGCTCCTTCCAGGGTCTGGAGCACCTCTCCTAGAAGACAGGCTGAGAGAGTTACGATTGTTCGGCCCAGAGAAGACAAGGCTCTGGGAAGACCTCACTATGGCCTTCTCGTTCCTAAGGGGCTTATAAAAAGAAGGAGAATGACACTTTACAAGGATATGCAGTGATAGGAGAAAGGGGAATGGCTTTAAACTGAACAGGGGTGGGTTTAGAATAGATTTTATGAAGAAATTCAATACTGTGAGGGTGGTGGCACGGGTGGCACAGGTTGCCCAGAGAAGCTGTGGATGCCCCATCCCTGGTGGCACTTAAGGCCAGGCTGAATCCGCTCTGGTGGAAGGTGTCCCTGCCCACAGCCGGGGGGCTGGAATTAGATGATCTTCACACTCCCTTCGAACCGAAGCCATTCTGTGCCCCTCAGGGGGGCTGGCACGGCCCAGGGTCCCTGATCGGAACCGCAGGACTCTCCCGCCGCCCCCCTCAGCGGGCGGGGCCGGGCCGGGCTGCGGGGCGTTCCCGAGCCTTGCCGGGCGGGGCCCAGCGCAGCCCAACCCAGCACAGCCTAACCCGGCACGGCACAGGCCACCCGGCATAGCCCAGCCCAGGCCAGCCGTGCCGAGCCGTGCTGTGCCCGCCATGGCCATCGCGCACATCGCCACCGAGTACGTCTTCTCCGACTTCCTGCTGAAGGAGCCGCCGGAGACGCGCTACAAGGGGCTGCGGCAGGAGCTGGCGCTCGACAAGATCGTCACCTGCATGGCCGTCGGGCTGCCGCTGCTCCTCATCTCCCTCGCCTTCGCCCAGGAGGTCTCCATCGGTAACCCTCTGCAGGTTCCCGGCGCCTGGCGCGGCGGACAAAGGGCTCGGCGGGGCGGGAGCACAGCTCGGCGGGGCTCGGCTGCCGGGAGGGTTCCCGCTCGGGGCAAGGCGGAGGGCGCCTTCGGGCCGCGGGAAGGAGAGCTGCCTTCCCGGAAACAGCCTTCCTGGAGAGCATCCCCGGCAGCGGGCTCATCCAGGTGTGCTGGGCTTCCCGGCCAGCCCTCCCGGCGCTTCCCGTGCTCTCCTCCTCCCTGCGGCTTCCCCTGGCCGCTGCCGTTCTCTCAGCACCTCCCGAGCAGGAGCCTTTTCAGCGCAGCCGGCGCATCTTCTGCCGTGGGGGTGATGGGGAGCGCTGGAGCCGTGCCGCCCTTTGTTTGCCAGCGCAGCTCAGCCGGGAGCGGCCAGCCGGGATGCGCCCCGGGCACTGCGGCTCCCGGCGCTCGGCGTGTTTGGCAGGAGGATATCGGTGTCGCTCAGCAGCTGTCAGGGACAGGTGACACGGAGAAGGGCTGTCAGAGCTCTGCCTTTGCATTGCGGGCGGCTCAGTGGGGCTGGACATCCACAGGATGGGCAGTGGGAAAGGTCTCCGAAGCTTTCCCCTTCACTCCTGCAGCTGTTCCAGTCCAGTTTTCAATTTCTGCTGCCACTCGGGAGATAAAACTATGCTTTACAGATGAAGGGCCAAGTTTCCTGATTATTTCACTGTTCTTTTTTTACCCCCATCCCCAAGTTATAGAAGTGCTCATGCAGCATGGGGAGTGGAACTAAATTATCTCTAAGGTCTTCTACAACCCAAGCTTTTCTATGATTCTATAAGAATAGCACTAGATGAATGAACTTTTCAAAGGTGAATAAGCAGTACTATCCATTTTGGGACGGGGTGAATCACGGGATTTTCAGCCTTTCAGAGAGAGTTTGATTTACTGCGTATACCTGTTTATTGACGTTCAGTGTTGTATACCTGATCTCCATCATCCATAGGATTGAGTCAAGTGAATCTCAGGAGAGTAGAAGCTGGAATGGGACATTGAATTAATGATGAATCTGCAAAGCCATCATGAATAGCCTTAGTCAGATACCAGACTGCTTAACTGATAAAGTGCCCTGGATTGCTGTATTGACAAACAGCTACGCACCTATTGCAGTAGATGTGGGTTTGACCCAGATCACAATAGTGGCCTGCAGAACCTGCACAGGGGAGCAAAGGACAGCCAGACTGGGAATGCTGAGACCAGATCTGAGCCCTGTGGCAGCTCTGTTTATTGAGAAACTGGATGGATACAACCATCTCTCTATACTCTAACCTGCGTCTTTTAGTTTTAGATCTGCTACTGGTATGTGCACATTTCTTCCTCTTTAAGGCAGTGAAGAGGAGGGTTTGCATTTCCATACACTAGCTTCTATAGGGGTCTTCTTTCTGCTTTTACTCTAGAAGTGCTGGATCCAGTTTGAAACAGTGCCTGTGCATCAAGGTTTCTTTTATTCCATTTTTCCCCATTACACAAAGGTCAAACACAGTTGAACTGCAGAGTTCAGTAAAGTGTGTCTTTCTTTCAGATGACTTCTCATCTTTCAATTATTTTAATATTAAACCTATTTCAGATTGAATCTGGGCTTGCAGTAGATTCATAAAGTGAGAATAAAAACTTTGGCTACATCTTGCTAGTGTTTCATTTTGCTTATAGTCCTGATAATCTGTTAGGAGAACACATGGGGTTGAAAACTGAGCTGTTTTAGTTGAAAAATAAATATGAAAGTAAGCATGAGAAATACGTCAGGCTCCAGGCTTGGGTGAAACTGCACCACGTGGTGTCCATACGGAAAACGATAGTAAATCAGCCATGCTGCTGTTACAGCTGTCACCTGTTTCCCACAGGTCCTTGCAGCTCAACAGGCTGGCTGCTGACAGGATATCCCAAAGCTGCTTCCATTAAGGCATTTGGGGGAGCAAACAGGGTTTTAGGGGCTGGAAATGCCTGGTTATTGGAGCTGTGGTGTTCAGCTAGTGATAAAATCAACAGCAAGGTTTGTTTTCAAGCACTTCCTGATATAATCATGCTCTGAAAAAGCTCAGGAGTGCTAAATTGAGGGAAAACGTCAGTGTCTATTTTTAGGTCTGAAAAGAGCAACTCACAGGTGGATGTGAAAGTGTTTGGTGGAAATACCTGCCTCAGAGTACAAAAACTGAACACCCTTTCCAAAAATGAATGCTCAGCTCCTATTTCTGTTGAGATAATTGCATTCTTCCCACTTCAGGTTCTCTTGGTAGCTCATCCTGTCACCTTCTCTTCCTGCTCTGCTTTCCTGTTCCATTGCACCGTGGTGTCAGACACCTGCAATTTTCCTCCTACATGTGGTCACTCTTAATTATGCAGAATCATTAAAATGTTTACAAAGGCCATGGAGGTTCTCTGAAGCCACCATGTAACTATTACTTTTGATGGAAGTTTCAGGAAATAAATAACATTTCAGCTGCATCTCAGAGGATTTCTCTGCTGGAAGCGTGGAAAACCCAGCTGCAGCACCCAGCCAGCAAGCACTGGTGAAACTCTGGGATTAGTGCCTGCACCCCTCTTTGGCATCCTTCAGGGACAGGAGTAGAGCAAAACGGAGTTTACTTTTGGCTGTATTTTGGAAATCCACGGTCAGCTGTAGTTTCGTGAGGATTTTAAAATGGTTCTGGTAATGCTTAGCAGTGATTGAGCTGTTCTCTGCTATCCCTGGGAATCTTTGCTGCTTGAAATCCTGCACCTGTTATCGCTTTGCAGTTAGACCTTGTTTTATACAATTTTACATGATTTCATTTAATTTTATATATACAGGGAATGGGAAAATGGAAATAACAGTAGGATTGTGAGGCTTGTGTTGTACATGTATATTCCTTATATTATGGCTTGTTATTATTTCCTTGTATTATTTGGCAGTTGTTGGGTAAATATACTACAGGTGGTCAGGTAGTGTGGTAACAGAAACCATCTAAATATAGCTAAATCACCCTTTCTTATTACAAAGGAAAAAAACCCCACCAAAACAAAAATGGGGCACCCTCAGCAATGTATGATCCACAAATTAATAGAATTTTATCTGTGCCATTTTTCCATGACCATGTTTTTAGTAAGAACAGCTCTGAGTCAGGATTGAGATTACAGTTTCTGAACTTGGTTTGTGTATGTTGTGAGATGTGCTTTCTTACTGTGAACAGCTTGGCTGAAAACATAGGTATTTATTCCTTGCAGAAGGATACTGCAGCCCTAAGCAGGCACAGTCAGATGAGCAGAGAAGAAATCAAAACAAGCTGCTTCAATTCGGCCTCTGCCAAAATTCATCTTAGTTCTGGGAAAAGCATCAACGGCTGTCTTGGATGGCAGCCGAAAGAAAAGCAGATGTGAGAGCTGTCCAGTCAACATCAAATATTTTCATCTTTTTCCATAGGAAGGCAATTGTGAACTGCTCATCCGTGCTTGTCACCAAATGATGTTTGACCTCCTGCTTCCAGGCACAGCTGTGCAATGGGCAGCCTGTGCTGGCTGCCTTCACTGCAGCCTCGTGTGGGAGGTGATGTCTGGGAAGGGATATAAGGAGGGAGAGAGTGGAGAAGAAAGGAATTTTGTGGTGGCCACAGCACCCCTTACTACATGTTCTGTTCGGGTGTTGGTTGTGTGTGGCTCATATGTAGCTGGGATAAAGTAATCCTCATGTTTTAGCTTCTCTGTTTTATCATATAAGAAAACACCTTGTGAACCTTGTGATTCCAGGATACAGAAACCATCACATGTTGGGTAAAGACAGCTGAGAAACTTGGTTATAATCACCATGGAGGTTTGGGTAGTGCTACTGGTTTATCAGTTGAGGCAGGATGTTGGACTAGGAAGAACTTGACCATGGGCCAACCCACAGCATCTGCATGAATCTGTCAAAATGGAGATTTGCTGCACTAAAATCATGTTATTTCCCATTGATGCTCTCTGGTGCATCTTACCATGCTGGAGAATGCCCAAAGGTGGGAAGGTGGAGCCTTGCCCTATGCTCTGAACACCACAGAGTTAATGTCCCCATTGACCGCTTTGGGCTTTCCCAGAGATGACAATCCTTGCTTGCCCTGCTCAATTTCCACCTAGTTTCTGGGCACTTTTTTCACCCAATTTGTTTTTTTCGTTTCCATCCTTGCAGCTGGCTGTCTGTGGGACTTGAGGTGCTTTGGCTGGCAGAAAACACAGAGTGAAGGGTGTTAATGGGGAACTTTTGAGTGCCTCTGTGGGAGCCACGTGTGGCTTGTGTGGGAGCCACGGTGGCAGCAGTGCCCATCTGCAGTACCCCTTACTGCTGGGGCATGTGTCTCTTTATACAGGTTAAAAATGTATCTCAAGCAGTCATGAGAATAAAATATATAGAAAGGGGAAAAAAACCCATTTGTGAGACTAAGTCACCACAAATATACTGAAAAAGCCAGTCTCAACTCTTGAGTTGGGCTCTTTTCCTCTCTTGCTGCTCCATGTTTGGTCCTTGCTGCTGATGTCCCTCTCCCTTCGTGTTCACAAATTCCTGGGGAGGCTTTTGGGAAATAATCCTATCTTGTGACTTCTGTAAGAGCTGGGGGCTAAAATTGGGTTGGGTGTGATTAGACCAAAGACTAATACTCTGGCAGCCGCTGGCTGAGAGCAGGAAAAACCCCTCCCAGTGCTGCTGAAGCAGGCTGTATGCTAATAGTTGATGTTTGCACACCTTGCATTTAATAAGCAGGATGCTCGGAAACCCCCAGGGCGTTAGTGAAGAACTGAGACAACAAGTGTGTGAGGAGCCTCAGTCCAGAGCAGCCAGACAGGCTGAGAACTTCTGTCAGCAGAGGTGCAGATCCCAGAAGGGTACACTGTGCTGCTCTTTGGCATGTAAGGAATGCTCAGGAAAGAGCAGAAGTTCCAGCTTCAGGCACAGGCCTACCTGGGCAGCCAGGACAAACTTGTAAAAACATTTCCTTTAATATCAAGTCTAAACTGTAATTGGGTGCACATCTTCAGCTGTTGGTAAGATTTTTTTCAGTTTAACTCCTGCAGAGCTAGCTTTACATTTCCTGTGGAATGATGGTAAGCTGCTATTGCCACCAGAGTAAATGTAAAAAGCATCATGGTCCTCTGGTGTTGCCTGAGATTTCAGGTACTGCCCATGTTGGCAGTGAAGCTGGATGTTCATTGCCACTGTTTTGAAATGTTTCTCCTTCAGATGAAGGGAAATTTTTTTGTTTTCCTTAAATCTCAATGGTGGAATTTAATTCACCATTCTTTTTCCCCATGAATCAAAAAACGTGTAACTCTGAAGGCAATACTTGATAAACACACAGCTCTTCTCCTACTGCATGATTTTGGGACTTCTCTGAGAGATAACTGGCTGCCCCATGGAGAGGAAAATATACTTGTCAACTCTTCTGACCCACTCCACTTAAGCACTGAATCACCTGAGCTTTAAGTTTTGCTGCTACTCCATTGCCAAAATACCTTAGGGAAGAGGTTCTTGTCTCCAGTGCACCCATTTGCTCCATACTTCCTTCTTCAACATAGTGTCTATTCTGTTTCACCTAAGCTGTCACTTTGGTCTGTGAGAAGCATCCATAAGTCCAATAAAATCATTCCTTCAGGTCTGCTCTTAATGCATGTGTATACACCTGTACACCCACATGTGCTTATGTTTCTTCTTTGGTATGCATTGGGATTTCTTTTCTCATTTTTTAAATTAATTTTTAATGTTGGGGTGGAGGATGTGCCTTGGGTGGTGCCTGGCAGTCTGTACATTGTCTGTGTGTGCCTTGATTTTCTTGTTTGGGTATTTCTTTAGTGGCTACTAAAGTGCATAGTTCTTGCTAGATAAAATCAGAGGTTTGGGTATCATGGCAAGTTCATTTTGCCTTGTGGAAAATTATAATAATAATTAATGGCCAGGTTTTCCTCCAAGCATATGCAAATCTCTTTGCAGTGATGTCAGTGTATTAGAATCCAAATAATTACTTACTGAAGGTTTAATCCTATCAACTGCAGTCATTTAATCCTGATTCAGGAAAAATAGTTAAGCCTGTGATTAACATTGATTCTTGGAAGTCCTCTCTGTTAGTTGCAGTTTCTTAATTAGATGTGTAAATCAACAGAGAGGTTCTGAGCCTCTGAAGAGGAAACCAGTCTGGCTTGCTGGCTTTACCCTCTCTTTTGTAAAGGATGCAGCCAGAGGGTGCTGATCCCTCAGCTCATCCTGCCTTGCACCCAGCAAAGCAATCCAGTACTGAACAGCCACTCTCCTTTCAGTTTGAGGTTTCCTTGTGGTTCTGAGAGTTTCTTCTCACACGTAGATTTCCTGCGTGGGAGCTGCAGAAGAGCCAGTTGCAGGGAAGAAGGGGTATTCCTGGTACAGATGTGGAGGCAATAGCTGGAATTTTGTTGGCAGAGCACCCACAAAGACGTGCCACAGCTGGGTGGGGTGACAGCTCATCCTCAACTGCAGTGACTCAGACTTGTACTCTGCACTCAGTTGCATGCCTGCAAGTAATTCCTGCTGCTAACAACCAGCTCCATCTGATAATCTTAGCACTCGTGGAAAAGTGTAATTTCATCATATGTGGCTGCACACCTGTTGCTGCCTTAGTATTCTGCAGCTCTTCTGGGTGGTCTCTCTTTAGGACAACCATAGTAAATGGCGTTTTTTAATCCTCGTTAGTTTGTAAAAGTGTAGTGAAATCCCTATTGCTCCCTCTCCAAAGCTAATTTAGTACCAAGGAATGATTACAAAAAAAGTGCATTGCCAAGTGTAATGATAAATTGGCCAAGGGCTGTTGTGACAACTGCTTAACAAATGCAGTCATTTGTTATTCCCCATCCTTCTTGCTGTATATTTTATCTCCCTGTTGTTATGGCCTTGTTTGCTGCTTTTCTCTTTCCCAAGCTATTACTTGTAGGAGCAAAGGACAGGAATGGCTTCATGTCACCAAGCCAGGAGGCTGTTCCTATGATGGCAGACTGATAGCGTGACTATTAGCCTCTCATAAACTATTCTTGTACATAGCTGTGTGCACAGTGGGTCTGTGGAAGGCATGTAGCCCTGTGCCAAATTTCTCTTAAGAAACTACAGATTTTTTTTCACTTCTTCCAGAACTACAGATTTTTTTTCACTTCCTCCAGAATAGTCCAACATAAAGTAAATTGTCTTTATGTATATACTGCTATTACTCCTTTGGAGGAGAGAAGGAAGAAAGGAAATAAAGAAGGAAAATGGTGACCATTTTCTGAGGCATTTAATGATCTGTGTTTTGTATGGATGATGCACAAAAACATCTTCCCTTCTTAAGTCTTAACATTACTACCATTACTGCAAAGTTGTAATTTGAATTAACAAGTGTTTACAATCAAGACTGCAGTCATTTAGTTAAAAACCAGTACAACAACTGGAGTGTCCCCTCTGCTTGATGTTGAGCTGCATCTGCTTGGCTCCCAAGTCAGGTTTCCAATGTCCCTGCTGAAACACCAGGGATTAGAAGAGTGATGTTCACTGCTCTGCTGCAGCCCTGGCATTGCTGTAGCTATTCTGGTATGAAGTTGCGCACATGACATTTTGGAGAAGGAGACTGGCTGCATTTTTCATCACTAATTTTGGAGAAGGGGGCTGGCTGCCTTTTTCCTCACTCATGCCTTTTAAACACTCCATCACTTTAAGTGGTGTCTCACCCATTAACGAGAATGAACACATGGAATGTGTTTTTTGTGGATACACAGACATGAATAAGACAAAGCATCTTTCTGAACACTCCATTGCTCTCCCTTTGAAAGGGTCACTTGTTTGCTGATCCACACTGGGCACAGCCACCAGCAGGAGGTTGGTTAAATAATGAGAGCAGGGCGTAAATGGTCCCAATCCAGTGGACAGCAGATGCTAAAAGGCTGCTTTTTAATTTGCTTCCCACCCTCCCCCNTTGGGTTTCCACTACTAATGGAAATCATCTGGAAAACAAAAACTCCCAAAGCTTTGGAGGAGTGCAAGTGCTTGTGTGGTGCCAGCTTTGCTAAATCACATGAGCTCAGCTCTGATAAACAGTAACTTGTTTTCCATAAGGGGGGCTTGTAACAGCTCAAACCATGATGATCAAACCATGTCCTTATGATTCTACAGCCTTAGAAATAATTATAATAGTGACTCATATGGAATGGCTTTTTTTCATAAAGCTTCTTGACTATGCTACATTGTAAAGAGGCTGTATAAGTTACAAGGCAAATGCAGTTGACTCCTTTTCCAAAACAAGTTCTTATTCTCTCAAAGCTAAGCAAGCAAAAAGGCACAATAAATGATAATCTTATATTAAATACTTATTCCCATAAAGCATGCAGCAATGCCAATAGCATAACTTAGATGAATATATTAAGGGGAAAATATAACAATATTTTCCCTCTATTGGTTTTTTGATATTGGAGGAAGTGTTGGAAGTTCCTCTTAGAAGAATTGTTCATGGAAGAGCCATCTCCACTCTCTGTAATTATTTGTTGAAATGACTGTCCTATTTCAACATTTATGAAAGTCTGGGGGAAATGTATGTTTTGGGGGCATGTTGCTTTCATTATCAAAGCTTCAGAAAGAAAGTTGAACCCTCTCATCCTGTTTTACTGTTTTTATCAGAGGAGCCACTGATAGTTCATGTCCCATACACACTCTTTGTGGTTGAGATATGCTGGAGGAGGAGTCACCTGCTGCCTGTGACTGGTCAGAGGAGAATTTGACCCTAAGGCTGAGGCTGGGCCAAATCGCTGCTCTTGCTGTCATTTAGGGCCTTGATCTTAATTTGAAGCTCCTGAGCAGCTGAAGAGGCCCCAGGAATGAATGGGATTGACAGTGTTATGCATAATCTTGGACTGATGAGGAGGGGCCTGGCACCCTTTGGAGGTGTCTGGGGCCACAGTTTTCTCTGCCAAAAAGTTACAGGAGGACATCCTTGTTTCCACAGATATAACCTGAACCCCTCAAAATAACTTGCAATCTCAGAGGCAAAAGAAGTGGCAGCACCCTGGGAAAACCTGCCATTCCATCGTTGCAAGGACTGCTGGGCTGGAAGAATGATGTTTGAGGTCTTGTTTCAATAGACATGTGAGCTGTAGGTTGTGCTTTTGGGAAATAGTGACGTGATGGTGTGTGATGGCATTTGTTGCCTCAGGCCTTATCTGGTCACACTTCGTATCTGTTGGTTCCCCTTTGGCCAACCTGAGTTAAGTGCAAGTGAGAAAGGTATTTGAGGTCCCATTCCCCACAAAACTTACGGAAATAGGCCTAAAGATAGGTGCTTCTGATATGCTGCCTCAACCCTTAGGAGACATCCTTAGAGCTTTTGGGTGCAGTGGGAGCTCAGTGACCCTCTTCCCTCCAGAACTGCTGTGTTTTGTCTGATCACTTAACCTTATAATTTGGGACACCATAACATCTTAAGTGTGTGCTTTTCTTCCTCAACTTGTTTTCTTCTTAATTTTTTGAGGGTGCAGTAACTTTTGCTTTGTTTTCTCAGGTGCTCAGATAAGCTGTTTTGCACCCAGCTCTTTCTCCTGGCGACAAGCTGCTTATGTGGACTCCTACTGCTGGGCAGCTGTGCAGCAGAAGCAACCATCCCACAACAACTTAGACAATACACCCCTATGGCTGCATAAAGTATGTATAGGTCTGCATCTCCTGGCAGTTATTCCCATGTGGAAACATACCTCTGCCTCATTTTTCTTTCTCCTCTGCTCTGCTGTAGTCCTTGCCTTTGACTTGACTCTCTATTTCTAGCATGTTTTCTTTCCCTTACTTCCAAAGAGGATAGTAGTAGAGAAGGTTTTTTCTGCTTTTAAATAAAATGTCACCAGTTATCTGACACAAGGGTAATGTTAATATTTCTGTATTGCCCTGGAGCTGAATGCTTTACTTGGCTTTAGCCAGGAACTGTTCTAAAACTGGAATACAGGACACAACAACTGCTTTAATGCTTGTATCAAAAGCTTATTTTAGGAAAACAGGGTAATAAAAACCTTTAATATTTTTATTGGTTACACTTGGCCAGTTGTGTGTAGAAAGAGATTTATGTCAGATAGACATTTTGGGAGAGGTTAAATTAGTAACTGGTACCAACAGGTTTAACCCCTGTCTTCAGTGTGTTCCTCTGCATGTCCACAGGCTGTTCCCTTGAAAACTGTGAGCTGGCTTTCACTGCTTCAGGTGAAGCAGCATCGTACTGAATGCTGCTTATTTTATGGGTTAGAAGTACAGTAGGTTTTAAAGTACTTGAGGTGGCTCAAAGCAGTTAGCTGAGGTTTGGCAGGAGTTCCACACTGAATTGATGCCATGCTGATGCCTGGAGCTGACTCAACTCAAGAGGCAGCTTCGGCCTGCTCAGGCAGTGCTGATGCCAAAGTAAGAAATGCTGTTGGGGCTCTGCAAATTTGTGTTGTGCTATCCTCAGCCCTTTTATTACTTGCCCCAGCAAATAAACCCCTGGCATCTGGGAGCGGAGGAGAGCCTGGTGCAAGAGAGAGCTCAGGTATGGGACCTCCAGCCCCTGTATTTCTGGCTTTTGCTCCTGGATCCTGAGCCTCAGGTTTTATTATACAGTCATCTGGTGGTATCTTCTCTGATAGACTGTTCAAGGCTGTCTCTGATTTATTTGCTGACTCAAATCATTAGTTAAAGATTTACTGCTGGCTTCTCCAGTTAGCTCCCTGATAACCTTGGCATGTGTTTAATGAATATTAAAGCCAGACTTGTTGGTTTCTAGCCTGAACTCTTTCTTGCAGTTAGGGCTCAACTTCACTTCAGCCAGACCTTCTAGAGGCCAGTCAAAGCTGCTGGAACATCTCACAGTGCAAGTAGCTTGCATGGCTGGAAACTCCACCTGCGAACCTGGATACTTTGCTGCCCCTTTCTCTTGAAGGAATGAATTCTTGTTACCCAAATTCTTTATGTTGAATTTTGTGTGATAGTCACCTGCTGATAGCACTGTCTGCTTGTTTGCAAGCCACAAATAGCGTAAGTGCTCATACTTTTAAGATGCAGTGCATGTTAATTTGCTGACTAGTGTTGTCTCAGAAATTGCTGCAGTTCCTCCCATGACAGCTTAATGGTATATGATGTTTCCTTGTAAATGCCATGCACACTCTCTGCAGGAATTACATCTGAATAGCTGAGTCAGAGGCTGTAACAGAGTCTGGTACCTCATCTTAGCCTGCTAGATCCATGATTAGCCACCCACCCTTCTGATCCAGACATTGGGAGCTGCAGATGCTCTTTGGAGGTCAATATTAACTAATATCCTTCTGGTTGTTCATCAGCCTCCATGCTTTACAAGTTTACAGGGAAGGAGTGGTGTTACAGCTATTTAACAGTGAACTTTGGTTCCCACTGTGGTATCTGAAAGCTGTTCTTTTCATCCAGGGCCAACCGCTGATGGATGGCTTGGGATCTCTTCTGCAGGAAAACAGGGCTTGCTTGGGTTGTCTCCCCAGCCTTGCACTGCAAAGTATGTACAAGCTCATTGCTCTGCAGATTTTGGCTAGATAATAATTTTAAAAATGGGCAGAGCAGAGCATTTTGGGATCACAGTGATGTTAAGGAGAAAAGGGAGACTTCCTATGCTCAGGTCAGTGGAGACCTGACTCTGCAGTGTAAGGGCAGGGATGCACACAGAGGGATAGCAGGGATCATTAGGCCCAGATCTTCTTAAAACAACACTTGAAACTTTTTTCTGCTTCCTGGCAAGCAGAGCTTTTGTTTACAGGTCATCTTAGGTTCTTTCCAAAACTCTGCCTCACTTAGTACCTCACTGTATTGGCATGCTGGAAGGCTCCATAAAAAAACGCTTAGGGAGGCATTATATTGTTTTTTGGGGGGAATGAGGCTGTAGGCCGTGTATGGATTTCCTTTTGGCGTGCTCTCTGCACTGTCAGAAGTACTGCCTTCTGGGCAGTGCTCAGTGTAGTACAGAGAGGAAGTAGGAACAGGAAGCTCTTTAGTGAAGACTCCAACCTGTATTAACTTGCATTGCTTTTGTTCTCAGCGTCTGGAGGTTCCTCTGGAGGATTATCAAACCCAGGCTGCATTACAGAAAAACTGAAACCTTCCCATTTCCCACCTATTTCAGAGTTCAAGTTTGTGCTGACATTTTTGGTTTTTTGAACAATAAAACGTAATTTTCAGTTCTGGGCACTCCCCAAAGCTTGGCACCTTTGCTGGTTGTCCTTTCTGCTCTAGATCTCTCCCAGGGGTTGAATTTATCACTTTGGAAACTGAGAAGGAACATACTGCAGCCTTCTGGGTTCCTTGACTCTCAAGTGGTCAGTGCACTCCTAAAGGGTGCCCAGGATCTCTCTCCATGGAGAGCAGGCATTCTGAAATTTCCAGTGATCCTGGAAACTCTTCATACTGGGTAACCCTTAGCAGGAAGCTAAATGAGTTGTGTACTAATATGCACAATTCATTAAACAAAATACTTGCCGGTAGATAAATGTAAAGAGAGAAACACAGGGGTGATGGGGGATGGAGGAGTTTTGTGTTTGCCCCCCTATGCAGATAGTTTGCCTATTGTCTCTAAAGATGAACGCTCCATGGGACAAGTTATTTTGGTGAAACTTGTCTTGATCCTCAAGTGGAAGGAGAAGAGAAGCTTTTGGCCATTGTGTTGGGCAGTCCTTGCTGTCTAGTGGAGGAGGACACTGCACTATGCAGCCTTTTTAATCTGCAGTGCACAGAGAAATTTATAAAAACTCAAGCAGGAGAACAGTGAACATCATCTTAGTGGCTCTTGATAGCCACCAGACACAATAGCAACCAAGCAAGTTGAAGGGTAGTTGAACACTGAGTGATGACCTCTTTATAGCCCTGAAATTTGGATTGCTAGGATGGAGCAAACTTAGTCCCAGAAGGACTGGGACTGTCTAAAGGAATGTATGTGCACTGTCAATCCTTTATATCACTTAGCTAAGATTTTGCGATTTAGCATGCTATTAATCACTTACAGGCAGTGTGTTACAGCAGGGAATCTCTCAGCCTTGAGGAGTATCCTTGAGATGTATCCCTGCTCAAGGGGAGAACCTGGCATTCAGCCTGCAGCCATGCAGGAAAGCTTAACAGTGCCTGGGCTGCCCAGTGCTTATAGAGTATGATGATTGACTTGTAGTCATATTTGTACCCCAGCAAGAGGGCTGGGCCACTCTTCCAGAGGGCTCTTGACTACCATGTTGCCATCTGCCCCCCAAAGTCCAGAACAAACTGGACACTGCCATCACAGCCCCCACTGGCTTGAGCTGATTGAAACTGGAGACATACAGTTTTGAAGCTGTAGCAAAACAGAAAGTATGTAACAGGTGAGATAAAGGTCACATAGGGTTTGAGATTCACTTGTAGATTTGGAGAGAGGATAGGATCTCAATCAGAATGATGAGTCATTTATAGCTGTTTCTGCTGGACACCAGTGAGACACCTCCCATTGCTGCAAACAGGAGTAGTGTCATATCCAGAGGGAGTTTAAAGCCTTTGCTTCTGGAATTATGTAATTATGGTCATTACCCTGTTTGGGGACCAGTGCCTTTGCTTGGGCTTTTTCCAATGACAAATAGAAAATTGGAACTGAAGAGGCAGACATCTCACTGTGTTCATATATTTTAATGTCAAGTGAGTGAAGGCGCTTCAGTGCTTCATTTGTTGCTGAATATTGTCTGCCAATTAATTTTCTCAAAGCTTTTACCCAGACCTTTGCAGCTTAAAGTTTTGTGCTATTCTATGTAAAATTGCTCTTTGACCATGGTCAGGGAATGGTGGTAGTCAGAATGCTTTCAGTCACTTGTATAGTGTTTTCCCAGAGGAAATAAGGACTGAAGGTGCAGTAAAATTGTTTTCTAAATGCCATTGAAGTGATTTGTCATCTTCTTCCAGCTATTTTTATCCAGACCCTGACAAGCTTTCTGTAGATTAAGTCCTTGAAAATGCCTTTTGCGTCACCCCACCAATTACAGCTTTTTTTTTTTTTTTGCATGATAAAAGCATATTTGAGGTTATAAAGCAGTTAATTTAAATGACCTTAATTTACTTCATCTTAGTACAGTTGAAGCTGGTGGTATTATACAACAGACTATTTTGTACTTCAGTCTGATTTTAACTTTCACCTTCAGGAGAGAGTGATGCTAATGCATCTTTGAAAGATAGTTTTGGATTCCAACACCTTATGTGCTTCTGCAAACAGGTTACTCCAGTGCCTCTTCTTCTATACCCATGCACATGTTCTTGCTGAACAGTAGCTGAGCACTGACAAATTTACTCAAACGGCCTGGAATGTGCACAGGGCTCAAAGGCTTGTCGGGTGAAATGAGCTGCAGCAGTACAGAACAAGGGGCAGCAACCTCTTGACCTAGTGCTCTGCTTCCTTGGGATCCTGCCCAGTGTGCCACCCAGTGTGCCACCAGAATAAGGGCCAGGCAAGGCAGGAGAACCTGCTTCCTTCATCCTTAGCTTTCAGGAGCTCAGCAAGACTTAGCAGAAAACATATAGGGCGCTGCAGTTTGAGTCCCTGCTGCACACGCCACTTGTTTTGTCAGTCTCATACTGAATATATTGAAAAGAAACTCAGTAACTACAGAGCAAAGGAAAAACTGAGTTTTACTTCTAGGCCAGTGTTTTTCTTTGGCATGCATTTGACCATACAGTTTCTGGAGTTGGTGACACTTACCATTTGACTTCAATACTGGAAACTACCCAAGACTGAAGTAGCATTTCCTCCTTGAGTATTCGGCGCCTTGGGAGCAAATGAACCATAAAACCATAAACCATAAAAGAAAGGCGGATGGCACATGGTTGTGTGTGCACGAATACCACAGAGTCCTCTTGCTAAAATGGGAAGTCATTATGTGTGACTGTAAGATACAGTCAGATGAGCTGGACAATCCAAGTCTCTTGCTCTAAAACCTAGGACTCATGCCAGATGACGTTACATTTTCACTTCTGCCTGTCATTCAAGGCCTTAAATTTTAATGATTCAAAACTGTTTGCTAAGTTATCTAAGCTTACTGTTAACAAATAGAACAAGCATATCTCTCCTTTCTAAAAAAGCCAGAATCTAGGAAGGATGGAGTTGTGCATCAAATGCTGTGGAAGAGCTGACAAATACAGGCTTTTGTTTGCAAACAAAAAGATCTGGATTCATGATCATGTTGCTGCTCTGGTTTTGAGACCATTCAGAAAAGAGTTGCATAATGTTTGCTTATGCTGCCATAAACTGCAGTTTTGGGACTGATGAGAGCCTGGCTAGGGGAAGCCCAGCAAATGCATGGCAAATGTACCTTTTCCCCAGCAGTGTGATGCTTCCAGGTGAGGAGGCAGTGGTGAAGGAGTTGGGGAGAGGAGGAGGTGCGAGGCAAGGTGGCAGAGGCTGTTTTTTGTAAGGCAGCAGCCTAAGGAGGCAGGGGAGAGGGAGACACTGGAGGACATTAGGACAGAGCAAGACGGCTTGTGCCAATGTGCTGCACAAGTGCAGATTTTTTTGAAGGTAAAGGAAGAGATGAAGACTGAAACAATGGAATTTGAGGCTGTGACTTCAGTGTGACAACTCTCTTGTCTCTTACTGCATGTCTGTAGGACTTGGGGTTAAGAGATCTCTAGGATTATATGGGATACTGCTGATGGCATTTCCAGGTTCGAGGGTCGGAAAGGGAATTCACGAATCTTCTGACACCTGTAAAATTTGAAATGAGTGAGTACTAAAGCCAAGTGGTATAAACCAATGTAAGGATCTTTAGTTGCTCCTTACTAAATCAAATGTGTCTTTGTTGTTTCTTTCCCCACCTGACTCAGAGCTGTATGACAGATGTAAGTGAAGTCAAACAGGCTTTGCAGCTAGCTTATACAGGCAATCTTAAGCATTTGTTAAGACCTACAAAAAATGTGTTGCAGCATCTTAGAGTAGCTTAGATAAGTTTAAGATGGGTTTGTAGACAGATAGTTTATATTTCTACATAATACAGAATTCAGAGGATTGACAGAGACTGGAAATGAAACCATGAAGTTTTTGGATAAACCAAGGCATCAGGACACAGACCTGTGAGACCTGGTGACATTATCCAGTGATAAACAAGAAAAGCAAATTCTTGTGCTGTTGGGTTTGAGTTGATGAGATGTCTGCCAAAACATGTTGGATGTCCCAGAGCTTTACATCTCAGCTGGAAAGGCTGGAAGAAGGAAGATGATCTGAAGTTATCTGTTCTCTGCAAGAGGAAGGAGAGGCAGTAGTGAGGGCACAGCTCTGCACAGTTTTTGTGGGCTGCTGTGGGTAGGGGAGGTCAGTCATTTAAGATCTAATACGTCATATGCATTCATGCTGCCAATAATAACACAGGATTTTGCTCTAATGGTAGGTGGTATTAGAAGTAATTTTCCTGAATAAAATGTTCCATAACATCAAATTACTTATTTCGTGCATGCAAAGCTTTAATCTCTCTTAATTAATGCAAACACAAATTAACATGGTAATATTATGTCCAGATTTCCATCTTGTTAAATACCTGCAAATGTTCGTGTAGCTTTTCCACTTGCACTGATTAATGACTTCAGTTCAAGCTTTCTCTAAAAATCTCCACTGGCTTTGCCAATTAATGTGCATGAGCACATGGCTGTAACACTTGTGATGTCTTACATCTGTTTCATGTTCGTTCACCGCTACTAATTTAAAGTTCCTTAAAAACTGATGCTGGATTTGAGTTAAGTGTGCTTGCTATCAAAAGCTGAATGTAATGAATTAGAGATTGGCCAGATTTGCAGTACGTTTCATTAACAAGCTGCTTGTCTTACGTCATGTCTCTGTAAGGGTAATGTTATGTATGATTTTATACTTTGAATATAATGTCAGACTAGATAGAAAACACCATCTTTCCTGCAGCTGGAAGGAATTAGAGTTAAAGTTGCATGATGAAAAACTACTTGTCGATGAGTGGAAGAAAGATGAAAAACTTCAAACTTGTATCTTATACCTGCTTCAACCCTTTCCCTAAGCAGTGGTGACCATGTAAGGGCTGACTTCTCAGTGCTGCATTCACACCAGACCATTCTGATGCTGTGTGTTGGTTTCCATTTAGGAGTTATTTGAAAATATTTAAATACTCTGAATTATTACAGTCACACTTACGTCCTTTACAGTCACTGTGTGTCATGCACTCTGAAGAGACGTATGTTTGCAGGCAGAGGCAGAGCTGTAACCGCTCTGTTCATTAGCCTCTGGACTGCTAATGGAAAGCAGGAGAGATTTTGCTGGTGTTTGGAGTGTTTTAGTTGCTATGAGCAGTGGTGACACATTGCGGAGGGAGAGTTAGGTGACACTATCCTCTTCTTTCAGTCAGCCTCTCTGATAGTTGCTTTGCTATTTATTTCTCCCCAGATTAATGCTGTCTTTCTCAGTGTCAGCTCCAGCAGTTATGAATATGCAGAAATTGTTGTCAGGATTGAAAATATTTTTAGGATCATGGCACCTTTATTCTGTGCTTCTTTTTTCTTTAGTGGGGGGAAGCTCTAAGCAGCAGCAAGGTTACTGGAGATGTCTGAAAAGAGATTTTGCTTCCCTGCATATCCCAAATAATCACAAAAGTGGGTTTTACTAGAAGGTTTTAAACAAAATTATAGGAATTTAATATAAGGCTTATAGGAAACCTAATACTTACAGGGAATGATGGTGATTGGCTGACTTATTTCTTATCCAGGTGATGCCTAATAAGGGTTTTTTTCTCCCTGCAGTTCTTCCCATACATCCTTCTGCTCGTTGCTATCCTGCTGTATCTGCCATGTTTGTTCTGGCGCTTCACTGCAGCACCTCACCTTTCCTCAGACCTGAAATTTATTATGGAAGAACTTGACAAAGCCTATAACAGGGCAATCAAAGCTGCTAATAGCATTCGAAGTGGAGACCCCAGGGACCCTAGTGACTTGCTTCCAGCTGCTAATGATAACTTGACCCAGAGGTAAGATGCTGGGGCTTGGCTTTCTCTTCTCTTTTCTTCAAGTTCTTAAGAGATGTGACATCTGTACTCCCTTAGAAATTTATTGCAAAGGTTTGAATGGTGATCTGATACACTTTCAATTTGGGTTAAAAAAAGAAGATATCTGAAATGATTACTTTGGCACTTGGAGCTGGAACTTATAACTTTCTTTTCTCAAGGAAGGCATTTAATGAGCTCTTCAGATCACTTATTACCTGAGATGTTCTGGTTTCTTTAGTTGCAGTAGCTGTTAAGTAGTTTTGTCGACTGCAGTGTAAGAAAACAGAGATACTGCAGTCCTCAGTTCTCAATGTTCTTGACAATCACCTGCACACTGACAAGTTGCTTGTCATCTCCTGTCCTTTAAGATCGAAGTCTGCAAAGCTTCTAATCAAACACCAAAAGCAACAAAAGCAACCCCTCCCCCCTCTAATCAGATTGGTGCTCTGTTCTAACCAGATCCACTTGCTGCTTTCTTCTAGGTCAGGGTACCTCTTTCTCCCTGTATGTGGGGAGTACAAGGAGTGCAATGGGGAGTTAGGTCTTCACAAGTGAAAAGCTTGCACCTGGTCTATTATTGAACAAGTGCCTGGGGAGTCTGCTTTTCCTCATGGATTTGCTTACTATTCCTGTTTTGTACTGGAAAAGAACAAAATTTTTTTTTGCTGTGAGAGCTATACTTTTTTCCATTTTCCAATGTTGGAGTTCTTTTGTATCTTTTAATGACTTTTCTGTATTAGACTGTCAATATTTTTCCTTTATCTGCTATTCTGTTGATTTTCTATTGACTTACTAAAACTATCCTTGATTTACCTGAGTAAGAGGATGTGAACATGTTGGAGCAGATCCAGATCATCCAGAGGAGGATCATCAAGATGATTAGAGGGATGGAACACCTCTCCTACAATACAGGCTGAGAAAGTTGTGTTTGTTCATCCTTGAGGAGAGAAAGGTCCAGGGAGACCTTAGAGCACCTTCCAGTACCTAAAAGGGATGTACAAAAAAACTAGAGAGGGAGTTTTTAGAGGACCGTGTAGTGACAGTACAAGGGGGAATGTCTTTAAACTGAAAGAAAGTAGGTTTAGATTAGATATTAGGAAAAAATTCTTTCCTCTGAGGGTGATAAGGCATTGGAACATGTTGCCATGATAAATTGTGGATGCCCTATCCTTGGAAGTGGTCAAGGCCGGGTTAGGTGGGGCTTTGGGCAGCCTGTTCTAGTGGAACGTGTCCCTGTCTATGGCAGAGTATGGGGATTGGTTGGAAATAGAAGATGGGTAAAGAATACTTCTAATGCAAACCATATTGTGATTCTATGATTTTAAGAGGGTTTCCAATCCTTTCAGAGTACTAGGTTTTGTTGATATTTGAGGTGAATGCTGCAGCATCTGATCTATGTGATTTGGGGTTTTTTCCTCTCTTTTTCAGTTTGTGGGAAATATCTGAAAGCTACTTTAAATACCCAATTGTGGAGCAGTACTTGAAGACAAAGAAGAATTCCAAGTGCTTAATAATTAAATACATTACCTGCCGTTTGCTCACACTAGTAATTATTTTCCTTGCATGCCTCTATCTGGGCTACTACATTAGTCTCTGCTCTTTGAGTGATGAGTTTCTCTGCACTATCAAAACTGGGATCTTAAAGAATGACACAACTGTTCCAGAAGTGGTTCAGTGCAAGCTTATTACTGTTGGTGTCTTCAAGGTACTCAGCTATATTAACCTGATAGTCTATCTGCTCGTGATGCCCCTGGTAGTGTATGCAATGTTTGTTCCATGGAGGTGGAATTCAGGTTTTCTCAAAGTGTATGAAATCCTGCCAACTTTCGATGTTCTGAAACTTAAGTCAAACTGCTTTGATGACTTAAGCCTTTACCTCCTATTTCTTGAGGAAAACGTGAGTGAACTTAAATCATTTAAATGCCTTAAAGTGCTGGAGAACATTGCAGTTTCTGAGAAGTTTGATGTCATGCAGCTTTTGGTAAACCTTGGTACTATTAAGACTGATACCATAGATGGGAAACCAGGGACAGCTGAGCTGGAGAAACCTGAAGAAACAACTGCAGAAGAGCTGGAAAAAGATGGAACAGAGCTACAAGGTAAGCTGATCTAAATGTGTATTCCTACCAAAAACTTATTAATGTATTCTATAAGACAATGGACCTGCTTAGCCCTTGCTATGTTGTCTGCAGTGTAACTGCTATAACCTCAGAAGACTGTGGTGGTGTAACTCAGTGGCACAGCTGAACCCTGAAGTGTCTGCTAGGTTGGTCCTTGCTGATATCTCTGCTCTGGCACTAAGAGGCTTCAGCTATTTGAACTTGAACTGCTTAAGACCCCCCCTGTGCAGTAGGAGAGCTCTAGCTTGGTCTGCAGTAGGTTGTGCTTTAAGAAGCTGCAGTGAGAAAGCTGGTGGTTTCAGGACTTTTACTCAAAAATTAGCTCCAAAACGTAGTAACCGCTGCTTCTGCTTCTGCTTCTGTTCAGGCTTTGGCAGAAGTCTTAGGTGAATATAAAAATAAGTCTGATGCTCAGAAATGTGTCTGGCAGAGGAACAGAAAGTGACAAAAGAAGGGAAGTGAGGCAGGGCCAGTGAATATGCTCCTGTTCCCACTTTCACAGAGAGCTAGGAGGATTGACTGTAAAGTGCTTTTTGCCAAAATGGTCAAAGTCAATTTGGATTAGTGCAACAGTTCTCTGGATATCCCATCAATCTGCAGACATGGTTGGCTTGAGCAATCAGTCTTACATAAATATAGTCTAGGATTCTCTCCTAAGAAGTGTGGTGTATCTTAATTGTGAAACCAGTTCCTTCCTCGAGTGCAGATTTAGAGAAGCCAAAGGTCCTGGAAGAGGTATAAACCAGAAGTGATGATGCTTTAAAACCTTTAGAAGCTGACCTGAGTACATGAGCACAATGCTGAGGGCAAATTAAAGAGCTGTTTCAAAGATAGGAAAAGAATAAATATATTTACTCTTCAAAGCTGTGCCCTGTAATTAATAAAAACAAGAAGCATCAACACCCAGGGGTTAGCTGTTCCTCTTTCCTTGGGTCAAGGTAGGCTGAGATTTGGAGAAGTCAACTTACACAACAGGAGAATTCCGAACAAACAAGCAGAATTATTTCTGAAACAGAAGAAGCCCTTTTGGCAGCCCGGTCTCGTGCAGCAGCTTGGAGTAATTCTGACAGAATATAGTTTTCCTCTCAAATCTGTCCCTTTTTGAAATGATGGGTGAGTTTGGAAGGAGAATGTAGGATCCCAGGGTGGAGGTGTCTGCTCAAGGAGCTGAAGAAGTTAATAGAAAATCTGAGTCATTTTTATCTGAAGGCAGAATTTTTGAGATTGTTTTCATCTCACAAAAACACTTCAAAGACTTCTTTTTGTCTGGAGCAGAACAAACCTGTGCTTCAAGCTCTGTTAAAATGCACTGCAGAAAAAAAGCTGCTGTTTCATGACCAGCTGTGGCTGGTGCAGCCCTCTCCTTTTGCCTGGGGGCAGCTGCAGGCTCAACCTCCCACCAGCAAAGCTTCACCCATGGCTTGTCATCTTTTCTGCTGTCCCTAGTGGTGTCAGCATGTTTTAATTAGGAACTCTGTTAACAAACCAGTGGTAGATGCTGGCTGTGGGTGAGAGGTGTGCAGGGCATCCTGCTGCTGGGCATGGGGACAGTGGTGGCAGCACAGGACAGCTGGCGGTGCAGCACAGGCATGGGGGCAGTTCCTCTGTACACCAGAAGGTTTAGAGTGGTTTGATGGCCCTTTCTCTTCTAAAGCTCTACTTTCTCTTCAGTTTTGACAGACCGTGTTGCAAGTGGCAATGTGAATATGAGAGAAGAGAAGAGACTTCGCCAAAGACTTACAGATTCTTCATGCTGATTCTTCCCAGCTGCAGGAGAAGCTCCTTCTCTGCCCTCAGCACAAGGTGCTGCTCTTTGAATGCAACCATTCTCAATCAATTGCCTGACAACTCCCCAGAGGCCAAACTGCTTTACAGACTACTTGTGTAATAATCAGGAGTCATGTGCCTGAAAACATGTTGTAGACTTTTGTTATTTATTTTAAAAATCAAGCCACACACAAGGAGCAACAAGAACAAAAAAAAAATCTGTCATGAGTAACAAGTGATGTGCATTGAATGCAGTTGAAGCTGGCAGCTGGACAGGGCTTACTCTGTACAGTATACGGATGGGAAATGTAACCCTGCAGGTAGCAAAAAGATGTGGCCACATGGCTTTCTGAAGTGTTGCTCTGCTGGGAGTGACCATCTCAGTTCTGGGGTTTAAGTAACGTAACTTTGGTCTCTCTGCCCTGGAAAAGGGGGAGCAGGGGTGGGTTTTTATAATGAATCTGGTTAATCTGGACCAGATGGTGGCTGCCACTGATAGTGGCTGTGTCCTCATGATAAAAATAGAGGTTATTCTGTTCAGCCTGAGATGTCTTGGTTAGTCATCCCAATATTCATGTCTGGGATGAAGTACTTGACAGTGGTGGTAAAGGAACTACAAACAGTTTTAGTGTTAAGAAGGTACTGTAAATATTAGGGATTTTGAATTTTCTGTGTATCAATAAATTAATAATGTCCTACCACTTTTTTCACTAAATGTAATGATGTGTGAGCTAAATGTTGGTTTAATTTCTATCTCTCAGTTGTTTTGGTCTTACAAATCTGCCTTGGAGTTTTGGACAGAAGATCAATGAAGTTGTAATTTTTGTAATGGTTTGTTGAAGTTGTTTCATAATATTTTTATATGTGGAATTTTTCTCAACATGTTTGTAGTATCAAATGCCATATTAGTTATGCTGGTTTTCAAACCACACTTGAGAAGACAAACTAATTTTTATTACAGTAGCGCCCAAATGCCTCAACAGAGCCAAGCATCCAATAGCCAGGGTGGGGTAGATGTAAATACTATGAAAGGTTTTTCTCCTACACACACATTGTGACTGTATTTTTATTAAAGATGCTTAAGTGTATTGAGACAGACAAAAATAAGGGGGAGTCTTTTTGCATTGGAAAACTGTGGTGGTTTGTTACTGGACCATTTTAGGAGAGCAGAATTCAGCTTTAATGTTGTCACCCCTGCCCAGGACCTCAATCTTCACTGTATTAAAAGTATTAAAATGACCTTTGTCTTGAAGTGTTAGATGCAAGGTGAGGTGGGAGGGGGGTGAAGCACCGCAGTGGCAGTGTGTATCTTTCACAAATGTTATATACTGACTTATTTTTCTGTATTGTCCATATAAGTGAAACGATTAGCCTGTCGCCTCTTCCAGGTTGTCTTTTTTAACAAAGAAGGACTTTGTTTACAGCTAGATAGGACTTCCATTTTCCATTTCCTCTGTGTCACCCACTTTTGTGCTCTCATCTGCTAGCATTCTCTATATGGTTGTAGATGAGGGGGAAACAGAAGTGATTGGTGTTAACCATTTTTGCACAGAACTCTGTGTGCTGCAGCAGATTTCAGAGGTTGTGCATCTACTTGAATCTGGCAGCTGCTGTTGAACAAATGGATCTGAAAGTGCTTCCATGCTACACTTAGGGCAACTATTACAAGAACTCTTCAGTTTTTATATGGCTTTCAGCTAAGAAAAGCCTTATTTTAAAAGAAGTGTCTAAAGCCATAGTTTTATGCTACCTCTGCACAGGACAGCAGCACAGTTACCATCCTCATGTCTCTTGCATCACCAACACAAAATAGGGCTTATGTTGGACACTGGTGGTCCAAACTGCTGAATTTTGCTGCCATACTTCTGTCACCAAGGCTACAATCCCTCTGACCTTTCCTAGACTCTGTCTGGCTGTGCTGATGTGTTGCTGATGGTTCTTTATGTGTGGGGAATGCAGGTGCACATCGTGCATTGTGTGTCTTGGACAAGGAGCTATAGTGCAATACTAAGATTTTGTGATGTGGACGTGTTTGAACTGTTTGGTGTAAGTAGAGTTCTCAGTCTTTAAAATTCAAAGCTCCTGAAAGCCACAGGTTCATGTTGCATGTTGGATATGTACCTAACTTTTTACTAATTCCCCTTTTGTATTTAAAAATATGACTTGCTGCAGTGAATCTGTTGTTGTCTTCCAAAGTGTTTAATAAAATGCCTATCAATCCTGCTTGGTTATTTAAATAAAATAAATTTTGTGAACTACAACAGTGTAAGTGTCTGAAGGTTCCAGGAGCAGTCACATGTTGCCATAGTGCAATACATATGGTCTGATGCTGTACCCTGAGAAAGCATTTTGGACAGAGGTTATAATTCTGGTCTTTTAATTTTTGTTCTTGTGAAATTGTCAGAGCAACATGAATTAATTCAAAATCTATTTAACCTTTAAAACTCTTCAGAAAATGTCAGCAGATGATAAATAGCATATCCGTTGTGTAATTTACAATCTCTTTGGCTATAGTCTCAGCGCATTAGTACTTTTCAGCTCTATCTTCCTATTTTAATGTGTTTCTGAACTGCCCAGCTCAGTTCTACTTACGTTTTAGTTGCACTGCTCCTGCTGTGTTTCACCATTTTCAAAAGATGGGCTGAATTCCAATTTAGGTCTACGGAAAAGAGTCCATCTTCACTCTCTTCATCAATGCACTCTTTCTAGAACAGCTCCATCCATCTGTCCTCTTTTAAATATTCCAGAAAGTAAAACGTCAATGTCATGATTCAAGTTTGGTCCATGCCAGTCTTTGTTGACCCTTTTCTCTCCACCACTTGGGTATTAATGGTCCTCCAAATGCAGGAGAGTTGCAACTAACTCCTCTGCATGCTCTTTGCCCTGCAGTGGCTCTGGTGAGATTCAAAATTGTGATTTAAATTGCGAGAGAGAGTAAAAATGTTTATTCCATTAGCAGACTGTGCCTCTAAAAGGAGCTGTACCCCGCTGTTTTTCTGCCTGTGGATGTTATCAGTCACTATTAGAATAAAGAATAAATTTTATGTCCATTTCTTTTCCTTACTGGGAATAGTGGATGTTATTTTAAGAGGAGCTTTAATTAGTTTAGTGCCTAAGCCTAGAGTCCCATTAACAAAGGATGTCCCAGCTGCACTTTGTGAACAGGAAGAGAGAAATCAGGTATGAGTGGTTTTCTGAAGATGATGGTGATAACAGGAGTTTAACCTCCACCTCCTCCACCATCACTGTCTGCTGTCTATGGTGGCTTCTGTCTGTCTCAGTTAAAACTTTCAAGGAAGAAAGTCCCTTGGTGTAAATATTTTACAGGAATGAATGTCATGTTGCTGATATGAATAATCAAACTATCGTACCCTAGTGACTAATTAGTTATCTAATTTAACCATACCTGTATCATCTGGATTCCCTCCACAGTGTGCACAGCCTGCAGAAAGCTTGTCATTCATTATTCCTCAGAGTTCCCATTAAGAAATGTAAGCTTGTTTTATGATGCTGGGTACTGGTTGGATTTTTAGATTTCCTGAAGGGAAAAGAGCCTTGAAGCCATGCACAGCCCCCCTCTGCAGAAGGGACTGCTGTGAAGCCAAGGGACTGCTGTGAAGCTGGGAGCGGGGCAGCTCAGCCATGAACTGGGGGTGGATGGGGCCACCAGCAGGAGCATGGAGGTTGATGTGGGAATGCAGGAACACTGTGCCATGGGGAGCATGGGATTATGAGCCAGATCACCAGTGTCTAACTGCTCAGTCCCTTATCATCCTTTTGAACATGTCCATATTGCATCCAACAGCTCGTGGAGCAGCACTGCACACAGCCTGGCATGCTGGCCTCCTGCACACCTATGTTTGCAAAACAATCCCTGATTCACCAAAAAAAGGAGCTGCTGGTTGAATAGAATAACTGCTGAAAGACAGAAAACAGATTGTGTCCCAGTGGCCAAGTCAGTGAGCTGGTTCAGTAAAGGCACAGATGAGCCTGTCATGGAAGGGGGGAAGAATCAAAGCTGTGTCATTGGAGCTAAGTTTTCTAGAAATCTTTTCTTTGAGCACCACTTTGCACAGACCACATGAGAATGGTACAAATCAAAATATAGGTGTATGTCAGGGCCAATTTATGTGTTTCTGTCATGCAGGCTGTGTGGCCAGAAGCTCCAGATGAGTGCTTTCCTCATAATGGAATATTTCACTTTATATACTAATAATATAATGATAAAACGTATAATAGTATACATTTGTATACTGATAGAATGATACAATATATCACTATAATGGTATAAATAATGTATAATGATAAAAAGTAATTACTCCTTTAAACATTAAAAAAGTATATTTCTGAAGTGACACAATGTAATGAAAATATTATGGCTTTATATCATTAAATATTCAAGCATTTATTTGGTTCATGCCATGTTATCAATCCTCCCCTGAAGAACTGTGAAACAGAACTCCCACTATAACATTATTTAATCTTTTTAGGTAGTAAAATTTGCATCCTCTCTTCTGTTTCTTCAGATTCTTTCATGTGAGTCATCTCAAACTTTTTATAATCATTGAAATTAACCAACCACCTTCATGCAAACAAAATTCCTTGCCTATGAATGAACTTCCACTCAACCCAGGGGCTGCTGACTTAGTTCCCTTAGGTCAGATTCTTCCCCACAGAGTTCAGGGAAAGTGGTAGGTGCCTTTGAAGGCACTTTAATGAGTAAGCAGTCCAGGGATAAAAACAGCCTGGGCCCACTCTGCTTGTGCTACCTTTGAATTGCTTTAGCTCTTGCACACTTACAAACTTCAGGTACCTGAATCAACAGCAGTGAAATCTCTTAAAACAGCAACGAAAGAATTGGAGTTTTTGTTTGCTTTCCCCCTCGTATCTGAGCTAAATTGGGATGAGAGAAATCTGTGCAGCTGCACAGGTCAGAAAAATGCCTCTGTGCTGGGAATCTGAGCTGCAGGATGAGAAACAGCCTAGGGCTACTGTCTGCTTGTCTTGGAATGTGTTTGCACTGCTGAACAGGTATGCCAGGGACCCAGCACAAGGATTTGGTCCCTGCTGTCCTCCTTCTTCAAGTATCAGATCATTCCTGAGCCCTGTCTCAGGACTTCTTCAAGACAAGTTATGGCCAAATAGTTCACTTCTAGAGCAGCTTCCAAAAGGCAGTAGGGATGAGACTATAACAATGTGGTTACCGCCATCCTGAACATCCCTCCAGGGATGTACCCTCAGAGGCTGAAGATGTGCTTTTTGAACATCTGATACATGCCCTTAGCTTCATATTATTAAAAACTGGTGACTTCTGACAGACCTGTCACGTCATAGTGATTTTAACTGAAAAAAAAAGGCCCACAAAAAGTGTAATTATGTCTTAAAATCCCCATATCCCTGTGACCTTAGGGGCTAAGAGTCAGGCACTGTGTACTATCACATATCTGGTCTGCGCTAGATGGACCTAACCTTACATGCTGTGGAAATAGGTGAGCTGACATCTTAGAGCCAGGAATCATTTGCCAGACCTTCAGTTATTTAATTGGTGTCCTGGTTTTGTCTGGAATACAGTTAATTTTTTCGTAGTAGCTGGCACAGTGCTATGTTTTGGACTCAGTATGAGAATAATATCAATAACACAATGGTATTTTGGTTGTTGCTGATCAGTGCTTACCCTAAGCCAAGGATTTTTCAGTTTCCTAAGCTCTGCTAAAAAGCAGGTGCACAGGAAGCTGGGAGGAAACATGGCCTGGACAGCTGAACCCAAATTGGCGAAAGGGATATTGCACAGCATTCTGTGGTATGGAATATCCCTTTGGCAGTTGGCCTGGAGGCACTGATTTATTTTGTACATAAAGGCAATTTTTTTTCCTGATCAGGCCATTGTGAAGATGACATCATTCACCTCTGCCTCTCTAAGTATCATTAAATGGCTTTGAGCCTAAGGCAAGAAGTGGGAAGTTTCAGCCCACCATGACTCGCAGAAATCCCTTCAAGCTTGCAAGCCAGAGAACAGTCTGTGGGGGACATTGTACCCAGAAGAGGAAAGGATGGGCCAAAGAATTTCCCAGTGTCTTTAATGCCAGTCCAAACCTGCTCCCAAGCCCACTGTGTCACTCCCAGGAAGGAGCAGGGGCTGCCCTTTTGTTGGGCTGTGCAGGACAGGGAGAGCAGGGGAGGATTCCATCCTCATTCCCCTTTGGTGGCACAAGGAAGATCAGGAAATCAGAGAGCAAGCTACCAGCCACCAGTACTGGACACTGAGGCTCTGGGGAGGCACAGCACTCTCAGCCAAGCCTCTGAGAGCTGCTAGGTGGTTGTAGGTGCCTTCACAGGGGCAGAGTGCTCACAGCCCAGTGGCTCAGACACAAGGCTGGCAGACTGCGTCAGCTGGGAGCTGGCTGTTCTCTCCCCCAGCACTCAAGAGCTTTATGAATAAGGAGGATGTGAATAATGGCTATTCTCAGTCTCCTGGGAAACTGCTATTCTAAAGATCACTCTGTGTGTCCACATGCAGGTTTTAGGTCAGTCTGTGTAGAGGACTAACACATCGCTGAAGCTCTTGAAACAACTAAGTGCATGCACAGGTCATGGTTCAGTGCTAGGCAGATGTATCTGTTCACATCCAAGAACTGTATAGCATCATGCAGCTGTTGCTGAGCCCAGCATAAGTTCCCTGCTTGGTAGCTTCACTGCACAAATGTAGCCTGAAATTTGGAAAAAGCAGACAACTCTGTAGCTGACAATGATGCCATGGTCTTGTAGAGTAATCCATTAATGACTTTAGGCAGTTCATAGCCAAACTGTTTTAATTGTGATCTACCCAAACTGCATCAAAAGACATCTTGAAGTTTCACGTTCAATATGCAAATATTTGACTCCCCATAATAGAATATTCATAAGATATCCTGAGTTGTAAGGGACCCACCAGGATCATTCTGGCCCTGCACATGACACTCCAAGAATCACACCATGTGCCTGAGAGTGTTGTCCAAGTGCTTCTCGAACTCTGTCAGATTGTCATGTCTTGAACTCTGTCAGAATTGGTGCCGTAGCCATTTCTCTGGGGAGCCTGTTCCAGTGCCCAACCATCCTCTGGGTAAAGAACCTTTTCCTAATATCCAACCCAAACCACCCCTGACACAACTTCAGGCCATTCCATTGTGTCCTGTCACTGGTCATGACAGAGAAGAGATCAGTGGCTGCCCCTCCTCTTCCCCTCACGAGGAAGCTGCAGACCACAAGGTCTTCCCTGCTCTAGGCTGAAGAAACGAAGTGACCTCAGGACAAAAGAGGTCAGTAATTGCTCTCCCTTTGTGGTATCAAAACATAGCCAATGGGATCAACCTTTGTTAAGGGCTTTCAGCTCCAGAGATAAAAACCATGTTGGTATCAGCTAGTAGTTGCTAGTTAATACATTCATTAAAGAAATTAGAGGTTTATGCTTCTCAGAAAACTGTGATTTTGAAATCTCTGGAATTTCCCAGCAATTTTCCTATGAGAGGGGTGGAAGTAAATAAAGATAGCTTGGAGATGGTGTCTGATACTCTTTGAAAATGCCAGAGAGACAACGGCATTAACTCTCCTGAAGTTACAGGACATTGCTATATTTTAAGCAGCTGCCTTCTCATCTCCATCAGCTGAGAGGAGAAATTCATCCCACACTGACAGAAGGGGTGGGCTGCCCTGAAGTCAGAAACAATACCAACCTAAACTGAGGTTCCTTTCTTCTGTTCAGGAGAAAATTGCCACCTTATCCTTGTGTGATCACAGCGTACTTCAAAGGATCGTCTTCCTTTTATGTTTAAGAACAAGAGGCTTTGACTCTGCTATGCGCTCTTAGTTTTGCTTGCACTCTGTGAAACTTCCTCTAATGAATGCAGGTACAATGCTTGAGCTATTTGTTGCTTTCCTTTGGATGAGACAGCCTCTGACTTGTCTTGCTGCTAATCATGGCAGGGAAAGCAAAGCATATATGACAAAAAGAACCTCAATACAGTTCAGCTAAGGAGGTGGTCCTTGCCACTTTTTGCTACAATAGAAACCTCTCTGTCAAAAAAAAAAAAACAAACCAAAAACCAACCTTGTTGTGGAATACAGCAGTAGGTTTTTCCTGCTGAGCACCACAATGTCTGATGTCAGCAGCTGATAAGACTTTTCAGGCTGATACTGAGGGTGTATGTGCCCCTCGACTTTGCTCTCATGAGACCCCCCCTGGAGTGCTGTGTCCAGCTCTGGGGTGCCCTACATGAGAAGGATATGGACCTGTTGGAGCAAGTCCAAAGGAGGCCATAAACATCATTAGAGGGCTGGAGCACCTCTCCTGTGAGGACAGGCTGAGAGAGGTGGTGTTGTTCAGGCTGGAGATGAGAACGCTCCAGGGAAATATCAGAGCAACTTTCAGTACTAAAAAGGGGCTTCTAAGAGCACTGAGACAGACTTTTGACAAGGGCATGTAGTGATAGGACAAGGGGGAATGAGTTTAAACTGAAGGAGGGCAGTTTTTGATTATATATCAGGAAGAAATTCTTTACTGTGAGGGTGGTAGGACACTGGAACAAGTTGCCCAGAGAAGCTGTGGATGCCCTGTGCCTGAAATAGTTACAGGCCAGGTTGAATGGAACTCTGAGCAATCTGGTTTCAGTGGAAGGTGTCTCTGCCCGTGGCAGGGGGCTGGACTGGGGAGTTGATCTCTAAGGTCCCTTTCAACCCAAACCATTCCATGACTGTATCAAAGAGGCAGTGAATGAAAGCTGGAAGCTGGAAACCTGATCCAACATCAAGAGAGGCCAGGAAGGTTCAAGGATTTGTTTTCCCCTCAGCGCTATTCAGAATAGCACAAACTGCAAAATACGTCGTTGTTTCGTTCCCTTTCAAGGTCTCTGCATAATTCTACACAGAGAAAATGAATAAAACACTAGGAATGTTTTTAGAAACTGAGAATTAATATTCATTAATTCCTTGCACCTGCAAGTTAATTTTCTTAGGCTTGTTACAATGTTTTTCAAGGAAATAGAAAAATAAGAAAACAGTGTTGTTAATACAAATAACAATTCACTTTCAAGTTGAAAACCCCAAAACACTCTAAACCATAGGAGTTGCAGAGCCAACCACTCAAAGTTTTGGAAATGCCAGCATTAACTTTACTTTTGTAACCCTAATTGAGTTCCTTTATTCATATGCCAAGTGATGTATTCTCTAAATGCAGTTCATTTCCCCACAAAACTCCTTATTCTCAGGCTATGCACATTGCCTGCAATGAACAGCTGTTTAGTGCCTTGTGCAACACCTCCGAAATTCAAAAGATAGCAAAAACTCCAGCTACAGCAGGCAAACACAAAATGGAAAATTAAAGATAAACTCCACCCGGTACACATCGTGTCTCATTTTATCAACACTCAGATCCTCCCTTCATACCCACTAAGATGGCATCTGAATGCAATTTATACACCAATGGCTGTATTAGCATTTTAAAAGAACCCTCTGGTCTGCAAGGACGATGGGATAGAATGAAAAAGTACCCATGAAGTCTGGATGCCCAAGTTAAATTGCCCAGGGCATGTTATTTTTGGAATACTTTGCATCATACTGCATTTTGTGTGTGCAGAGCACAACCCTCCACTGATTTCAGCAGCACTGGCGAATGCAAAATATCTGTCCAGAATCCCAAATCAGATATGAAGAAAATGAAAAGTAGCTAATTACTAGAAATTAGCCCTTACCACATTAAGCACATTGTAGCACAGCGTATGATGTACAGTTTCCAATGACACAATTTCTAGAGCTTTAACCACATCCCCCTCTTCCAAGCTGTCCAAGTCTCTGAAGCTTGTACCTCTGCTGGCCACCAGCCACCAGTTCGTTCCTGGACAGGCTCCTAAGGCTCACTGTCCAACCTGCCTGTCCAATCTGCCTCTTCTTTTCCTTTTATCCAGTCCATCCCTCCTGTTCTTTTTAATTTTAAACAGCTTCATCTTCTTGCATCTCCCCCTGTGCCCAGATTCAGGATTGAGCAGAGCCTGGAGGAGAAAGGTTTGCTACCCAGTGCAGGGATGTAGGATCCAGAGCTGTAACTGCAGGATTCCCACTCATAGCCACCAGGAGCATTTGCGTGGCCATCTGAGGATTTTGTCTATTGGAGTTGCAGCAAGATCCTGCATCTGTAGCAGGATGACAACTGCACTCAAAAATGGTGAATCTTAAGATGTGTCCTTCAGCTGCAGAATGCCTTACTGAGGTACTCAGCATTCTCAATGATTTATTTGCTAGTGAAGTGCTGGATTTTGCTGACACTGGAATGGGGAGAATGGTTCACAAGCTCTGCACAATTGGAATATAGGATAGGATAGGATAGGATAGGATAGGATAGGATAGGATAGGATAGGATAGGATAGGATAGGATAGGATAGGATAGGATAGGATAGGATAGGATAGGTCAGTTAGAAGGGACCTACAATGATCATCCAGTCCAACTGCCTGAACAATTCAGGGCTGATGTGTTGCAAGTGTTGAGGGAGGAAATGGGACTTGGCATAAGGGGTCAAAGAAGGCAGGAGGAAAGGTTTGACTGCAGATCAGTGATACAAAATACTCTGACTCCAGAGACCTCAATAAAGGGCAGTAAAATAGCACTGGATTCACAGTGAGAGACTGAGAACACCTTGTGCAAGAGCAGGTTACATGCAAGTCTGTTTAAATACTGAGGTGTGAAAGCCCTGCACAAGGCTTAAAATTATTTCAGAATTGGAAGTTTATTACAGGACACTGAGAAAAACAGTTTCACCTTTTTTTCCCCCATTTATAAGATTTTTCTCACTTCACTGCTGAATGCTGCAAGTTAAATGTGGAATGGGGCACCCTGGTATGATGTTCCAGCTAATTTCCATAGCACAAGGAGTTACTGCTTTTCTGTGCAATATAAAGTACGGTTTTTGGAATACCATTTGTTTGTTATTCAAACCCATATTTTCTTCTGCTAAGAACATTAAATTCTGAAATCTACTTCAGAAACTTGCGGCCATGAATTTTCTTAGCCACCCCAAATAGGACACATCTCAGTTATCTCTCAATGCACCACAGTTGTGCAATCGCTAGAGGATAACTTGCAGGCAGATGTTCCAATTTTATTATTTGCTATCAAAGATGTGATCTCTTCTCTCAAAGCAGTTCATTTATGAATTGATTCCAGAGAGCTAACTTCTTAGTTGGGATAAAGAGACCCAAATGTCTGAACTGACAAGTACACAGGTGCTTTACAGGGTAAGAGAGCAACATTCAAAGGCAGGTTAAAAAGTCAAACTGTGGGCTCTTTAAGCTGCCACTTGACAACGATGCAAAGATGCTCTGATAAATGGCCCTAGTCCAAATTCACAACAGCATGTAATTATCCATTCCCCAGCTGTGGAGATGTCCAATTTTTTGTATGTTTTTTGGGTTTAGTTATCTATTCGAGGAAAAGCCATCTACTGACGAATAGGCATCCACTTTTCTTTAAATATGCCTTAGAAAAAGTACCTGTGATGTAAGAGACTTCTATTTACCAATGTCTATCATATCCTCCATATCTCTAAGGGTATTTCCACCAAAAAAAAAAAAAGAGATTTGTGGAATAGATCTGTTCATTCATTCTGAACAGGCCTTGACTTTTCGGACCCCAGCTCAGAAAGGATGTTTTCCTACCCAGTTACACTGGATCTCAGATAGCGACTTAAAGGACTACATGTCAACCATTTCAATGTTGCTACAAGGAGACTCTGAAAAGGGGAAGGGAAACCTGACGTGATGAGACTGTTGCTTCAGTGTTTCAGTATGAGCAGAACACTCACACAGTCCTAGTACTAAAAAAGCTTAGTCATGCAGGTAGCAGCAACACACATGCAGGGAATCCCATCCTGAAAGCCAGTCTAAAGTCACCTTGACAAAGACAAAAGTTCCTTCCTGGGAAGAATTTACTTTCTCCCTTCTAGGGGCTCCACGCCATTGTCATCAGCCTGCATCAAACATGCAGCTATTTCATATTTCCTCCTGCAGAAACTCCTTCTTGGTTTTATCAGCTGTTGTGTGGTCAGGGCTCCACATGTTTCCACCATTTTAGCTCTTGCCAAATCAATGTGCGGTCCTTACATATTTCCCAGCATCACCGCTTAGCTCACAGCTACTATTGGCTCAACTGCAAAGATGTCTGTCTTTCCTGACTGGATGTTGGAGGATGGTGGAAGGACATGGGAGGCCTGCAGACTCTTGAAGTTGCCATTTTCTGGCCAAGCCAGTCGGTAGGATGGGACTGTGGAGGGAAGCCTCTGTTCTGTGGGCCTGGGGGGTTTTCTGCACATGTTGAGCAAAGCCTTCAGTTCCGATCGGAAGCTGTCGTTGAGCCAGCAGTAGATAAAGGGGTTGTAGCAGGTGCTGCTCATTGCAAACCAGTGGAAGGCGAAGTACAGGGCATTGTTGGCGTGGATGGTCTGGCTGGAGAGGAGGACCACGTAGCAATTCAAGGGGAACCAGCAAACTGCAAAGAGGATGACAACAAGCATCAGCATCTTGATGGTCTTCTTATTCTTCTTGCGAAGGACAAAGTACTGCTCAGTGGTGACATCCCCGATGACATTGCGCAGCCAGAGTTTCTTTGCCACTGTTATGTAGGCAGCAGAGATGATCAGAAGGGGTAGCACATAGAGCAAAATGAAGGTTGTTAAATCCAGGTACTTCCAAAAGAGATCAGCAGGCTCAGGGAAATCTGGCAGACACAGGCACCGGGTAACATCCTCACTGCAAATGGAGAGATGGGACACGATGAGAGGCACATATGGCTGGGCACGGCGGGATAAGGACATCAGGAACATGGAGGCAGGTGGGAGAGGGCTCCTGCAAGAAAGCCTGAAAGCAAACACTGTGTTTATCTGTGATATCTGTCACAGCTGAGCAGAGCTTTGTTGTTCGAGAATCTGAGCATGGAACAGCCAGGGAGCAATGTGGTGATAATTTGTTATGGGCATTCACAACCTTATGATAATTTTATGAATTTCATCAATTACAAAATTTCCAGCTGCGCGTAAGCAGGTTTTTATTTTCTGTCCTTGGCAAACAGGAACACAGTCTCTGCATGTATTAATGACCTCTCCCTCATCTAAGCACTTTTCAAATATTAAGGTGATTGACAGCTGAGACAGATTTTTCTACTTTCCCAGGACTAAAGAGTGGATTAAAACCTGTCAGATTTTAGGGGGTTTTTGTTTGTTTGTTTGGCTTTGTGTCCCATTTCTGGCCTGCCCAAACAGGTCAGATTGGTATATGGCATAAAATGCAAGTGTCTAGAGCTAACGGGTCAAGGCCAGTTCATGTGATTAGTGGGAATAAAGAGAAAATAATTAAAAAAAGAAAGGACAGTATAGCAGACATTGCAAAAGGACTCTGATAAAAATTATAGATAGATCCGTATTTGGCTGACCTTGACATATGCTCAAGGGTTTTAGTAGAATATTCTGAAGTATAACTGCTCAGAGTTTGGTCTCCAGGGAAACTGTGAAGGAAAGTAAAGCACATCCTTACCTGTATTCAAAGGTAAAGAGCTTTTGGTAGATAGCATGTGGTAGGGAAAAGCAAGTTGCCATGATCCATATTACAAAGATGTAGATAATGCCTTTTCCAGTAGATATACGAGGTTTCAGAGGGTGCATTATAACCTGTGCAAAATAAACCAAAATCCAGGCTTATTACCTTTCTGGAAAGAGTTATAGATATTTTTGTCATACAATCTTCAAGCCTTAAATCCATTACTTAATGTGAAAATTCAGCATGCAAGCAGTACAGTCTTCACCCATCTCCCAAACACTGTAAGCTGTACATGACAACCTGAATTTTAACACCATGAAATACGGTTCAAATATGATTGTAGCCCTAACCTTAAATTTCAGTGTTTGCATCTAGGTGGGAAAAACTGTGTACAAGGAGGTGTTAAGACATGCTCATTACTGGGTCAAATTTGCTTAAAAGAAGAAAAAGAAAAAAAAAAAAGAAAAAAGATAAAGAGGAGAAATATGTCTCAGACTCTTCAGTATCAGTGACCCAAAGAACCAAAGGGTTTGTGATTTATTCAGACCTCCATGGGAATTCTCCTGATAATGCATTTTCTGGAAACAATCTTTCTAGCAGAAAATGCTAACTGTCAGCTGTTTTGTGTGGTTGTTGGGTGACTCCAAGCTGATAATACCAAACTGTCCCCAGTTTTGAGCCCGTTATCAACAGCATGCCACAGCTCTGCTTCTGACAAACACCAGTTCGCTACAGTCAGATCACCAGTATTCAGGGTAACAGGAGCTGGGATATCCCAGAACATCAAGAGACTGAGCTGAGGAAGCTAACTAGGGTGTCCCTTACAACCCTGGTGCTGGACAGACCACCCAAAGGAGAGCTGTCAGGATCCTGTCAGGATCCTCTCAGGATTTTGAACTTTCTTCTCCTTTGAGAGCTACTGAATTGTCTACTGCAAAAAAACTCCTTTTACCTAGCTGAAAGGAAGAGCAAGGCGATGGATACTTCCTACCTCGCTGTGGGCTTGAAACTCTTCTCTACATCTGACAGCAAGGACTGCCTCCCTACCCTGTCAGCTCCTCATGCACCTTAGGATACTCTGGGAGTTGAGAGTGAAAGAACATGGGATCATCCTTTCTCAGTTTACTTATGCTTTCCCAAGCTTTCCATCTCTCTGCTTCGGAGAGTTCTCACCTGGTGCCTGTCCACAGCAATGGCTGTAAGGGTCAAGGCAGAGACGTGGAGGGAGCAGTACTGTGCAAACCTACTGACATGGCACATCCCCTTCCCAAAGATCCAGGTACTGTTCACAAAACGAGCCTAAAATGAGAAGACCATTAGTTTTGTGCACCCCACAACTGCTTACTGCAACACAACTGCAGCACCTCCAGCACACAGTTCCTTGTGCTGTGTGAAACACTTTTAAGATAGCAGGTTCTTTGTATAATCATTTTCTGGCTTCTGAACCCTGAAGTGGTAGGTTACTGCTGCTCAGTGGGCTGGCAATATTCTCCAGGAAAATACAGCAGTGCAGTAGTAAAGATGTTTGCTCTGTTTTATTCAGTGTGTCCTCCTGCAGCCTAGTTGAGTCAATAAATTTGCTTTTCCTTTTAAGCCCTCCTTATGGGATAGGGCTGACCTGTACATCTTATCTCACTTCAAGAAAACTATAGCTTTTCAAAACAGCTTGTTAAATGACAGTGAGAATTTATCTTCAAGAGGTTTATACTATCACCTTGGAAATACTTTAGAAAAGAGAAGGAAAAAAAAAGAATCAGATGCTACAAAGTACTAAGCAATCACTGAAAGGTTATTATTGTTCAAGTACTATCAGGGCCACATTTAACAAACAGGTTATTTCAGATCTTCAGCTAGATAACAGAATTAGAGAAGAAAAATACATGTAGAGTTTTCCAAAGGCACTTCCAATGGCTGTAATTTGGAGTGGGGAGATATCTGCAGAACATCCACACACTGCTTTGATCAGTGCAAAGCAGAAAAAGGTAACAAAGCGCCTTTATGGCACTGTAGATGCCCAGAGAAGTGGACTGCAGTTGCAGGGTGGATTGTGGTGGTGCATTGCCCCCCAACTCCCAGGCTGAACCACGGTCTGAGAAAGCTCAGGTGCTTCCTCCCCCTGAGGGGTGAGTGGTCCCAGACATCTCAGCCCCCTCTTACCAGTGTGAAGGGTGTGTTGAGGAGCGTGATCATGATATCGGCTACGGCCAGGTTCACAATGAACAAGCTGGTGGCAGAGTGCACGCGCTTCGTCTTGATGACAACGTGGCACACCAGGACGTTGCCGAAGAGGGAGAAGACGATGATGAAGGAGTAAGCCGTGATGAGCAAGGCTTTCACCGTGATGCTCTGAGACTCCGCTCCGTACCGGCTCCTGTCCACAAAGCTCTGCCACTCGGCCAGGCTGTCATTATCCCAGGAAAAGAAACGCGACCCGTTCGGGATTGCAAAAGTCTTCTCCAGGCCCCCATTGAGAGGCAACTTTCCTGGGACCACAAAGGCGTTAACCAAGTCGGGGAGAGCGAGCCAGACAAAACAGGACAGCATCTCTGGGGCGCCGCTCTGCTCCTCCCGTTCGGGACCAGCTCGTTTGCGAGAGCAGAGCTCGCTCCGTGTGCCGGCAGAGCCGCTGCGCCCTCGCCCAGCCGCGGCGCTCGGGGGCTGCAAACCCGGCAAACGAGCGGCAGCAGCGGGGGATGCTCCTGCCTCCCGCAAAGTGCTTCTCTCCAGCTCAGCTCGCCGCTACTTTTGCTCCTTCAGCCGGCTTTATATGCACCGGCGAGCTCCGAGCCGGGATCCTCTGCAGTCATTGGGCTGCATGACATTGTTCGTGCTGTGACGTGCTGCTTTTCCACGCAGTTGCACTCCCCCGGCCGCTACTCCGAGGGAAGTACATCTGTGAGAAAGGCAAAATCAACCTCTTCAGATGACAGAATGCTTTTTTTCTACCAGCAGCCCAGCTCCTGCAAATTCCATGCGGTTTATGCACCAGCAGTGTGTGTGCCAGCTCTGCTCTCTCCCAGGGCAGGTCGAATCTGAGTTGTTTTACAGGTCTGGAAGGCAAGGTTCAGCCTATTTCACAGCACAACACTAGAATAAGATAGGATAGGATAGGATAGGATAGGATAGGATAGGATAGGATAGGATAGGATAGGATAGGATAGGATAGGATAGGATAGGATAGGATAGGATAGGATAGGATAGAATGTAACACATAAACAGTTGATAACAAGCTGGCTTATTGTTCTTAGAGTATTTTTCCAATGACTTTTTTTCTCTCAGACGTGGAATACTCAAGTTTTCCAATGGCAGGTATTTCCTCTTGGCCAAGGGAATAAAAGTTTGATATGAAACTGCTTTTTAGGGTTTGTAGAAATAGAGGTAGTTACAAAGATGTCATTATACAGAACAGAGAACTGGAACTGTACTAGCCCAGTGAGTCCTGTATCCAAAGGAAAAGGCAGCTGTATGCTGATCCCAGGCACTGATGAGATGGCAGCGTGTGTGCTCCCTCTGCCTTCCCCCCAAAACACAGTAGGAAATAGAAAATCATGACCAGGAGACCAAGAACCACAGATGTGCCACTTCCCAAGTGGACATGTACAGCTGCACCTCTGCTGGGGACAGATCTGCTTGGGCGGTGTCAACTAACCCCAGCCAGAGCTGGCTTTGTACATAAAAGGCTTTATTTAACCACTGATTAAACGACCATTACTTGAAAAGCTTGTATTATTAGTTGGTTACTCACTCATGAAAGTAACTTCCAAAAAAACGTTTGTGACAGCCTCAGTGAACTCCTCAGGCTGCTTTCTCTTCCCCACTCCTCAGGAGGTGCACACAGCAGAGCAAGCAGAATGGACAGCCCACAGCGCTACTCTGCACACTGCTGCCAGGGACTGTTTCTTCCACGAAATTGTCCAATTTGAGCTCTGTAGGCAATTCACCCATTTCAGACAAAGCTTTCCAGTGAACCTGCTGAGCTCCTAAGGTGGCAGTCACTCCAACCATTCAGAGAGAAAAAATGTGTCCCAATGAGAAGCGCTGTCAGGAAACTAGTCTCAAATAAAGGCCCAAGAAAACAGCAAAAAGTGGGACAGAGCAGCATTCTTACAGTTTTGGGATGAGAACAGAGACGGCAGTGGCATATGTCCCCCTTCTTGCTATGGCTCCTCCAGCAGCTCCCAAGTCCCCCTCCTTTCCAGGTTTGCTGGTCAGTGAGTGCATCAGGGCATTTTGTCTTCTGACACTCAAACTCCAGCTATTACTGCTTCACATCTCTCAAGTCCTGTTTCCCTGTAGTATAATCTCTATTCCAGCAAAAATGATCAGCTTTATTTATTCTCCTTGACCTAATTCTTAATTTCTAGCAGGGTACCTCTGTGTATCTATCTAGAGCTGCCATTGCCTTTGAGGATGAGGTGCATCCAGGCCAGCAGGGTATCTTCTCACCTCCTAAGCCAGGCTGCTGGAAGGATGGGACTCTCCTCCCAGTCAGCTCAAAGCCACCCTCCCCAAGTTGGATTGCATCTTGTGATCCAGAGGAGGTGGTCCAACCACACCCTGGGCAGGCCCACCCAAAATACCCAGAAAAGGTCATGGAAAAAGCACAGTAGAAGCTCTCTGTATCAGGTTTCTCCCATGTTGCTGGTGTGCCTTTCTCTGCTTCACATGATCTTTCTGATTTAGTTTGTATTTAAACATGCTCCAGTATGACCTGCTCAAGCAGCTCACCTACATGTAGTTGTTACTAGAGAACAGGCTGTAGTAGATTTGGCAGCTTGATATCTGCCCCTGCCACCTTCACCCTTGCTCCATAATCCCCAGCACTCCCTGACAGCAAAAAAAGCAGCTGCACAGGAATGTCAGGATTTGGCATGCTGAATCTGGTTTTTGTAAAAGGTATCTCTGAAATGATGCAATTTTTTAAGTGAAAAGTAATATTTGAAATAAAGATAGATGGATGGGTCATGAATTAGTGTGAAAAAAAGCTTATCAAAAACACTTGTGCTAGAGTACTCTTAAGATTATAATAAATTAAAAAACAGGCCTAGTGGGAATAAAATATTATAAGAATAATATAAAAAAAGTCAGCTAGACATGCCAAAAGGTTTGGAAGCATTGAAGAACAGGAATAATGCCTTTTTTTCTTTTTAAATATAAAGCAGGGTGTGCTTTTCTTTCTGCCCCTTGCTCCTGGGCAAAATCTTTCACTACCATGGCTTTAATGAATTTTTGAGCTTTGCTGAAGTTTTGAGCTTTCCTTGGGCAGGTGAAGTTACGTGGCTGAGAAGTGATTTTTCAAGAACTATCCAGTGTGATTGCTGAGAAATAATGTTGAGTTTCTGAGCCTCCTACCCCCTTGTATAACCAATCACATTAATGATTAGGACAAGCATCTTTTTAAAGTACAGTCTTTCTCCACATAGCAGTTACATGTTTTCCCCTGAAGTGAAGGCTGCTATGCTTCCATACAAGCCAATTTTAACACAAAACCATTGTGAATTTGACAGCTGACTGAAAAAATCAATCTTGAAAAGAAAGAGCCTTTGATAGGATTCCTATTATTCTTATACACTTGGCTAAAATCTTTGTGCATGTAACATCAAAATACAGAGTCCCCTTTGGTACTTTTTGCATTACAGAGCAGAATTCATTCCCACACAGTATGATGTTTAATACTGGGTTTAAGTTCTCTTGGTAGGGTTGAAAGAAGTAAGACATTTTACAGCTTCAATACTGAAAACTCCACGCTTATATTCAACTATCACTCTGGATTCAGAGTTTTCAACTGTAACCATAGCAAATTGCAAATAAGTATAAGTTCCACTGTGCTGCGAGTGTGTCCATATTCATAACCTGCATACTACTATCATTTACTTCCCTGCAAAATTCAAACCAAAGAGATGGAGTTTTATAGAAAATATGTAACTGTCATTTTTATTATCATCCCAAAAAGAAAACAGGGCTTTGGAGTTTTAGAAAGAACTTGCACTTTCAAGCAGTATTTCAGAATATCACACCCTCTAGTCTAGTGCATCAAGCAACGCAACAGACAAATTATACCAAATTTGGTGCCACTGGGAAAAAAAAACCCAAACCAAACCGTTTCCCAGAAGTGAAAATGGAAGGCAAGCCATCAGTTACAGAGAAATATCATATAGAGAAAGTCTTGCAAACAGCTTTCCATTTTCTTCCCAAACTTCCAAGGTCTCTCTTGCATAGTAAGCCAGAAATCACTTAGGTCTTCTTGACGTTGCAGGGCTCATGAATGGATCATCCTGCAATTTGCAAAGAGATACACATTACTAAAACCAGCAGACATTCCATGTCATAAAAAGCAAAGTCACCTTTAGATTAAACTGGAAAGCCTGGCCATAGGATTCCATGTTTTCTGACAGACCTGTTTTTGTTGGTTTTGATATGAAAGAGATCATTTATTGATTTAAAAGCCCACATCACAGACATGCAGAGAACAGAAACCAAGCTAATGTCAATATGACCAGAACAGCTGCTCTGGAATAAGGAACAGTCTATATTTCAGTTGTTAATGAGCTGCACATATGTCAATAAAATTATGTCCATATACACATCACACATCATAATTTACTGATATTTGCATGAATCAAAAATACTGTTTCTTTTTCTATAATCAAGCAAACATGTAGCTTTTTATTTCAGGAACAAGAAGAGACAGCACAGTGGGGAGAAGGGACAAGAATGTAGTATTTTCTCTGAAGTGGCCAGCATTTGACATTGTTAAGGAATGGATTCTGACCATGCATGAAAGCCTGTGAAAACAAACTGCACAGTGCTTGTCAGAATAGAGTCTATTCTATTCAGTGCAAAACTGTGTAAGAAGTTCTACTTGTTTAATTGTGGAAGAAACCATTTTTTAGCAGTTCAAAGATATACTGCAAGAGCAGATATATTAGACTTGAAGACAAGTGTTTTAGATTTTTTAAGAAGTGTATTTATGTAATTTGCAAACAATAAAACAAAGTGCCCTAGAAAAGAGCCATTTCTAAATGCAAAAAAAGAAAAAAAATCTTCCTTTTTACAAGAATAAAATACATAACCAAATGACAGGATATAGCTAACCACTGGAAGAGATTATAATTACTTTCTCTCCCAGGCAATTCCAGGCCCACATTTCAGTAATGACAATTCACTGATTAAAAACTGAAGGGAAAAAGGATTGCATATTTTCCTGAGTTCCCTTCTAGCCTTATTTTTAATCATTATGCTGGGAGTCTAATTAAAGTTGGTTGCAATAATCTAGCCCTGTTAGTGAAAAATATAATAAATTTAATTTTGCTCTGAAATGCTTTACTCAAATAACCATAAAACAGTAAGCTATAGAAAATTACATGAAATAAAACTAAGAAATAGTACTATATACCATACCTCATCTGACTCATAATCAACTCCTCTAGATGCTTGGCTTTGTGAACTTCTTTTACTAAGTGAAGATGTAGTTCTCAACCTTGAAACATACAAAGAGAACAGAAAAATGGCATCAGCATGTTCTTAGTTACCAGACATTCCAATAATTTCCCTTTTAACTTAGAGTTGGATCACCAGTACACAGAGTAAAAATAAACAGAAATAACAATAAGCAGAACAATACAAATTCTTGAAATAACATATTAATACTAAAGCTCTGATCAAGTTTACCTCAATCAGTAATCTTTTTGTTATAGAGAGATAATCCACATTAACAAGTAAAAATTTATATAAATTTTCTAAGCAGTGTTATGACTTTCCTAAAAATTTGGTAGTCAAGCAGATACTTGGACTCTGCTGACTGCCAGTCAGAAATAAGGCACTCATGGTTGCACTCATGAAGCAAACATACTGACCTTTGATTTGCTTTGGAAGAAGGAGGAACAAAAGAATTATCTTCTGGATCGGAATCAACATCTACAATATCCTGAAAAAAAAAGTATAATGTTTTTCAACAGAATTTATTCTTAAAGAGAGAGTGCATAATGTTGCACTACTATAGCACAAAGCCTTTGGGCTTTTTCCCAACTATACACCTACTTACTTAGAATAATACACACTTATGAGGGCTCTAGGCTAGAACTGTACAAACTTGCAAATACAACACAAGTTTATTTTTCACATTTTTGGCATTGAAGAAGCCACCAAAACACTCGAGTATATACACCTGGTATCTTAGAGTATGGTCATAAATAAAACATAGTTTTCTCAGCAAACACCATAACAAAAAAGGATACAAAAGGTCTACAAAGTAACATGCAGAAACTTAATGCTGGAACTGATAGCTTGGGAATGAACACCTTCTGATTTAGTTTTGACCATGTATTTATTTTTCAAATCAGCAGTGAAAAGTAGCACAACTTCACTCATACAAGAAGCTGCTTACCTCAGAGTAAGACTGGAATGAATTTAAAGAGTGGTCTGCTTTTGAAGACCTAAAAGCTGGAATAAAACATATGTAATATTTTTAAAATGCTCACACAATTAAATGCAAACAACATGATATAGTTCTTTTAATTTAAGACCTGTCTAGCATGCATTTCAACTGCAAAATACCCTGTAAAACAAACATACAAAACCAAAACATAAATTAAGCCTTTGCTGGAGTCTGACAACCCAGGGATATCACCTTCCCTGCAGCTGCAGGTGCTTCCCAGTCTGGCTGAAAAATCATCAGTAACTTTGGTTACAAGGAAGCAAAAAAAATTACTGTAATTGAAATTCCTGTATATCTAACATTTTAGACATGAACATATCTGCTAAAGTTAATTTCTCTACAATATTTCAGGTCATTTGCTGGCCAATTTGCCGATTAATTTAAAACTCAGTCTACCTTGTGGTATTCTGTGTGGCATTTATGGGTAGATTTGTGAGCAGTATTTTCTTCCTTAATACTCAGATTATGTATGCTGTTTCCTCAGAGCTTGTGCTCCATAGCAAGGAAGAACTACTCTCACATATGTAGGTGGCTTAACAGTAATTTTTTCTTCCCCGATAAAATCTGGCATTTCTGAAACTTGCTACAGTGTAAGGCTAAATGGATTTGCATTAAAGATTACTAACTTGTAAGCATCAGTCAAATTTAACTTTTTATCCCCTGAGGAATACCCTGCATAAAATGTTAAGACACATTCTTTCTATGCTTATTCCTTAGGAAACTGCATACAGTAATATGTTTCCTATTTCCAGTTCTAGCCAGAAGTTCCTAATACATTCCATTTACATTTACCCCATGATAGAAAAATATCATTATTCTTTTTTTCCTTTCCTTTTTTCTTTCTCTCATCACTGTTAGTTATTCTATTTCATTAGTGTTGAAAGAATCTCTCACAGCTGAAATGGACTTATGGAAAAAAAGGCAATAAAGGCATTTCACCATTAAACAAACACCTTCACTACAATTTGAGAGAGTAGATTAGAGTAACAGACAGATCACAGGCCTACCATCTATGATAGACATATTCTTGGCAGGAACAGATACAGGCTTGTAAGATCTGCTGCTAGAAGCTGCTGACTCTTGGCTAGTGGTTCCTACAGAGGAAACAAACAAAATGCAAAGCTGTTCAGTAGTTACTTTTTTTTTCTCTTTAGTCTATCATTGCTGAGTGGGAAGTCACTTAAAAAAGAAATCTACAATCCTCTTTACTCCTCCCTTTCTTCCTTGCAAGAAAGCCCTCCTTGCATGCAGAAAAACTGCTCTGGGTCAAGTATTCAAAGGTCCACAGGCACAACCTCTTAACACACAGAGCTCTGCTCTGGTGGGATAACAACAATGTTGGAGCACATTCTCACAGAACTAGTTTAAAAGCACTAACCAAATCAGGCCCAAGACAACAGACTTTGTTTCAACTCATCCTGCTCTGAGGACATACTACGGAGACAACTCAAAAGAGTAGATGCTGCAAGATCCCATCTTTTTCACTTACATATATTTATATATAATGGAAGTACATCTATAATGGAAGTACCATTACCATAGTAAAGTGTACAATCACACATAGTCAAGCAGCTGTTTAACTAGTTTTGCTTAGGAGACACTCTCCATTTTTTCAGTCACTAAAAACTTGAAGTTTCTTGTAAATTACACTAGGATAGAAACAATCTGTACCTCCTCTTTATACTGATCAAATGCATTACCTTTAGCAGTGACAAAGGTTTATCCATGCACTTCATTGCACAAACCTTCCCAATAATGCATCTTTTAGGAATCTACTATATTTCCATAGCTGGGAAGCAAGATATTTTTCTTTCAACCACAATGAAAAGCTCACAACTTAAGCCTTGTAAGGCAGCCAACTGTATGTAACAGGCTATCACAAGTATTTGAGTAGAGATTTTTTTCCAGTAGGAGTCCTTAAGCAGCAAATTTCTACTTGATGGAAGCATCAGAATAGAGTCACCTTTCAAAGAAAAAAGTCAGGAACTGCAGTACAAAGAATGTGAAGCTTTTCTTACCTCTTCCTCTTCGAGACGAACCTCGCACTGCTGAATTTTGTCCTCTTGCACCTCTTGCCCTTCCTCTTGCCCGACCCCTTCCTCGGCTAAGTGTTGAAGAAAGGCCATCACTTGGGTTACCACTGCCTATCATCTCCACATCCATGGAATCTTCATCACTGGAGGCTGTGACCAGAACTTCACCCTCAGACCTGTGGGCTCTGGCCCTGCTCATTGCCTGAAATGGAACAGTAAGCATTATAGCAAAAAGAACCTTAAATGATGAAATGCGCCACTCTTCAATCTTAGTTGTGTATAATACATATATAATATAACTATAAATAAAAAGACAAGTTCTAAACCAGTGAGGCTTAGAAGGCCCAAATCCAGTGTTACGAAAGGCAAGGACACCTGTGAAAATACTAAGTCTATTTAATTAGATGTGTAACAGTAGTTAGCTAAGCTCTAATAACAGACTGGAGCTCATTAATGTGACACATTGTTGGTGGAGTTTGGTGAACAGCTCAGGTCATCCTGTGTCAGCTACAGAAATCTGCTCAGAGGAAGCACCCTCTGGGCTCTGCTGACTTGAACTTCATTGATGACAGCTGGTGCTCAAGACAACTAGTTCACATGAAGATATCTCAGATTAGGAGAACTGAATCTCATCCCAGGTGTCCTTTTCTCAAAAGTTCATTCCAATCCCACATAACTTGCAAAGAGAAAGGAGCATCCATGCTATCAGTAGTTAGCAATTCTCTTTGGAAAAGCACAGGCAATCTAGGTATGAATATTTGGGAGATCTAAGACTCTAAGAATTAGGATTGCTGATAAGGACACAGTACCTAAAGGTTTACCAATACTCCCAGTTTGTTCCTGTAATATCACTCAATACATACAGACCTGCCTGGTCTAACCTCAGTCAAAAGAAAAAAAATGAACATTCAGGTTCACAGATTTGTACAAGAGATCTCAAAAGCCAAATCAAGCACTGTCTTAGGTAAAAATTATCCCAATAAAGATTTCAAATAGACTTAACTAAGCTTTAAAGGCAGACAGGCACTTTTTGGCAAGGACAATGCTGAAGTATTGCTGAAGCATTGCTAAATGACTGCATTTATACACAGAGGTCACCATTCCACGTTTCAGCCTATGTTCAAAATTCAGAGGAATTACCTCACGGACTTCCTTATCCTCTTCTTCAGTATTCTTTTTTCTACTCTCCCTGAATTTTCGCACCTGAATAAAAAAAAACAGTTTCCATCAAAATAACAGTTCGTGTCATACAATAATCAAAATGTAGTAAGTGTGAAGTTTTAATGACTGAGTCATTAAGTTCATGTAAGAAGTGAAGAGTGCAAGAATAACAGAGGGGTTTGTTTAGAACCCTTTCATGCTGTCCAATGGTTTAAAAATCTCACATTCTGTTAATAACTGGAGCTACATCACTAGGGGGAAGAAAAGCTTGGGACATGATGAAGGAGATACTGTGTTTAAGAGCAGGAGAGTATACAATTATGACAATAAGGGACGTCCAAATATGAATAACTGAAAAAAGGGATAGAGATGAAGAAGCAGGATAGAAAATACATGAGACGAGACAATGTTGCAACACATGTACAACTAAGGCAGCTCAACGTGACAAATACCGAAAACGATATGAGGCGACACAGAAAGAAGATGTTAGTTCTAAAGACAAACAACAACAAAACCACCCTGAAGTGTCACAGAAAGCCTGCAGGCACTGATTGTTTATGATCTCTTTCAATCCCTCATGTATTAAAGCAGTCAGTAAGAAAACAGGTAGATGAAGCCTTCCTTCCCTATCTAATTATTCTTTACACACTGCATGGATAAGCTGCAGAACAACTTGTTCTACAATGCTTGAATATTACAGCTGAATACATGGGCTCACGTGGAAGCTCAACGAGTTGGCAAAAATGCCTATTAAGGATTACTCAATACACATGAACCAGGCTTGTCTCTGGGATACCCCGAGCTGCAAGCACTTAGAAGGAGAGCACCTGAAGGATAAGCTTCCTTTATGCTTGTCCTGTTCTTATACTCCTCCCTAAGCAAATATGAAAAAGACATGAAGAGATTATATCTACCATCTCTCTCACAATAGTGGTAAAACTGTAGCTCTTCATGTATTAGACAGGTCTCTTCTATGCATCTGTGTGCAACCTAAACCCCATATGTAATGTAAGTTTGGAAACCATGAATTTGAAACTTCATCATTAATATTCATTTAAGAATTGCAGAAAATGACTAGAGGCAAATGTTGCACATGCTCTCCACACACAGACAAATCCATTAAACCAATTACTGTCTCGACTTCTCTTGGGGAATCAACATTAACAGAAAATTACCTCCTCATCTATTTTTTCTTCCTCTGCGTCAGTGCGACGCTCCTTGAGAAACCTCTGTGTTTTTTCTAGTTGAAATTTCACCAGCTCTTCTATGGCATCTTTTTCCTCTTTGTCCACAAACTCCTGCACTGCTTCTCCCATTCCTCTTTCAGTTAGAAGTGAAAGCTGTACTTTCTTTAGAATCAGGGAAAATAATTAGTTCAGAAGCATCTGCCATTAGAGAAAGCAAGCAATATTCCACCTGTTTCAGATAAATATTACAATAAGTTGGTTGCAAGAACAGTAATGTGCATTGAACATTTCAACCCGAAAAAAGCACAGCAATAAGCAAATGTTACTTGTCATAAACCAGTTCCAACTCTCTTGCTACTAGCATGTCACACCTACTTTACAGAATATTTTTCAAACTAGTCAAAGCAAAAAGCCTTAGGAACAGCAAAAAACTGCAAGCTAGTAATATCTAAAATAAAAATTCCAATGAAATAATACTGCCCAGAGGAATAAATTTTCTAGCTATTATAAAATAATATGTTTAAATAAGATAAGCATAACAAAAGAATTTGATTTATGCTGTCCTAATACTGACACCTACCATGTGTCTAAAGTTAGGCAGGATGATATAATTTGAAGGATCTTTACCTCAAGAATTCTTGCTCTAAAGACTTTCTACAATGCATGTTCTGAAGTAGTTTCTGCAAGTTATGCTTGACCAACTAGATCAAGCATTTGGGCACCTGGCTCACTAATTATTTTTTTATCTCTGAGATGTTACTGCTGTGGTGTTGGTAAAGGGAAATATACTAGATTTAAAAACAGGCTAGGAAGAAAGCAAATTAGCAAGGGTGTCTCTTCCTTCTCCCTGCTCTGCTCTAAGTAAAAAGTGGAAATGCACTACATCTGAGGACACAAATAAACTGCAAAGTGACCCCAAGTCAGCTGATAATAGTAAATGCTACAGTCTGACATTGGTCCTATAGTAAATTATGCTGCCTCACATTTTCCTCCTGCACCTGGGTACATGATATATCACTTAGTACAGGGCAGACACTGCATGTTAACATGAAGAGTTGTCATGCTCCCAAAACAATGTGTGTTCACACAACTACACAACCTATACACAACAGTTACTTGTTAATCTAAGACACTTTATGTGGTAACGCTCACACAGTTACATGGGAAATAAATTTACTTCTTGGCCAAAGTCAGAATCTTTTCAGGGCACACTGCTTCCATTAAGAAAGAAAGAAAAAAAAAAGATAAAAGTATTACATGACATTAAAAAGGAAAATCATAAAAGGTAGAAAAATACCTTTTCTGCTGTCTGGAAATACTGCTTTACAAGGTCTTCCACTCTCAGTGTCACTCCCTCAGCGGGTCTGCTAACCAATTTTCCAAAATTAAAATCAATGTCTAGAACAGAAAAGCACAGTGGCATCATCCATATTTGCAGCTTTTATCGTCCCATTGACAGTAGCAGGAGAAAAGGTTAATGCAGGCCTCATAAGAACTGTGGTCCCTTTTATAGGTAAGGCTTTTTGTTCTTTTTAGAGTCTACTGTTTGAAAACATGGGAAAACATAATAGAAGCAAGAATTGTGCAGACAAGCCACCTCTAGCAGATATAAAGAATTCTTCTAACACGTTTGGAATTATATATTGAACACTATGTCCTGAAGGTTACTATAACTGAACTCTAGAAGATCACAAATGGAAGAAAATCAAAGGAGCCATCAAAGCACGTAAGTTTTTTGTAAGTAACCCATTTACTAAAGAAGAAATTTTCCTCCAAAGCACGCTGACCAATTCTCAATAGAAAATGCTCATAAACTCATCCCCTATTCTCAGGCAGCAAAGTAGCAGTGGCAAAAGAACAAGAGCGATAATCATCTGAGGTTAGCACATACCACACAAAGTAACATAATGTGACTACAGACTGCTTTAAGACGTCTGCAACATGAAAGTACAAACCACTGCTTTGTTAGCGGGGTTATATATGCAGCTATGACAAAAGTAACAGTAACAACTTCTGAATTCCTGAAGTCTTATCACCTGTACTGGACCACAATGTACACATGTACTGAAAGCACTGAGAACTTCATTAGCCACTTCCCTTGTATTATAGGCTGTTTAATAAAGCAATGCAGAAAAACCCATAGTATTATTTTTATATTCCCTTCCTGAAGCTGAGATGCACATTAAATAGGAAAAGTAAAATGTATTGGTGAAACATTTTGACAGATGTGGTAGCTCCTGTGTATTCTGAAAATGGTAATGAGATTGCACAACTATGAAAAAGGAAAACCAAAGCAAAATAAACCAAGATCAATACAGTATAATTTTAAAAACATCTCACTAAAAGCAGTTTTCATTCACAAAACAATGTTTTGAACTTCATAAAACTGACAGCATTTGTAAAAACTGTCACTGGAACTGGATGATGCCCTTACAAGGCACTAATGTGAACTGGTGAGAGTTTTTTAGTGTATTATATGTATTAGTATAAGCCACTCAGTAAGGTTTGAGGCCAAAGAAAAAAAGAACTGTTTATGAACAACTGTCAGAAGATGCTGTGCTGAATATCAGAGTTTTAGATAAATCTGGAAATAGAAGAGAAGTAATTGTGCAATCTATACACTTAAATAAGACAATGCATCTTTACTCTCCTATAACCCATTAGATGGTAGACACCAAGCCTTTGCAAGTGCTGGGGCAACAAAATAAAGAAAGAAGAATGACAACAAAGGCAAGTCAGTGATTCCTTCCTTCATAATTACCTTTTTTCTCTTTTTGTTCACGATGCCTGAAAAAGTGTATGATGTCTTTTGGGTTAGCCACCCTATGCATGTACTTCTGGCTGAAACGATGGACACTGAATGGTTCAAAGCCACCTGCGTAATCAACCTAAGAGAGGAAAGGACAAATTTAATTATGCAACAAAGAGGAATGCAGAAGCCACACAAATCAAAATGAATTTGTTGCACTTAAAAAGAAAAATCAGAACTAAGAAAAAAGTCAACCTAAAATTAATGCCTCACTATGCAGAATATTTAATGGCTAATACCAGGTAATAATAATATTAACGGAATAGCTAATAACAGCTCAGATTTATAACCTGTTCCTGATTTGTTTAATTTACTACCCTTCAGAAAGGTTTCCATAGATTAGGTTAGGAACACACACAGGATAATATGACTTTAAAAGACTCCACAGAAAATAGCCACTTTTGATGCCCTTACTCAGACCAGCAGTAAAGTACAATTATGACCAATCTCATCCTTTACCTCAGAGTACTAATTACACCACAGGTAAACAGAAGTATGGTATGAAAGTGATTTATATTTGCCTGTACACAGAAAAAAAATGCATATATTATGTGTTTACACAAAAAGCATGACTTTGCTTTGAAACTTTACACAGTGACCTTTAGAAACAAAGCAATCCAAGCTGAACAATTTCTTACTCTTAATCTTATGATAGGTTTCTCTGGCTGGTGTGGATTTCCCAAGCGTTCTCTTTCGGCATTGTCCAGCATCAATTCCACCTGTGAAGGAGAATTAGAAATTCAGTTCCACTTCGTTCTCTTACAGATGCCTGAACATTTCATGTCTAACTTAAAATACAACCACTTGCAAGGGGAGCTATTAAAATAAATAATTATAGAATGTGCTCTCATTCCTGAACATGCAAGTACCAGCATCCAGACAAAAGCCATTCAGAACGGACTCAGAAAAACATGACAATGAAAGGCTTATTCTTGGATACAGTGTAGTCCAGCAGTATCTACATCACTGATATTTTATAGCCGCTATGCTTTGCTAAACTTCTAATTCCAGAAAAAAGCAGGAAGAGACTTTATATAAACCTAAGAACTAAGCAACTAATAAACTTGCCTAGTTACTTCTGCCACTTCAGACTGCACAGCTGAGCTCTCAGAGTTTAGGTCAATGTATTTATGCTGGTTCCAAAGCACACACATCAAACACTGCCCCACTCTTAGGCACAATTTTCTGTACAAAGATGAAATGGACACCCAAAAGGGAGTTCCAGCCTACTTTAATAGGTCATCCCAATCAAGGAATTTGGAAGCCAAGGCTGCACAGGGATTGTCATGGAATTAGCTTCCTATATAAACACTAAGTCCGTCTCAAATAATAGGGGATAAGACACATGATTTCTCATCTTCCAGACTCAGAACCAGTCACAGATCCCATCCCCTGTCCATACACTGTTATCTATAAACTGTTAGCATCACAAGTTACCTTTTCCATGCAGAATGCCTGTATTGCCTGAGTAACATTAGGATTGTCAGGATTGAAAAGATCTGGATGATCAGCTAGAACAATATCCTCTATATGGAAAGTTCGTACTGTCTCTAGAGCAATCTTCTCCATTTTCATTTTTTTCCCTTTAACATGCAGCAAACCAACGTGTCTAGAAGGAGAAAGGTAACTTACTAGAAGATAAACATAAGAGAACTACTGTATGAAGATTTGTTTTCAAATTCATGTTTACTTTTCAGGGACAAAATTTTCAAAGCTATAGGAAGATCTGTACTTCAGGGTTGGCCCTACCAAACATCCATTTTATTATATTTAGACTGTGCTTGTTCTATACAAAAGCAGTTGCGCTCAGTTCCTTGTATTCCAATTTATCAGGTGTAACTCCTCTTAGCTAAGGTCCATTTGCTTCAAGAGTTAGATTAAATTGTAACGAAAGCAAAAGTTATACCAGGCACTCATTCCATCTACTCTGCTTATTATGTCACACTCTGAAGCTAATCTACACAGTAATACAAGTCTTTGCATACTTTATACAAATATTTTTCTGTTCTCAACACAGTACCTGAGACATGTAAGACAAGGGGTAAACAACAACAAAAGAAAAGCTCACATACTTCTTCACGGCTTCTCCAGGGGAGAGAGATGTCACCACTGAACTTCCTGGCTGAGAAATATAGAAACGTTGCTGTTCATTTTGGAATGGAGCTATTTTGCACTCATGTTCATGACCCCACACAACAAGATTAATAAAGTCATCTAAAAACTGCTCTGGAATGTAGTTGGTAGCTCCATGTTTGCTCCTGTTCAAGAGAAGAGAAGAATGGGGAGAGTGAAGGAGGAAAAAAACATCACTGTGATTTAAAATGATACAGGAACTCCAGCAATAATATTTGACATACACATCAGATTCTCTTCACATTTATTTCTCACACAGTTGCTCAATGTTTGGTTAAACAACAGGCAACTGACACATCTCACTGTTTTACATAGCTCTCTGTTTTCTGCTCCTCTCCTTTTATTTGGATCTCCCTTTTCTTCTTACTTAGTTTGCAAGACTAGCTTTTTCCTATATGAATGCTTTTATAGCACCTCATGGCCATTGTTTCTAGTTGGATTTTTTTGTTCTTAAATGGTGGGGTAAAACCCACTGAATTAAACAGACATGGGACATGCCATCCCTAATCCCCTTCCAGAGACACACGAGATAGGGGAGTGAGTTCCTTCAGCCTACAGGACAGACATCAGTACAGAGGGTAGTCTGAGCTATATTTGTTTACATCTGCCTAACCATTATTTGAACATGAGGATTGCTCACTTCTTCAGGGAAAAATTAGAAGAAAGTGTTTGGAAAAGAACTCTGCCTGCTCCTATTACCACTGCTGGCAGAAGCCTGTAGGCAGAAAGAACTCATTACCTATCTGTAAAGCACAGCAGTGCAAGGGAAGACAGGGTACTTGTTGAACTATGGCTCAAAGAAAGATAGAAAAGTTTGATGCTCTCCCAGCTCTAACAAACAGAAAAGCCTTAATTATGCCCATTTCACACTACAAACCCTCCACTGCTCCTAACTATAAAAGTTTGGGAAGAGATTTCCCAACTCTCCTAACTCATTTATTTCAAACCTTTTCCTTTATGACTCTTCTTCATAAAGAGCTGTAAAACAATGTTTTTACTTGTGAAAATTTTAAGAAACCAGCTACTCACAAGAAGCACTAACTAATGCAGCTGGCTTGTTCACCTATCCTTTTCCAGGCAGTTTAATGAAGTAACACAGTAAGTCACTGTAATTCATTCTATACTGTTACCTATTCTGATGAATCACAAACAAGTTAAACCAACTATCTTCATCCTCCTTTGGTCTCAGCATGGTTACTTGCTTATTGACAAACATACGATACAACCTCTCATCTGGAATAGCTCCTGAAGTGGACAAACAAAAAAAAAAAAAAAATTTTTGTGGTGGTAAATAAGTCTGTATTTTATAGCCTTTTCCTAGCAACTCTATTAAAAAAAGCATCAGGAACTAAACATAGTAGCATTCCAGTACCTAAAGTGGGCTTACAAGAAAACTGGAGAGGGATTTTTCACAAGGGAATGCAGTGATAAGACAAGAGGGAATGGTTTTAAACTGAAAAAGGATAGATTTAGGCTGGGTATTAGGAAGAAGTTCTTTACTGTAAGGGTGGTAAGGCACTGGAACAGGTTGCCCAAAGAAGTCGTGGATGTCCCATCCCTGGAAGTCTCTGACGATTTCCTTGATGTTTTTAACTAGGGGAAAAAACCCCAAACCATCCATAGCCAGGGCTCATGATGCATTTCAATAAATCAAATACGGAGTTTCCGTACTTTGCAAGAGAACAAATGCTCACTAAACCAGCATTAAGGAAGTCAAAAAGGCATATAAAATCCTGGCACAAGGTCAAAGAAACATGACACGAACATCTTTATGAAGCAACACTGGTACTTTAGAAAGTTCTTGCATTTCTCAGTAACAATTTTGTTATTGAAAACTTTTGTATTGTGGTATTAGAACATTCTACTAACTACTAAGCCTTCAAACATTTACCAAGCTTTCAAAGTATCTCATTAAACACACAAAATCATGGCCAACTTGGACTTAATTTATATCCATAAAAGTTGCTTGGAATTAGGTGTTTAAGCAGTCATGACTGGACTGGACAAAAAGTAAGGGTGAAAAAATAATATCTTGATAGTTAACTTCTCTAGACAGAAAGCAGTCAAAAATTACCACTCTAAGTAAGAAGTGACGGTAGAGGGGAATTCAGTGAAGAAAATACAAAGAAACAAAACTGAAGTTGAAAACCTATCACAGCACAACTTTAAAGTATGAAACTCTTAATTTTCTTTAAAGAAACTGAGATTACCCATGGCAGATGTTACTCATGAACCATTTCGGACAGGCATGTAAGACATTAGGTTTCTGCTCAGACAGCTTATGCTTTTAAATACAACAAAATGGCACATGAACATAGAGTATTTAATTTTTGCCTAAGCAGGACGAAGTAACCTTAATACACAAAAGAGAGAATTTAAGAGCATGATTGCTCTGTCTCGATACACAGGCACTAGCTTAAGCAGGGTTCATTTAAGACTAATAAAAGTACAAAAGTCTAGTTATTGAAGTATTTATTCTAACAGAAAAAAAATGCAAGACCTCCCCTGTAAGCCAGTGACACACAGAAGGAGGAGAAACCTGATGCTGTCACTGAATGTATGTGTTTTAATTTAGAATTACATAGACCCCCATGTTTGTTGCAGTCTTACATGTTTATTCCAACTATATTTAGACCTCTTGAGTTTCAGTTATAGATGAACAGTCTAGTCACAGTCTGGCAGACCAATACTTACCCAAGCCATACAGAGCAATTTTTGTTCTGCCCTTACGCAATAAAATGGGACTAATATCTATTTTCTCCACAGAAGATGAACGTCCAAAGTGATTCAGCAATCCTGCACAGCTTAAGATATCCAATGCACATAGTGCATCTGCCTACAAAAAATATTAAAAAACGAACATAAAACTTTGAACAGAACATTTAGTCTTTAATGTCTAAGTGAAAGTCTCGAGAATACAGAAGCAAATCCCTTTTCCTTACAAGGCATACTTCATTTGAACAATGTGCAATTAAATATTAAATCATTCAGAAAAACAAAACCACAAAAAATATCCAAAGCAACCAGTCTCTAAACTACTACAAAAATTATCTGGTTAAGCTAACTACCTCAAAGTTAAGTTCAAAGTTAATCTGCTGCTAAAACACTCATCTCCATGATACGCTGCTACTTGATATAAAATGCAAAATTATTCATTCAACACATGCACTTTAACACATGCTTTCTAAGTGTCTTTTACCTACTCACTTTCAGTAGCTTCTTTTTAAGCTAGCATTTCACTATTATTACATTATCTTCCCTGAAAATGCATGATGCATATTCATTACATATGCACAAATCAAAATATCAAAATTCTCCTGCTTTAAGAAAAAAGCTTTCAGTCTCTACAGATAGGATATTTTAGAAACTCTCTGAAAGATTGCCACTTCTTGGCATGAAAAGTGATTCTCTTCTCAGTGACAGAAACCTACATAATTTAAGAAAGTATACATAGTTCATACGGATCTCTTCTCTCCATTTGCTTTTGAATGCCACACTCTTTAACTTGTTGTCACTTGCTAACAGAATTCCTAAATATACACAAAGTATTTACACAAAGAGTGGAGCAACTGACTAACACTAGCATGATCTCCCAGAACTGTATTTCTATACAAGTCTTTATTTCTATATCTTTGTAATGCAACAGTGCAATTATGATAATAATTACCCCTGTGGGATCATCATGATTGCCATGAATACTAAAAACTGGAATAGAAATGTTGAGATTTTCATCCTGATAATTCACCCATGGAAACCTGAATAAGAAGAGGAAATGAAGTTAAACTATATCTGCAAATTTGTGTATGATTCTCAATATTCTCTCCAAATTAACTTCATGACAAACAGATCATGGCCAGGGCACAAATGAGAATGAAGTGATTATAAACAAGCCTAAGCTTAAGCTTAAGCATAAGAAGATTCTTAGTCATGGACTGGAATGGCACTTCCCACAGGGAATAGGGTAGCAAAAAGAACCTATTTTTTTAGAACAAACCATGAAAAGAATTATACAAAAAATTGTGTGGTAGCAGTGGATTAGGCTGGGCAACCTTTTTCTTACATGCAAAGAACTCTGTTGATTTTACCACAACAACTCACGTGAATTGGTTTACTTATATTGTACTTACAGAATAGAAACTATACATTACAAAAATGTATCAAGAGTCACAACACATTCAGAAGTTTCTTAAAATATTGTATGTGCTCTTTTACCTACTAAGATAGCGGGTAAGTTATCCTCTAAAATGTCCCACAAACACAGGCCTAAAAATTCCAGTTCAGGTCATTCAGGATATAAATTAAAATTCACAACACGTTCACCCAATACACAAACCAAGCCTCAAATGATAATTGATAGTAACATACTTACTTGCTGTAATGAAAATTAACAGCCTGATCACTCAAAATTTCAAACTGAACAGGACGGTCACCCATGCAGTACTTTCTTAGCGACTCCAAACAAGAATGTATTGTTTTTCTGGAGGGTTTGTTGTCATGAAAAAGGTCCCCACCTAATAAAACAAAGTCCACCTGCATGTAACAGAAAGCTTTATTATTTTAATACAACATTTTCTATTACCTTGAAAGACTTCTAAGCCAATTGTTTAAATTATTTCTTCTAGGGAGTTCCACATATTTCCTCATATATGAGGAAGTATACTTCTAGGTAAAAGGAGTTAGTAGCAGCTGAAACAATATTCAACTTCCTTAGGGAAAGTAATTAAACTATTAACTGAAACAAAATAAAACACAAAAAGACTCATTTATGAAGAGCCATAGGAGAAAACAACTGATAGTGGTTAAAAGAAAAAAAAAAAACAAAAAAACAAAAAATCCACCAGAGCACTATTGTAGCAAGGGTCTCCAAATTGGTTCCTGAACATTTTTTGACAGGCTACATTATTTTTTCATTGCTGCACTACCTAGTGGGAAGAAATCAGTAGCTATCACCACATTACTTTGAGAAAGTATGAGTTGTAGTTTCTGCATATACTGTATATATTTAGCTTTTGGAAAAGCATTTGGAAAAAACCTCATCAAAATTACAAAGAATCTGACTAATGAACATCCAGTCTTTATAAAGGGGATCATAGAATCATTTAGATTGGAAATTACACTAAGCCCATGAAGCCCAGGGGTCAACTCAGCACTGCCAAGTCCAGCATGGAACCATGCCCCTAAGTGCCACATCCACACATCTTTTAAATACCTCCAGGGATGGTGACTCTACCACTCCCCTGGGCAGCCTGTTCCAGGGATAGACAACCCTTTCAGGGAAGAAATCTTTCCTAAATCTCTTCTGGTACAATTTGAGGCTATTTCCTCTTGTCCTATCACTTGTTACCTGGGAGAGAATTGTGACCCCCACCTGGCTATGCCCTTCTTTCAGCAATTATAGAGAGCAATAAGCTCCCTGCTGAGCCTCCTTTTCTCCAGACTAAACATCCCAAACTCCCTCAGCACCTCAGTGTCTTTCCTGCAGTGAGTGGCTCAGAACTGAACACAGGATTTGAGGTGTGGCCTCAGCAGTGCTGAGTACAGGGGGACAATCACTGCCCTGGTCCTCCTGGCCACACTATTGCTGATCCAGGGCAGGATGCCATTGGCCTTCTTGGCCACCTGGATACACCCTGGCTCATGTTCAGCTGCTGTCAACCAGCTTGGGCCCCGGGGATGCAGCAGGCTTCCCTAAGAAGTGGATCCAATCCGAATATTGGGCCGTCTGTTCCTATCAGAAGGGCGCCTCCTATGACAACAATGCACCTTTTTTTCTCCATGGAAACGGTTTTGATATTTGGCACAGGCCAACTTAACTGCAGCAACACCTCCAAGCTAGATGGACCACCATTCTTGTTCAGTTCCACTTGCAGAGGGTCACACCAGTTATGCCAGGGTACCCAGAGAGGCGGGGCAGCCACAGAGGAAATGCACCTGCTGTGCCAGGCAGGAACTTGTTGCCATTGCCCCCTGTTCCTTAATTCACTGAGTCCATCTGCAAGGAGCGAGGATAGGGAATCCCCTTTATCATGTGTCTTGTCTGCCTGTCAGGCGTGTCCCACGGAAGGCAGGTTGTTATTCCAGTAATCTCTCTCTCACAAACACGCTCCCTCATACTCCTCAACCTCCTCAGTTCCTCCCAGAGCTCTGTCACTAAGTAAAATGCCTCTATGCAGGTGCACCTCCCACAGCTGAGCTTCCACACCAGGGTGGCAGTGTGCTCCCACTGGAGCTCTGTCTGGGCAGCTGTGTCAGTTGTGGTGAATGCAGAGCTCAGAGAGATCATGGCTTCCTGCCAGATGGATACCATCGCTCCCTGGTGGAGCTGGCAGGGCTTCAGTGCCCTTCCTGTACAAAATGTCATGCCATAACATGTCTGTTTGCCATGCTGGAGATGCCCCTGGCTACTGCCACTCCCCAGGAGCTTCTTTTACAGATGGGGGGATACTTGGCTGCCACTGCTCCTGACCCCACCCAGGTCCCGTCAGGCGCTGGGGGCTCCTGGCAGCTCTCAGCTCCAACCCTAGGCTCCCCCTGACGTTGCCCTGGCTCAGGAAGCCCCGCTGTGCACCACATTACAGGATTCTGCTGCTGATTGTGCCTGCACTAGAGCTGCTTGGCACCGGAGCTGCTCAGCGACTGAGCACTTAACACTTCAAAAGCTTCTAAAATTTTCTCCTCCGATTTGTCAGAAGACTGTGTATCACTGCTCTCACTCTCTCCTCAATTACTTTCCCTCCTTGCAGTGACAAACCGTCTCTAAATACCACCGAAACTAGTGCAGGCAATCAAAAAACACTGTTATTGTAACCAAAGCCATGATTCAGTAAGAATGCTCTCACAAAGAAAGAGGCACTCCTCTTACTAAAACAGAAACGAAACTGAAACCAACAAAAAGATCAGCCATTTGATTTGGTATTGATAGATATTGTACCAAGACTAAACTTTACAGCTTCTGGCATATTGGACCATATTTTCAACAGCCTCTGACCTTCCCTCTCCAAAAAGTAGTACTTACTTCATTTTTTCGAGCATGGTCCAGAATTTCATTAAAAGTTACAAACGTGTCATTTCCACGCACTGGATCCTTCTCCAAATACCCAAGATGAATGTCAGTAGCAACGAGTATTTTAAAGGTATCTTCATCATCCCTGAATAAGACAGGAAAACTTGTGTCGAACAGCAATATGCACAGGGAATTGCAACACTGTCTTTACTAAAGTAAGTTGATCTGTCTAAAGTAATGAAATGGCGAGATTTGCCATAAAACTCTACCAAGTATCAGTCCTGTCATAGTCTCAAAATATTTCGCTACTTGTAGCAAGTAGCACATCGCCAAACCAACCAGTTGGAAGATTTTTTTTATCCCAGGCATTCTGCTTCAGTAAAGGGCTACAAGCAGATTAATAGATACTATGAAGTATCTAATTAAGAACTAAACAACCCTTTGTACGTTTTTTGCTTTTAAAAACACTTGTTGAACAGTCTAATTCTCTCTTTGCACCGGCAATCTACATGTGTATGAAGGCAAGCATGGTGACCACAGCGACCTGAGGGAAAACACAGTTGATGATCCCAGCTCCTCTTAGCTCATCCCAGACAGACAAAACACTTGCTGTCTGCTGTGCCAGGACCGCAGGGAGCTGCAGACAGCGGGAGCTTACTGTGAGCTGATGGAGCTCATCCTCGTGCCGAGGCTCCTCACGGGACGGCTCTGCGCACGGCGCTGTCAGTCGGCTCAGGGAGTTTGCTCCTCTCTTCACGGGCGGTACGGCAAGCGCAAGGGACGAAAGCAGGCACTGGGTCAGTGCAGGAGGCACAGTGAGGTGAATGATCACTGACCCCGCTCCATCCCCCGCTCCCGCTCCCGCCGCTGCTCCGGCCGAGCGCCGCCCCCNNGGGCGGGGCCGGGCGGTCTCTTGCGGGACGGGGGGGCCCTCCCGAGGTGATGTGGGCCCCGCGGGCCGGAGCGGGCATTGGGGCGGAGCAGAGACTGTCCCGCAGTCCGGGCTGCTCTGCAGACCCTTTGTCGGTACAGTGAGCAGCGTTTCGAGTGCGCTCAGCAAACCCCGCGCAGCGATGCGCTGCCAGTGCCCCGGCGGTGCCGGTCGGGGATCGGGGTAACACGGTGCTTTTCTAGCGTGGATGTTATCTGCGAGTTCTGGCAGAGCTGGCAAAGCTCGGGTTAGCAGAGGAACACTGAGATTGCTCTTGAGGTTTGCTGTTTGTTGACGTCCGCATCATCCGTCAGATGGTTTCACTGACAGTGCACCGCGAACACTTGCGGTTACTGTAAATACTGCCGTACTGTTGTTCATCTACTCACAGATGCCGACTGAAAATGAATAAAGACAAGCAAGCTGATGAAGATGATGATGACAGTGAGCTGTTCGAAGACTTCACGGAGCATTTTAACCAACTTGAATTGCTGGAGACGCACAGGCATCTGATTCCTGTGGGAAGTCAGAGCTGTTGGTCAGGACAGTCTGATGATGATGACGATGAGCAAGAAAGAAGTGAGGAGTGGTACGAAATGCAAGAAAAGAAAATGGAAAAAAATCCAGAGAAATTGCTGCTCTGGGCAGCTGAAAACAATCGGGTAAGGCTCTGTTCACATGTGTCATTTACAAGAATTTTATTTTGAGCACACATCTATAGTCTCATCCACAAATACAAATTTACCTATGCTTTCCTTTCTTTCTTCTGAGCCATTTTGATTTGGTTTTGCAAGCCACTGTTTGTAAAACATCCCCCTTTATAGCCCACACACACTAAAACATCTCTGGATCCATGAGCTTTCAGAACAAAAGCTTTTCAGTTCAAAAGTCAAGTAACAGCACTTTGCTTTAACTTCCATAAACTGAAAGCATGCTAGGCTCTTCATGGCAAATATGCCTTTTAACTGGGGTGGAGAGGATGTACTGAAATTTTATTGTTTCAGAAGCTCCATAGGCAGATAACAGGTGTCTATATATTTTTATGGGAAAAAACCCACAACTTTATTCTTGAAAGTGAGGGAGAGATGACGAAGATTCCTTTTTTGTAGCTTACTACAGCTTTGTGTACACTTGTTTTCATTAGTTGCCTTTCTTACACACAAACGCTCCATCTACAGTTCTGTGGAGGTGCATATGTCTTCACAATGAAGAGGGAAGGTGAGGAGATGTAAGGTAAAAGCATTGCAACTGCTATTCATGTTATAGCTCTTTAAAAATAAAAGAACCCATGCAAAACAAACAAAACATAAAATCCCCCATTCTATTAACAATAGCTGGTTTCATTTTAAAATGCCTTACGTGCTTTTAACACTGACAGAAATTGCCTTCCCATAAAACTTCAGGACCACCAAAGCCATACATCTCGTTTCACAGAACCACGCGAAGTTACCCGTTTTCTTTAAACAGCTGAGCACCGTGAAGAGGCTCCTGACGGAAAAGCTGGCTCCCGTGAATGCTCGTGATGAAGATCAATACACTCCTCTCCATCGAGCTGCCTACAGCGGGCACTTGGATGTGGCACACGAGTTGGTGGCCCAAGGGGCTGATGTTCATGCGCAGACCGTGGATGGCTGGACGCCCCTGCACAGCGCCTGCAAGTGGAACAACACCAGAGTGGCTGCATTCCTGCTCCAGCAGGGCGCAGACATCAACGCGCAGACAAACGGTCTGCTGACACCACTGCACATTGCTGCGGGAAACAAGAACAGCAGGGAAACCCTTGAACTCCTGCTGATGAATCGCTATGTGAAGCCAGACTTGAAAAACAACTTGGATGAAACTGCCCTTGATATTGCAAGGAGGACTGACATATATCACTACCTTTTTGAAATAGTAGAAGACTGCATAAATGCTGTGTCCCCTTAAAAGCCTGTGAATGTGAGGTTTTCTGCCTGTTGCTTGTTAGTGTTCTGCATGCCCATTGGTGGTGGTCTGTCTCTCTGCAATGAGGTTTTAATGTAGGTATTTCAGTATTCTCCTCAGGTAAAATGCCACTTCCTGCAGTGCAGCTCAGTGGTCACGCTCATACTTTGAAGCGTTACTGCTGTTGCTCAAGGTAGTCAGAAATCTGTCTCAGTAATTTCTGTGAGTTTCCATTTAATTAGTGCAGATTGGGAGGGGCCTTTGTAACTTGTCTGTAGTTTCAAAGCAGGAGGGAAAACTGGAATATTTACTTGATGTGAAAAAATTCTGGCTTGGTTATGCAGAGTTTATTGCAGCTCACTTGAAAACTATTTTTTGAGAAAATTTAACTTTTTTAAAACTGCATGAAAGCTCAGAATGAATGTAACTTATTTGGGTGATACACAAAATGTTTTATGAACCTGATGTAAGGCTTATTATAAAAAAAATATTTAACCCAAAATACTTTGTCATATTTTTTAACTGAAAGCCCATTTATCAATGCAATCACTTGTTCATAAATCAAAAGCATTATTCATAAGATTAAAAAACTAGTTTGGGTTTATTTTTTTCCTGGTGCGTTTCAGAGAAGTGACTTTCTATCAAGATCCTGTTTACCTTTCCCTTGCAATTAAGTTGCATAAAGATTTAATGTCAAGAATCTGGCATTAGTTGTAAAAAATGAGCCACAACAGTGTGAGGATAAACAGCATATTGTTGTGCCTGATTTAGTTACAGGTAGTTTAGTATTTCTCATGCACTTCTGTGTTAGTACATAAAAATTCCCTTATGGTAAGGGCATGCTGTATGATTTCCAGCTTCAACTTTACCATCTGTAATTTAGAAGTGGAGAAGGTTGCTTCTCTGTCAAACAAATTGAACTGAAAACTGAATGTAAGAGCTGAAGTACTGCATACTGAGAGCTGTAATAAACACTTCATTGTCCCATGCAGATGCCTTACAGAGTGATCCCAAGCTCCTTCCACTAACACCTAAGAAGCACAATTGCAGTAGCAGGGTTGGGGTATGTTGGCCCACATTTGGTGATCTGATCAAGCTACTGTGGAAGGTGTCTCAGTTGCCCCCTTCTAGAAGCAATGTGTGATGTTCAGCACTTCTGTTAGAATATGGAAGCACAGCCTCTTAACTATGAATGGGATAACATGATTTTAATGCTTATTATTTTTGAAAGTTTGGTTTCAGGACATCTGTGGAAGGTGATGCACCTTGCAATGCATCACGGAATAACAGAGACGTGGATTACAAGGCCTCTTCAATCCTATAAGCAGTGTCTGAATGTGCCTCGTTTTACGACCAAGCCAGTATTTTTGAGTCTCAGTAGATCTACATGAGTTAACTGGATTCTGTCGTTTTTCCCATCACACTGCCATTGCCTCGGGCGAGGATAACATGGATCCTTCCGTGGGGCAGGCCCATGGCGACAGCCCACAGGGTGCAGAGATTGCGCTCCCGTGGCCATGCCGAGTGACATAGAGCAGTAGCTGGTCATGACACGCAGAGCCGTCCCCCACCCCGTACCCCACGGGGCAACCAGGGCGGGCTGTCCCCCGGGGCTGGCGGCTGGCCGCACCCTGTCTCGGGGGTCACCTCGGTCGCTGGGGAAGCGGCAGCCGCCGAGGCGCAGCCCCGACGTGGCGGCCNCCTGCCCCAGCCCGGGCGCGCCCTGCGGTGTCCCCTCGGGAGCCGAGCCGTTCCCTGAGACTCCTGGCTGATGTCCCCCAGCGCCGCGGCAGGGCTGCGGGTAGCGCCCTGTCAGGTAGAGACTCCCCTGGTGCCGTGGGTAGTCCGCATCCCTCCTCAGCTCCTTGGACACTTCCTGCAGCGAGGACATCTCCTCAGATGCCTCTCCATGGATGTCCCTGCCTTGGGATGTCTGTCCTTGGGCAAGCACAGTGGCCATCTCCCCGAGTGCCCTGGGGTGATCCCATCTGGCTGTAGCCACCATGGTCCTGTCCTGTACCATCCTCCTATCCTGCGGCATTGCTCCTATCCTACTCCTACATTGGGGAGTAGGGCCTGGCTGAACACAACAATATATTTGTAAATTATTTGGTTCACAGTGTATTGGAGACAGATGCAGAGTGGCGTGACTTGACGTAGCATTCAGCAAAGTATGTGGGCACGCAGGGGATTTATAATAACTGGTTGTTTTGTGATATGTTTTACTAACAGGGCAGAAATGTGTATATGTTGAGCCAAATAGGAGAGTTAAAGAAATACTTGCGGAGCACCTTCATTTTCAGAAAGAGGAGTGCAATGTTAAACATCCTGCTGCAGGTAATTATCTTGATCAGCAAATGGCAAGTGTTTGTCAGGGCAAGTGATTGTTTGGAGGAACTGTGGCGAAATTAGTGTTTTGGAAAAAACAATCCAGAACATTATTGTAATAGCATGCAGAACATTTAGAAACAGCAGAATTGCATATAGTCTTCATTACTTTTTTCATTTTTTTGTCAGAAATTATGAGACCAGCGAGAACACAGATAATTCTGTACGATCTATCAGTTTAATAGAGCAGAAACAATTGCCAAGCAGTAGGGACGTTTTGTTACCTTTTTCCTTGAAAAAAATGCTTTAGTTATTAGAATACCGTTTCTCTTGTGTAGGATTGAGACCCAGTTCTAAACTCACTTAAAATGAATTTAAAACAGTTCGATTCACAGACAAAAATGTACATAAACTAGGTGATGTAATCAATACCTGGCAGATGCAAAGACCATCTGAGCCTGCAACTCTCATTACTGTGATTAGGCTCCTTAGGCAATTACGGCACACACCCGCAAATGACTGATTAAGGCATGCTCTGTTTGTAGTAAGCAGAGGAAAAAAGGCACTTTGGACAGTCTTTTGACTTGTCCTAGATACCTGTCATTGCATGTGTCATGCTATAAAAGTGCCTGTTCCTGTCCTGTTGACTGAAAAGAGGTCCTGAACACAGAGCTGAATTGCAGATATTAATGCTCGTCTGCTCAATCTGCTCGTGTGTCTAATGTTACTAAGAGCTAAACACAACGATTTTGCTGTATCCATCTGCCAGTGGATCAAAATTGACTGGAATATTTCAGTCTGGTTGAATAAAGGGATGCTACCTTATATGTTCTCATAACTTTTGAGGAGTCTCCCAAATAAATGTGTGTTACAAAAGCTTAAAGTACTAAAGATAATATAGAAACACTACACAAATATTTATTACAGGGCTGTGTAATAAGGTCCAAAGCAAGCTCAGTACAGAAATGGTATGTGTAGCATAGCAATGCTATTAATAATAAATACAGTCAGATAGTGAATATAGGAGCTGCAGCCAGATTGCTCCCAGTTTTTCTCCCATTATATATCTTTTCTGCCACCTCCTCTCTAGCTGGTGTACAGATTATTCAGTAGGTACTGAATTCCTTTTTCATCTCTTTGGAGAATTATGATGCTTACTAAGTGGCCTGGGCTATAATAAACAGCAATTGTCTGCTTGGATGGTTACTGATTTAGAGAGTTTTGACTACTAAAGTGTATTGTTTAAAATAAATTAGATGGCTAGTAAATTGAAACCTTTTCACAAAAAAAAAAATTGGTTTGTTCCGGTGGTGATGGCTTTGGTTTTTTGTTTGTTAGTTTTTGGTTTGGTTTAGGGTTTTTTTGGGAGTGGGTGCTGTTGTTTTCTATATTTTGGTATTTGGTATTCCAGTGTGACCCAAGAAGGATGCTGGATGCATCAGTAGTATTACTGCTTATGTTATAGACAAGCTATACCCTTCAGTTCGGAGCCTGAGTAGTCCTAAGTTGCTCTACAAACAGTATAGAGTGTTGTATACATTTAGCAATCTGAATTGCTCTCTGAAGATGTCAATCTCTTTTCATTAACTATGGAAGAATATTATGGTGTAGTATTATATTAATTCTATAACAAGTTGAAATAATCAGTTATAAAGCTATTGTTTTGCCAAATTGCTTACAGTGGCTATGGAAAGAGTTTGGAATTTGAAAAAGAATTTCCCCATTAGAAGCCTGAAACCAGTGTCACGGAACAGAAGTGATTTACTTTTACAGCCTCAATTCTACTCAAGACATGCAAGAATGAAAAGTAAGAGTCAATAATAAGAAACTTTCACTATAACACCTAATTTTTAAGTTGCAGGGCATCTTTGTGCAGAGCTAATCCATTTCTTCCTTTAGTAAGTAGGCAACAGACTTTTAAATCTCTGCATAAGAAGTCTGTTCAGGACTGCTGTGTTGAGTCACCTTATTTCATATTCTGAGACCTTTTGTAAAAGTGTGGAATAATCACTTGTTTCCTGCTGATAGATGGTGAGTGTTAGTTTCATGTTCATTATGAACCTTACTGTTCTTAGCATCCAACCGTAAGAAATTCAGTTGTTTGGAAAAGCCCTCCTCCAACACACCTCCTGAAAAGAGCTTGATCTAGGTATTCTTTCAGGCATTTTAGTATTTGTCTGCAATAGTCAACTGGTGCTCTGGAAAATGTGTTTCTCTCTTTACAGTCTCTGGAATGTGGCTTTTGTGGAGCAGATCTGTTCTTAATACACTGGTAGATTTTAGCTTAGTCTTCTAAATGTGCCCACATTCACTGCTTCAGTGAAATGTATTAGCTTTGTAGTGGAACCTACAAAGTGGTTTCCAACCCTAAGAAAGCAGAGTTTGTTAGCTTTATAAGAGGAATATTTTTCGTGTCATGACCTTGCAGAATATATGAACTCAGCATATTTTGCCATTAAATTATTTTTTGCCATTCCTTACCATGTTCTCAGGGGATAGTGGTTTAAAAATACAGGAACCTTCATGACTAGCACCTCTTTCTACCTATCTTGATCTTGTGAGATCTGGAGATAGTGGCAGCTTAGTTACAAGAGCAGCATGGATTAAGTTATTACTGTATAAGAAGTGTTTAACCAGTACAGTCTTCTGCCAAGCTGCCTTTACTTTAGAACTACTACTTGTAGATATATAATAGGAGAAAACCTGGGAGCAATCTGGCTTCAGCTCCTATATTCACCAAACATCTCCATTCACTCTCTCTTTTCTGTGTAAGGATCTGGGGAAGAAAGGAGTGACCAGCAGGGAGATGGAGTAGGTACAGGCTATAGAAATGGGCAAAAGGGAAGAGACATTTCTAGAGAGAAGATAAGCCCGCTGTGTTTAGTGCCAGAAGAAGAGGAACAAGCAAAAGGAAAAGGAAGAAGCATTGAGAAGGGAAATGAAAGAGGAGACATACAGATCAGAAATTCCTGCAAGAGACAGAAAGGAGGGGAATACAGTTCATCAACACAGAAATAACTGTGTTGTTACTGTAAAAACTGTAAAAGGTGAAGGGAAAATATGCAGGAGATATAAAAATAGAAGAGAGAAAAAGAAAAAATATGTATTAATATTGCTGAATTTACTTAATGCATTTTTGCTTCTTCCTTTTACTGCCTTTCCCTAAAAGTGACCAGTAGTTTGGAGGGTTCACTATGTGGTGTCTCATCCATCCTTAGAACAGATGTTGTCTTTTTTACAGATCGCTGAATGTCAGTGCTGTGAAGACGTGAGCCTATTGTGATGTGTCAAATCAAACATCAGCATAACTAGCTACCTTTGAAAATGTAGGTCTGTGTAGGATTTTGAATAAAGTTCTGTTTGAATATGGAGCTATTTCGTCTTTGTTTTTTATTCATATCCTCATGCTACTTTTTAACCTGATGTTGTAAGTATCCAAATCTGATCCGTGTTTCAGCCAGTGATGAAGACGTCATAATTGAAACATTACAAGATGTTCTGCTTTGATTTTGGCTCTGGCCTACACTAGTGAACAACAAAACTGTGTGCTTCAGTGGAAGATTGAAGAGTGTCCTGGACAGGATCCTTCATTCATAGTGTGCACAGCACACTTTTTCGTGCCTGTGCCTTGACCTGGAAATATCAGCTTTACATGGTTTTAATCCAACACTGCTCACAGTCACAAGTGGAACTGGAGCCAGACAGAATATTTTAACATTGCCTTTGCTGCATATGCAGAAACATGAGTTTTTCTGTCCAGAAACTGTTCAGGAATCAATTTTCAACTGAATCTCTGGTCATATTTCCGAATTTTAAACTTCCAAGCAGAAAGATCGTAATCCTGAATATGAAACACTAGGTAATCAAATGAGGCATTTAAACTTCATGCTGAAATACAAAGTGTGCAATTTATACAGCGCAAAACTTTTATCACTCCTTTTCATAGAGAATTTAGGTTCTTACTTGGCAAAATTTGCATTGAACCCATGGGGACTATTTATGAAGAAGAGACTTCAACATTATTCTTAGTGTCATTTTGGTACCAGATAGCATCATGCTACACTTTGAAGCTGATCATATTTTTTTAGGATGAAAAACTCCCCAAGATTTTCCTGGTTGACAGAATGTCTAGGTTGATAGCTGTGGCTGAAAACACAACCATGTCTTGCAGTGCCTTTTAAACCGCATTTGTAAAACAGTTGACAAATAGCTTCAAAGACTTGTCTAGGCTTAAATATTTCTGAAATGTGACAAAACACAATGAGTCAGAGTAGAGGAGGAAGCCAGCTGGGAAGTTCCAGGCGAAAGTATTTACTGCTGTTAGAGATGGCAAATATTCAACCTTCAGATTAGGAAAATATTTTTTATTTTGTAACAGCTTCATTACTAACACACAGCATTTTATTTTAAATTCCTGACTATCAGAAACATGAGAACTTGCTGTGGTTTCCACAGAGGAGTTAAGGCACAGTTCCCCAAGTTGCATATACAGTGCCAAGAAGTCTGTGTGGTCCTCAGTCCACGGGGCTATCTCCCAGGCTGGTTTATCTCCAAAGCAGACAAAACCAGATGTGTTCCCCGTGGGAGGTCTTCAGGTAGTTGGCAATGCTACTCAGCCTTCATCATGTTGTACTTCTCAGAGATGGAGCTTTTCCCAAGTCAGAGTGAACAAAACTGCTTGACAAAACCCTGCCAGCACAGCTGATGAGATCATGCCATGGACATGCTGTGTATTATGGCAGAAATGAGGCAAACTTAAGCTGATATGGGTTACTGCCAGGCTGGTGTTTGTTTTCCAGACAAGAAATGAGACACTAAAAAGGGGAGAGAAACATCTCACCTATACACTGGTCTGAGGACACCTGACTTCTAACCTTGGTCCTAACAGTGAGGTCCTTCCCTGTATCACTCACTCTACAGCAACACATCACATCTGGCTTTTAAATTTCCTATATAAGACTTCTGGGAAGCTGCTAGACTTGCAGATGAAGGCACATCTATCATTATTTTCAGTAGTGACTGTGATGAATATCCAATTAAAATGTATTTCTGCCATTTCCCATATTGTGAGTGGCTTGAAGACTGCAGCAACAAAACAGTTGGATCTGTAATTTGTAAAAATTCTAAAATATGTCTTAAATATACATTTCATCTTGCTCTAGATATAAATTCTATAAAGATTTTTGAACCAGTGGACTACATACAACATATAAATGTAAACATATATTTAGTTTCCAGAGAGGCAGGTGTAACAAGAAAATTAATTTAAGGTGACAATATTACTCATAGAAAGAATTTAGGCTACTGTCCTCTCATCTTGAAATGATTAAATTTTCATTTGCCATAATAAACAAAATATTATTATAATTCTGGATATCTATGTTGTATATACAACCACAACTTACTGTGGATTTCAGTAATAGCTTTTTTCAAGATGCAGTGTAGAGCATTAGCTGATGTTGTGTTGAGGAATACGGAAAGCTGTGTTTTGATTTCATGCTAAATAATTCAACAGATTTGTCTCTGTGTAACTATAGTCTTAATATGGATGCTGTTGCAGTGCAGATGAAAGTCACACTGAAGTTTTACTGTGAGACTGCAAAAAATCAAAATAACTAGGCAACTCTTGCTATGAATCCTAGCAAGAAAAGCTTTTTTTTTTTTGTCTTTCAAATTTTTCAGTATTTGGTTTATAAAGATTTCCATGTTAAGTTGTCCTGAAACATTTCATAAATGCTGAATTAATGCCAACATTTTTGTTGATTTACCATAGGCAGGCTGAGGCCCTGCATCATCAATGTAACTGGTCAGGCTTTGGAATGCTTAGCAGTGAATATTCAAGCAACAGAAATGAAAACATGACTAGATAAAGACTCCTCCAAAGTCAACGCTGAAAGCTCCTGGAGGAGAATAAGAACTGTCATTCCAGTTGATACAATCAAATTTATTGAGTGAATCAGAATTCCACAGAAGTCAATTGAGCACTCCCACTCACTTTCAAAAGTCCCAGATTTCTCACATTACCTGAAAAAATGTCTGAATAAACAAAACTACTAACAGTTGTGGGTTTGGACCGCTTTGAATCCTTAATTAAAGCAGACTAGGGATTGTGTTCATTTTAGGTAGTGTTCATTGCATTGGATTGGCTCTGGGTTGAATCTACGTACAGCTCAAGGTCTCTCAGGATTTTACTCTTCCTTAGCATTGTATTTCTGTATTTGTTTGCAGTTTTCTACTGTAGTAAAGTAACTTTCCCATATTCTCATTTTGTGACAAAAATCAGAGATACTTGTCAAGACAGGTACTTGACAGGTAGTGCCGGCAATGATTCACCTCATCCACTAGGGTGGACTAGTGTTCCCTGGAGATCCCTTTCAACCAACGCTCTGTGTTGAAGCAGAGGCAGCCAGATACCGACTCCAGCCACAGCTGGTGGCATTTATTATATTTTATGAGTGCTTGCAGCATGGCCTATGGAAATACTATGTACACAGTATGGAAGGACTATGTGCATAGTCCAAGTACTGCTTGGACTGTGTACAAGTAATAGGTTTATGGACGTACATGATGTAGTTACTAACATAACATCACCCTCACACACAAATGTGCTTTATTTTTTTGAGTGAACAGGCCTGAATCACATTTTTACTAATATGGAGTCAAGTCATAGGGTCTTGATGTATGTGGTGTGTAAAATCTGTGCTGCAATCCAAATAGTCAGTGAGAATTTATGCCTGCTGTAACTCTGCTGCCTTCAGTAGATATATATGAGAGGATCTATAGCTGTTGGATATGAACATGTGCGATGTCAGAGCTGGAAACTTGTCCAGTTCTGTACAAACACTGCTTGAACTGTGTGAGTCAACAGTCTCTCAGTTAAATGAAGCAAATTACTCAGGAAAAATGTTTTGAGCCTATGTGATATACTTTTTCACAGTAACTGTGAAGCAGAGCTGGAAAAAGTAATTTTCTGGTAAGCATAAGGTTTTGTAGTTTTTAAATAAATGCAAGGTTTTAATGTAAACATGCGTGATTCTAAGAAAGCCATAAAGGAACAAAAAGAATAATCTTTTAAAAGTTATTTTCTTTTAGTTTTCCCAATTGTTCATCCTCCGAGAAGTGCTTGAAACTGATTGAAATTGACAAGAATTCAAAGATGCTGTGGCAGCTGTCACTTTTTTTTTCTTAAATAAATGACTAATTCAAAACTGCTCCTAACCTCACTCTCTAAATTACATCTGTTTTAAAAGAAAATCCCCTGCATCTTCCGAAGTACTTCCCTCTGAGGCCACAGGATACAGCACGTAAATCATAGCTCAGCTGGTGTGGGAAAACCCTTTTGCCAGAGTTTAAAACCTCTGACTGTTTCAGGTGTGGAGTGGAAGAAATAAATGAGAATGCATATGGGAAGCAGCAGAGCAGTCCTGCTTTCTCGTGGGCAATAGGGCAGGGAGACCTGAGACTGCTCCAGCCTTTGTGATGTGCATGACAGGGTTCTCCTCCCCCTGTGGTCCTCTGTCCCATGCTCCTACATGTGCTCATGGATGGGGTTTGTGTGGCAAGGTTCTGGTAGTGATGGGGCTACAGGGGTGGCTTCTCTGACAAGGTGCTAGAAACTTCCCCCAGGTATAATGGAGCCAAAGCCAGCCGGCTCTGAGATGGACTCACTGCTGTACAAGGCTGAGCCCATCAGTGATGGCGGTAGTACCTCTGGGATAATCTATGTAAGAAGGAAAAAAGTTATTGCACAGAAGCAGTCACATCCAGAGAAGAGAGGAATGAAAATATGTGAGAGCAGACACCAAGATCAGTGCAGAAGGAAGGGGAGGAGGTGCTCCAGGGGTTGGACCAGAGATTTCCCCACAGGCCATGGTGCAGACCATGGTAAACCAGGATGTTCCCCTGGAGTCCATGACCTCATACCAGAGCAGGCAGATGCCCATAGGAGGCTCTGCCGCTGGAGCAAGCTCCTGGCAGGATCTGTTTTGCCATGGAGAGAGGAAACCCACGCTGGGACAGGCTTGCTGGGAGGACTTGTGACCCCACTGGGGACTCCTGCTGGAGCAGCCTGCTCCTGAAGGCCTGCACCCCATGTAAGGGACCCACACTGGAGCAGTTTGTGAAGAACTGCAGCCCTTGAGAAGGACTCACGTTGGAGAAGTTCAAAGGACTGCATCCCGTGGGAGGAGTGGAATGGACCCACACTGGAGCAGGGGAAAGGTGTGAGGAGTCCTTCCCCTGAGGAGCAAAGAGCTGCACAGTGCACTGACAGCATGTGATGAACTGACCGCATCACCTAAATTGCAGGAATTTAAACTTTGTATCATTTCCAACAACCTCAGCACCCATTCCCCATCCTCCTGTGCAGCTGTTGAGGAGGAGGCAGAGAAATCTTGAGTGAAGTTGAGCCCAGAAAGGAGGGAGGGGTGGGGAGAATGTGTTTTTCAGTTTTGGTTTAAATTCCCATTGCCCTACTCTGATTTGATTTGCAATACATTAAGTCAATTTCCCCCAATCGGTTCTGTTTTGCTTCTGACGGTAATTGGTGAATGATCTCTCCCCGTCCTTATCTCGACCCGAGAGCCTTTCGCTGTATTTTCTCTCCCCTGTCACTGCTGAAGGCAGTGACAAAGCGCTGTGATGATCAGCCGGCACCGAGCCAGGGTCACCCCACCAGAGGTGCCAGGGTGCAGGTGCCCTGAGACCCCTTGCGATCGTCCCCCAACCCGTCCCGTCCGTGCTGGGGCCCGGGCACTCACAGGGGGTCCCTCCCGAGTGCGGGGACACAAATTCTCTCTGCGGTCCCGAGTCGGGCGTGAGCAACCGAGCGGCCCCGGGCCGCCGTCACCTGCAGCTCCGCGGCTGCCGTG
>VZRM01008322.1:233430-294897 GCA_013397955.1 Grantiella picta
TCGTGCCCTACGGCTACCTCTACGTGCCACCGGCGCCCCGGCCCTTCGTGCTGCCCCGCAAGACGCGGTTGGTGGCCTGGGTCATCAGCAACTGGAACGAGGAGCACTCCAGGGTGCGCTACTACCGCCAGCTGAAGGAGCACCTGCCCATCGACGTGTACGGGGTGCGGGGGCTGGCGCTGGCCGAGGGCGGCCTGGTGGAGACCGTCTCAGCCTACAAGTTCTACCTGGCCTTCGAGAACTCCCAGCACACCGACTACATCACCGAGAAGCTCTGGAGAAACGCCTTCTCCGCCAGCGCCGTGCCCGTCGTCCTCGGACCCCGCAGGGCCAACTACGAGCGCTTCATTCCCCCCGACTCCTTCATCCACGTTGACGACTTCCCCAGCCCCCGGCTGCTGGCCACCTACCTGAAATTCCTCGATAAAAACAAACCCAACTACAGGCGGTACTTTGCCTGGAGGAAGAAGTACGAAGTCCACGTCACCTCGTTCTGGGATGAGCATTTCTGCAAGGTCTGTGAGGCTGTTAGGGCAGCTGGGAATCAAATCAAGACTGTTGGAAATCTGGCCAGCTGGTTTGAAAGCTGATGTTCCTGGCGGGTGAGGCTTGCCTGGACAGCCTGGGCCAGCGTCAATGTGTAGGGAAGGATGGGTCTCACAGAGGTCATTAGCCAAAGTAGTTGGCATTAGCCACAGAAGGCTGGCATCAGTGAGAGAAGCATACAGGTACAGGAAAACAAGTTGTGAAAAACCTACAAAAGGAAGATTTCTATTAGAAGGAAAATTAAGAAAATACCAAGAGATGTCATGCCAGATGATTCCTAAAGGGCAAAGTTGCATTTCCAAAAATCGTACAGATCCAGAACTTTTGAAGTTCTACACGGCTCGACATAAACATCCCTTGCCAAGTTCTTCAGCCATACAGCTGAAACCAATTTTGGCGGCTATGACAACTTCCTGGACTGTGAATCTCTCCTCTGCTCACAGACGATACATGATCAGTGCTGGTTTTCTGTAGTACTAAGACAAAAATTAATGTTTTTGACTGATTTTTATGCTTGTGAAAGCTATTTACAGACAAATTCTGAGCCGCGAGTGTTGAATGTAAGAATGTAATGATACAGTAGCACCTTTTAGCAATGCTTGAAATTGCAGCAGCCCGCTAATAATGCTTTGAACCAAATAATTGTTCCATTTAGGAAAAAGCATATGGAGGGGATGGAATTTGAGTGGACAAACAGCTCAGATGGTGTAGAATATTTCTTCTACTACCTGCCGAAACCATAGGCACGTTTATCCTGTATGAAAGTGGAGTAGAACTTTAAGTACAGGAAAAGACAGACTGTAGGGAAAAAAGTTGGAACACTTCCACCCTCCCTTTATTCAGGAATTAGAAAATGTTTACAGGTATCTACATTTTTTTCTCTGCAAAATCATTGCCATACAAGAAAATGCAGGGGAAGGCTCAGAATGGCAGGGGTTTTATTACTATATTGAATATATATACAGAAAGGCTAACTTATTTCTCAAGTATCAATAGACAGTGCTCTTGTGTAGCAACTGCTTTGGTTTATGGCATGCCTTTTCAAAAATTCTCCTGGGGGACAGGCTACTCAGAATACTGTTTTGCTGTTTGTAAAATAGTAATTACCAAAAAAACTCCCCAAAACTCCCAAATCACTCCCTTTCAAAAACAAAATTAGAGTATAAGATCTACACTGCTGGTAAAATACAAGATGGTGTGAAGAAAGAATATCAAAAGTGAAGGATTTACTATTATCTTTTCCTTTGGTTTTGAGGGTTTTTTCTGGCTCAGTTTTTCAATCAATAGGTAGGTTCTTAAGGTAGAACTTCCTTCGCTCAGCGCCTGTTGGAAACATTTACAGTAGTTACTCCCTTTCAGACACTGACGTTTTGCTGGAGTCATCCTAATAGTTGACGTTTTGTTACTTTTTGGTTACATGTAATCTTGCTCAGCGAAAGCCAGAAGGAAACTTCAGTTACAATTGGGCATCCTTGCCAAGTTGAGCCTCCCTGTCTTTTGCAGCTATGAAGTTTGGTGGTGAAAAGATGGTAACACACGAGAGACCTGCCCAAGTGATTCAGGTATTCATTCCACTCCTTTTTAAGGAGCTGGATAATCCATAGAGTTACTCAGAGACTTCATTTGGAATAAAATCGTGGGCACAGAACAGGTGAGAAAAGAAGAAAGCCAGTGGGAAATAAAAGATGGGCATCAGAACAGGCAGGTTTACTGGCATTTGTGAGTCATATTTTGGTTAGGAAAGGATTAGATTTGATTTAAGCAGTATGGGATGTCAGATGAGTGCTTTTAAGATGTATGAGCTGGCAGGGTACTCTAATTTATTTCTAGCTGGAGGTTCCCCATGACTAGGTAAGCATGGGACCAAGGATTACTGGAAAAAAAATTACAATAATGAAGTTCATTAATAATTTGCACAGTTTTACCAGCTTAGATTATGCAGGCTTCAATGTTTATTCCCTTCTGCTTTTGAGCAAGGAAGGATGTCTGAAAGTACTTGATGGATCTTTCTGTTGTCAGTGCCAGAGTTGTAGAATATTTGTTGGGAAGGGAGCAAAAACAATCTATGCAATGTGGGGTGTAGTTGGGATAGTTCCTAATCCTGCACTTTCACTTCAAGATGTATAAAGTGATTGTTTAAAGTAAAAGCATGTTCTGCATGACATGGTCATCTCTTTTTCTACCAGTGTTTACTACTCCCACAACATTGGATTTGATATTTTTAAAAACCTAATTTAGGTATAGCATTAACAATAAGACGTAAGTGTCAGCAAGATAGGTTCTCTCTCTCCCTTTGAATTTATAATATTTTTTTTCTGCTCAGTTTTTACCACAGTTCATATAAATGTGTACCAAAACTCAATCTTAAAAGTGATACTATTTAAGATTGCACTACTTTTTATCAGTCTGCTAAAACTAGTGCATTTTTTTCAGTCCTCCTAATTTTTTTAGCATTTTCTGAAAGTTTCCAGGCACACAGTTCTTCTGTGTAATCATTAATAATGCCACAGGCAGAAGATCAGGCTACAGGAGCATGGGAATTTCCAGAGATTCCAAAAGTTAATTTTTTTTCTCAGCCTCTAAAAAAAGCAGTTGAAATCTTTGAGGACGTAGTTTTGTAAAATTCAGAAAAGAGCTACACAGCACTTAAAGCATCATATTTTCATAAGGTGATCACAATTGCACAGTACCTGTAAATTGTGCATTGAGGATTTTCAATAACTGTATGGTGAAAACTGCAGTTTTGTAATAATTATTGCAGAGCACTTGCACTGGGAGAAGAGAAGCCTTTTCTAGTTTCATCATTCTTACATGGTTGTTGCAAACTTTTTGCTTTCCGTTTGGGAGGAAACTGAGCACAGGCCTACAGCTGCTGAAGTCAGTATTACAGCATCTCCATAAATCTCTGGGTTTTGGCTCATCCACTCCGTGAGCTAACAATGTACTGTTTCAGGCAAAGGAATGGCTTTTGTAATGCACTTTGTAGAGCTTCAGTTCAATGATAAATATAAGGTTTGCATGAGCAAATTGGTCTGTAGATTGGGTACAAGACTCCACAAGGCATTGCAGATGACTTAGACAAGCCAGTTGTAACAATTAGGCAAAAATTTTAAATTCTATTTAAAATAGAAAAGTTTCCTTGAATACATATTGAAAAAATTTTTATTCCATGACTTAAAATATTGGGGTGGAGGGAGAGAAAGGAAGATGATTATCTGCTGGGTTTTATAAGAATTGCCATTACTTTATGATGTAAATGGAATAGACAACTTCATGTGATCCATAAAGTTGCATATTGTGTCTCAGGGAACTTTATAATGTAATGTGTCTTGATCTTCATAGAATGAAGTAACTTTATATTAATTACATATTAATTAGATTGACACTCAATAAAATTAAAGGAAGTAGTGCAAAACGGCCCTATTTTTTCTTCTGTTGTCTGTGTTATGAAGGCTGTAGAAAACTGCTTTTTAAAACGAATTAATGTCTTTTCATGTTTGTTTAATAAATAAAAGTGGCTGACTGTTCTTGAAGAAGTCAGACCCTCTGAGGTTAGACATGAAACCTGGTTCTGCCAGAAGAAAAATATTTTCATAGGAGAGGCTGTGCTGAGTTATTTTCTATATGAAAAGGTGCTTTTATTGAAGTTGGGTGTCTGTTGGGAAAATGTCATTTAAAAAAAAATCAAAAAACAAACTTGACCTACAGAGAATTTGAATGTGGGTGGATTCTTTTTGCCCCCCTTAAATCTCAGAATGAGACCATATTTATTTTGGTATTCAGCATGTAGTGCTTTCTAGCTACAGCTTTTTTCATGGTTGTTCATAATTGTCTTCAACTGAGCAACAAAAGACCAAGGGCCAAAAGCCCTTTTCCCTAAGCTTATGTTAACACTAATTGCTGCACAAGTGATGGCTTACCTCTCTCTTTATTCCTCTTCTATACAGCTTGGTGCACAGGCATGAGAAAGTATTTCTGAAAATTCCTGCCCAGCCAGGATGGACTCAGAAATACAGTCCTTGCTTTCCCCCCTGAGGTGACTGATATTATATCCTTTTCACATTTAACTTTTGTAAGTAGAGCTTAAACTGACTGCTTGCTTACTCCTGCCTGAGGGGGAAACTTTTTTTTTTGCTCATTTTTCTACATAGGTCTGAACACTGGGTTGGGGAAACTGGTATAAATATTTTTCAGACAAACATTGGGTACCATTTGTTCAAGCTTGTTTGGTAACTCTGAAGTGAGTTATGCTTGATTAAACTCACACAGCTCTCTATCCAACAGTCATATAAAACGGTGTTTGTTTTAAGAGAGCAAATAACCCTTTGTAGGGAGCACAGGGCTGATTCAATCTAAAATCTGTTGACGAGAACACAAGTGACTTAATGTGGATTTAAGTGGTGTCTAAAGATAAATCAGGATCCAAATATAACAGCCTGTTTTTAATCAGTAAAAAAAAAAATCATTATTTGAATAACTTGCTTGTAACCAGCTTGGTTTATGTAACCAACTCAGTTTAACATTTGCATAATTCTGTATTTTCTCCTGTGTGATCATTTAAAAAACAATACCCGAGGCCAGAATTTCCATGTCTAATTTGCATTCTGTAGATTTTTTTTTTTAAGGTCTTGAGGTAAATGCTAAAGCTTAATTTTGACACAATGGCAGCTGTTCCTGAGAGTCTCACCCCAAGGAATATCTGGGATAAGTGGAAGCCTGTTTTTCAGGAGTGCTTTGAGAGCTGCAGGGATTTCTCACTGACAGTGATAGGGTGCTCAATGTGTTCAGGAAGCATCCGGAATCTACGACCCCCTTTTAACTGAAAATTTTTCTCTACATACTTTTCTGAATTCCTTCAATGATTTTAGGTCCTCATGATTGCATGAGTTTAATTTTTGCAACAAAGTTAAAAATTGACTTTATTTCAGGAATGCTCAATATTTTAATAATATTCTTTTAATAACTATGAAAAGATGGACCTAAATTTGGAACTTGAATTTTTCTCTATTTATCAAAACATCTTTTGAAGTTAATCAGCCCACTGGCTGGCTGTATGCATTATGGAAGAAAATTATGCATTTCCATCCTTGAATTTGCTATTGATGTAAAAGGTGCTGTAGGTATTTTGGATTATGAGAAGCTCAGTCGAGGAGAACACAGAGCACTAGCAATGCCCAAGTTGTGGGCTACCATGGCTCCGAGATCTTGATCACATGCATGCCTGTGACTGGAAATTGGCCATCTTGCTTTTGAGCAGAAGGCAGAAAGATGATTGCAAATAGAAGGCATAGATTATCAGATTGTGAATATATTTTGGTGCATTTGTAATGCTGCCAAATAACTCTGTGTAGTATTAAAGATGATTGATTTGTTTGAAGCAAGTACAACAGGACTACATGAAATACAACAAAATAATTGTCCTGAAGGCAAAGTTGGATCTTAAAAGGAAAAATTATACTGAAATAAAAAAAAAAAAAAGAGGCATGCAATTGTGGGAAAGCATGGATAAACATTTAAAATTGTTAACTGGAAACAGAGAATGTTCTTGGAAATGCTGCCTCTAGCCCCAGCTGAAACCAGAGAACATAGGTTCAGATTCATGCTTGTGCTCATGCTTGCATCTGTTTCTGAATAGGAATGGCCTCCTGAGATTAAGGCAGAGCTCTGAACATGTTTATTCCCCTTCCAGTCCCAAATGTACATTTTGCTTGCCTTATTGCTGATTTCCCTTCTTTGTCATTCACATGTTGCTCCTTAAATGTGCACAGACTTGAGGCTTTAATGGCTTCTCATTGAAGAGAAGGAGAGCTAAGAAGAGAGAAGCTAATATATGGATGTTTGCTGGGAATTTTTGTTGTATTTTGCAAGAGTCCTGGGCTAAGTGCAAGTAAGCAGTAGAGGCTGAAAAGGAAACAGAAAAACATGTTTTATGGCAGTATGTTTTTGGAGACCCTAGCCTGGTCTGAAACATCTTATCAGATTTTAATGCTGAGACTTTATGCTATGAGTTTTCTATTTAATGGTGAAGCTTACTGTGTCACATATCCCCAAATAGTCCCCCTGATGTATTATCTAAGAACCAGAGAATCAGAGAGATGGACCATGAACACGGAGACTTCGTTCAGTATGTCTATGCTGTGAAAAAATGCATCAGGTCAATTAGAGCAGAATTTATCCTGAGATCAGTCTCTGATAAAGCATATTAATGAAAATCATTAATGAAAAAAAACAGGTTCACAACCCCGTTTGTTAGGATGTCTGTGGTGAAAAATGTTTTCTGTACTGTCTTTACAGTTGAGTAATTTTTGTTGCTACCACTAAGGCACTTATTAAAGTGAGGAATAATCCACAGGTGTTGTTGAGTTTGTAATAAAGAATTTTTTGTGGGACTACCAATATAGGAGAGATAAAATCTGGTCTTCTGCTCGGAGTCAAGGAGTGAGGAAGACCCATGTTATTATTATAGCTCTGCTTCATGGCGGGCTGCAGATCACTGAGAAGCAAAGGTGGGATAGCATTAACCGCTGGTTTGTCAGGAGTGGTTCGAAGTCCAATGCACAGCCCAAAATTGTCACCTTACTCCATTCAAGTTGCTGACAAATCCTGCCCCAGCCCTTGCAGCAATGGTGTGCAGGGCTTTGGGGATGTGACTTGGCCTGCTCTCTGGTGGGGGGCAGCACTGGGACAGGTGGGACATAGTGATGGGAGGATTCTGGTCCCCACAGTCCATGCAGTACATGAAGGCATCTTGGAGCATCTTTGGCTGCTTCTGACAACAGGCTTAGGTCATTCTGCAGCAGCCCCAAGGCATCACCACTGCAGGCAGTATGAGTGAGTGGCAGACCTGGGTTTGACTCCATGTGTGACATGGAGAAGATAAATAAATGTCACCGAAGTGATGGGTTTTTTAAAATGTTACTGAAGTACTTTGAACCCCATTGCCTAAAGCATTTGAGAAATGCAGGGAACTTCACGACAGAACACAGAAGGAGACTCTTTTGGCCACAGGCACAGACTTTGCCATAGTCTGAGAATGTTCCCATGGCTAAAATCTGCTAAAACAAGCTGGAAAGGCCCCATAAGCTTTTTCCGATGTGCAGCAGCCAGAAGAGAGCAAAAGAACGCAAGGACATCACCAAGGCTGTAAAAGAAATGTGTTAGAAGAAAGATTCTCAGCAGCCTGGGAGGCTGACTGTCAGCCCTAGTGGCCTGACCAGGACAGGGGCTAGAGGGGGGTTCCTCTTGGATTTCTCATCTGGGAGTAATTTTACCCTGAGCATAGAAGCAAGATGCATGATCCTTTCAGCTGCTGGGCTGAGTATCATCAGTAGGACCATCAGGGCACTGAGGAACAAGTTAAGGTACATCTCCAGTGTTTCAGAAGAAAGATGAATCTCACTCTTCCTATTATAAGTGTGTGAGGCAGAGGCATAAGCTGCATTTCTTGCACTGGTTACTGACTTGTGACATTTTGTGGGGAAAATCTTTTTCCTGCTGTTGCCTCAAGGGCAGTAGTTTTAGCCAATCTTGTTTTATGTCCAGTTGTCTCAGAAATTGACAAGCGCTCAACAACTGTCCAACCTCTCCAGCTGTCTGAGCTATGGACTATTTAAACAGTGTCTGCTGGCTATGGGACAGCTAGACACACCATTTAGACATCTGAATAGGCTTTTTACAGTTTAAAATACTGATTTCTTCCTTTTGCTCGAGTGGTTGATGTGTCTCCCTGTGCACTTATCTGTTACATATCTGCTGTGTATCAACTTCTACATCTTGCTCTCATTTCCCTCTTGATGGAAGACAAGAAGAAGAGCTTCTAGAAGACAAATGTCTCTAAAAGCCAGATTGAAGAAACTTCCTCTATTTGCTCTCTAATGTTCCCCATGACAGTGGTAGAAATGGGGATGGACAAATCTCCATTTCTGATTTTCTGAAAACTGCTTCTCTGCAAATTTAAGTTTGATCCTTGACTGCCTCAGAGCACTCCCTCATCTTGTGCCATAGCTTGTTCAGCTGCTTGATCCCACTGACCTGCAAGGGGGTCTGGACTGTTTTAACCTGCCCTTAGGCCATCTGCTTTCCTCTGGCAGATGTGCAGAGTCCAGAGGGACAAGGAGCTCTGTGTGGCAGTGCTGGTGTCTCAGATCCCATGCTCACATCTACCTGGGGGATGCAGAGGCAGACCTGACCATACTGTTCAGCTCCTCCCACGACTCCATGTGCCCTGCACCTTGGAGCTTGTCTAAATACTTGAGCAGTGCTACTTGTGGCTGCGCTGGCTCTGCACAGAAAAGCCATGAGCACAACAGTAGATCATATCTTGGCCCCACATCCTCAGTCAGGCCCACTGGCCAAACCCACAAACCAGCACAGGTACACCCTTTATGAGGCATCAGATACTTCAGAAAGACTGTTATTTAGGCCACATCCTGTGTGTTTGCTCATAAATAACTTCATTTATTTTGCAAATGCTACTTTAAGAAGGCAGAGTTATACTGGCCAAAGAGAAAGTAGTCTGCTAATTTTTTTCCCTGATGTTAACTACTGGAATATGTGCAGGCTGCCAAAAATTTCTGGTTGCTTGGGATATTTTTCAGCCACATGCTGCTTGTATTGTTCTGTCAACGTCCGTGTATCCTGTGGATTTCACAAGTGGTTTTGGAGTCTATAAAGTGTCATCAGCTCTGGTGCAAATTTCTGCTTCTTATCAGTCTAGACCACAGTAAGTGCAATGAAGCCACTGACTCGAGCAAGGCTTTTAAAAATAGGTAAGTTTCTCTATGTCATGTCCACCTCTCTTGGTCTAGATTGGGGTCTGTGCTTTAAATCATGCTGGGACAGTACAATTATTGCACTGGTGTACTATGCTCCGCTGCTTTTGCATATCTGGCACGGTCTAGCAGCTTTAATGCTGCCACAAAAATATGTGCAAATGAGCAAAGAAATAGAACAGATTTCATCAGTTCAGATGAAACTGTCCCTTTATAACCCTTAGGTTAAAACTTAAGAATGAAGGGAGTAATTTCAAATTATTTATCTGAAGTTACATAAATAAAAGGCAACTTTGGGACTAGTTAGAGTCTTTTGTTAGAGTGAGTCTACTGTCACTTGCACTTAGAAGTCTGAATCTGACCCCTTCAACTTCAAGACAGACTGGATGAGCACCCATATGCTAAGTCAGGATTGGTTTGACAGAATACAAGTGAGAGCGGGACAACACATTTCATCACTTGCTCATTTTTTGCTGGTCTTCAGATGAAACCAGATCTCCTAACCAGTGCTTATTTATTTTTAGCTGTGATGTGTCATATTGATGCATATGTGGATTCCGTATGGCTTAACTACAGACTTCAGTTTGAAATATGATGTGAAAGAGTAACATGGATATGATTTTTACATTTTACATGTGTGTTTGTTGCAAGATGCTTTACCATCAGAGATCCTACAGGCAAAGCACACTGCTGTACCATTAAGGTTTGGACCCAGAAGGACTCAGTATTTCACTTGATACTGAAATTAAACCTGATTTGCACATGTGTAGGATTCTGTATTTACATTAGAAGCATCTGCTTTGAGTCCTGTTTCTGTGCATCCCTTCTGCATTCTCCAGGCTGTTGTCAGGAATACTCAAGTTCTCTCTTGGACTTGCAATTGAGATATACCTGTGCACATGTGAATGCTGAAGGAATATGGCCTGGGTGACTGACAGGTGTGTAACAGAACAAAAATTGTCTGGTTTTGGTTGTCTGAGCCTGAATCTGACCCAAGACATCAATGCAAGGGAGCACTAGCTCTGTTCTTACTGAAGGGTCTGACCATGTAGTGCTTCTTGTTTCCCATGATGTTTACAGTACATTAAAGCCTTCTGTATTGAGTATTCTGAAATTATGTTTTTGCATCAAAGGGAAAGCATCTGTTTGTTTCTGTGGCATCTCACCTGTCCGATTTTACCTGAGGGTTGTCAATCATCTGATTTTACAGGTACTTCTCCATTCTTTTAAAAGGAAATAATTGCACTTACATATCAGGTTACTTGGTTTATATTATGAAAACTCAGCATTATAATTAGGCTAAAGGAATGTCTGGCTTTAGTGAAAATGTTGCTAAAATTTATCTTTGTTTCAGCCTCCATTAAGTCTCATATAAAATGGGAGAGAGGTATCTGAGGGGTTCTAAGTCCTGTGACCAGACATGGAATCTTCCCTGGCCTTTGCTCTTAGGATTACATTCTAGATATTTTATGATTCTATGTCTCCTGTAAGAGGTAGTCCAGGAGGCACAAGTAGATTTCATCTTTTCTGAAGTCTTACATATTCCTAATTCATAGGAAGCCATTTTACCCCGGCTTTCCTGGAGACAGCAGTGCTAGTTTCTAGGCTGATACCTTCCCTGCATTTACCTCCTCCTTCAGTTTGTGACCCAGCATGTGAGCTGTGGAGGTGAGAGTCTCTGCTCAGCCTGACACCTCAGGTCCGTGTGTCTGCTTGCAGCTGTCCTTCACACAAAACTGTTCTCAAAATAGGTAAATGTAGCTCATGACCAGTTCTTGTCTTAGCTCAGGGATGGTAGTAATTAACGGTGGTGGGGAGCTGGTGTGTTTGGGACAGCCTGATTCTTTGCCCTAGGAACACCTCAGTGGAGTAAGACAGGACCTGCCCAGTCCATTCCTTGTTCTCATTTCACCCTCACTTAAATTACAGTAGGATGCAAAGAATCCATCTGTTTGTAAATGCACCTAATATTAACCTTATTTCCTAGGGGGATCGTGAGGTATCTTCCCCGATTAATAAAGTACTTTGAGATCTATAAAAAAAAGCTACCACAGTGGCATGAAAGAGCTGATGCTAGAGACTAAAGGAGTACATGGCAGTCAATAGGATGAGAAGACTGCTGTATTAAAGCAGCCTGGATCTGTGACCTCCATGGGTCATCTTTGCTAAGCTGGGACTCTAGTTGGAGTTGTCACTTCTGCTCAGAGAATGCAGGGCATCCTCGCTTCCACCCCCATCCTCTGCAAATTGTCTTTGAGAGGAACATGGTAACATGATGGAAATGGGAATGTCTCCTTCATGCCAGCACTTCCCTGTAAGCTTGACCTGGTTCAGTTAAAGATGTTCACCCATGTCCCACCAAAGCACAAGGGAAATCTCTCCAGAGGATTTCCTGGGATATCACCCTATGTGTAAGTGCTGTATTTGCCTACATGGCCACAGAAATCATCACAGGGGACACAAAAAAAGGACTGCTCCAACACCAACCAGAGTGACCACACTGAGGTGATGTTTATTCTGAAAGCAGAAGAAAGTGAAATAAGGTCAGACTGTTCTTTCCATGTGCACTGTTTGCACTGCATTAATGTTGTAATTTGTTTATGTACCCCTGGTATTTTGCATCTCTTTGATCTTCGCTATCTCACAAGCTACAGTGCAAACAGAACAGGGTCTGCAGGAAGCAATGGTGCATTGTGTGCCTTTGTTTGCAGTGAGCAAGACCTCATGGGTGGCGTTTCAAAGTTCCAGAGAAGTCTATAGCCCTGGAGCAAGAGCCACATTTCTATTCTTCACCACTTAGATACACTTCTTTAGTATAAAGGAGAGGTGTCAGATGGTCATGTCTTGTCGTGTTTTGATTTTCAGGGGACACACCATCATTTTCAATGAGCTGATGCTCTACCCATCATCTGCTGCATTTCATTTGCCCCCCTGGGGATACACACTGGCAATGGGGGATGTGTTTGTGTCTGCATACAGCAAAGCATGTATGATCCCAGGGGCCATGGGGAAGAGGAGGTGCTCTGTCAGAACAGTGGGCAAACAGCAGTAGTGATGGTGGCTTCCACCAACATCCATCCTTGGCCAGGCTGCTACATATTTTGGGTAAAATGAGGTGATTTTCTTCATCTTTGAGGGTGGTGTTCCCTATTCTGTTCAAAGGCTAATAGAAAATTAATATGCTCTCACATGTGTGGTATCCGGAGAGAACCTCAAAACAATGGGCTAAAGTGAACAGAAGAAACATGACCTACCAAGTATGGAACAACTTTCCTTGATCCTCAGCCCTGCTTTGGAGATAAAAGTGCCCTGAAGAGCAATACATATACTAGCTAATGGAGCTCACTGCTGGCAATGCGTTTTTATACAGAGGGTGGGCTTCTAGTTCAAAAGCTGCTGCCAATTTTAAAATAAGACAGCATTGAGCAAAAAGAATCCCAGGCTCTTTGGTAACCCACCAGGTCCTAAAGATGTTTTGAGGAGAAATTAGTGTCTTGCGTTTTATCTGTGACTTGAAGCTGTCAGTGTATCCTAGGACAGAGGGGTCAAAGACACAGGTGTAATTCAATTACAGAAGTGAAATTCAGACCCATGGGGTCACCTTAGGAAAAGTTAGAAGACCACTCCAGATCTCACTTGGGCAGGTTTTCATACCATGAGAGCAATTCTCTGGCCTGGCTATGTATTTGCTTCTGTTGCTCTGATCCAGTCCTAAAGCAAGATAAGCGCAGATAACTGAGACAAAGCCTACATAGAAAAAGGCCTGGTTGGAAAAATGCCTTGGTACACTGAGCAGTCCTCCTTCTCCAGGAGCAGGTCAGGCTACCACTGTGCTTCTGTTTTGTTATGTACTTATATTACAACTGGCAGCTGTTTTCCATCGGTTGGGTACATGGATATAATTGTTGCTTTTGCTTCTGGTTCCTTTCCAGAAACGAGGCAGGCAATCCCAGTCCTTGCTGAGGCATTGCCAAGTGGCTCTCACCTGAGGCCAGGACTCACCTGAACACTGAATACTTTGTTCCACTGCCCTTCCTTGGTCAGACAAGGAGCAAATGATCAGATCACTGTTTACTGACAACCTGTTTCCCTTAGAACATGCGCAAAGAGACTGAGATCAAAAGGTTTGTCACCTGGGGCTTTTTCTTTGTCAAATCTTCATCTACCCACCAACATTTTGGTGTCAAGTCCTAAATGTAGACAGCCATACATGCAGTTAACTGCATGAGTGTTTTACTCTAAATAGAATGTGTGTCCATGGAGAAACACACAGAAACATCAATTTCCTTTTTTTTCTTCTCATTGTCACACCAGTGAGGACAGCTGGAGTGTAGCATGCTGTTGCAAAAAGAATGGTCTCTGTTAAAACTCAAAAGATATGGCTTCTTTGTGCTGTGTCTGTTGATAAATGCCCCTTCACTTGCTTATCAGTTCTCTAACAGTGTAGCTGTGCTGTGGTTTAACTGGGCAGGCAGCTAAACACCTCCCAGTCATTTGGAAAAAAGGTAAAACTAGTGGGTTGAGATAATTTGTTAGGACAGAAAACTAAGGGAAAATAATACTAATAATGACAAAAGAATATGAAAAACAAGTGATGCACACTGCAGTTGCTCATCACTCGCTGAATGATGCCCAGCAAGTCCCTGAGCAGTGATTGGTCTCTCCTGGCCAGCTTCCCCAGTTTTATTATTCAGCATGATGCCATCATGGGATCAGCTATCCTGGCTGTGTCCCCTCCCATCTTCTTGTGGACCCCCAGCCTCCTTGCTGGCATGGCAGTGTGAGCAGCTGCTAAGTCCTTGACTTAGAGTAAGCACTACTTAGCAACAACTAAAACATCAGTATGTTACCAACATTATTCTCAACATTACTCTCATCCCAAATCCAAAACACAGCACTGTACCAGCTACTAGGAGAAAAATTAATTCTATCCCAGCTGAAACCAGGATGAACTGATATCTCGTACTTTGAATCCCTGTTATCTGTGTGTAGTAAGAGTTTAAAAAGAGTAAAGGATTCACCTAGGGCTGCTTCTGTTTCTCCTCTGTTAACATCCAGTGAAGAGCAAGGTAAAGCTGGGCTTGCATGGTTTCCTTACTCATTGCTTCTTTAGTGTCCAATACCTCTAGCTATAGTGTGGGAGTCTGGGTGGGAGATGGAATCATGAGAATTGAGATGCTCATGAGTATTGGCAGAAGGCAGCAGCAGAGCCAGCTCTGCTCCCCCACTTCTCCCTGCTATAGAGGAAGTCAGATCCAGATAGATAAAGCAAGAACAACATTAATTAGGATGGTGTAAATCCATAAAAATTACAGTCCTAATTAATTCTATTTATTTTACACTGACATTATGAAAATGTCTACCCTACATTCCTCTAACTGCAAAACAAAACAAAACAAAACAAAACAAAAATTGCTGTATTAATTTGAGGAAGACTTGTTTTTCTTGTAACTGTTGAAAAACATTACTATACCGAATATACAATGAATACTGTGTTTTTCTGTGCTGCAAAAAAAATGTATATGAAGAATGGTTGTTTCTCATCTTTTAGCATCATTTATTCATGCCTCTCTAGCCAGTTATGTTTAGGATGAGATGAATCATGGACTGTTTCTGCCCAGTGACTATAAAAGGCATCTTAAATGACCATCTTAGATGCAGATGTCTATTTTAACCATTTTTTAATGTTACTCTTCCTTAATTTAGTTTCACAGCTTGGATAGAAAAATCTGTTTGTAAACCAGACATCAGATCTGTTATGGCAAAACTCAACAAAAAATTAATTGATTTTATGTAATAAAATACGGCCTGGAGTTTATAAAAAAATTGTCAGTGATGAAGCAACTCACACAAACATCTCCAGTGTCATGGCTTGCTCAGGTGGATGCTTTGTCATCTCTTGTGTGCAGTGGGTGGTGTGCAGGCACCATAGCTCTCCTTGCCCTTTGCCTTGCCAGCAGCAAGCCTTCCCATCCCCAGCAGGAGAAAGTGTGTTTTTCAAACTCTCTTCTGGCCTGTTTTAGACATCTGTGCTGAGGAAAGCTGAAGCTGCTTGGAGGAATTTTTTTCCTGCCTTTGGGCTGCTGTTGCAGCTGGAGGCCACTGCAGAGGTGAGGTGAGATGTCTGCAGCACCAGACTCCTCTGTGGTGATGGGCTGGTCAGAGGTGGCCTGAGGCAGATGAGGGCACAGCAAGGCTGTGCCCTGAAGGAGCTCCCCTGGGGGAAACATGAGGTGCAGCGTGTTGGGGTGGTGCTGGCGGGAGGCTGGGCATGGTGCAGCACAGATGTGGCCAGCTGTTGGTTGTGGTTTCACAGATGGATGGATTAGCAGTGTCTGCAGATGTGCTGAACCACTGACTGCTCTTGAGAACCACTTGAGAAAGGAGCTTCCACCTGGTCTGCCCACAGGAGAGCATCCAACCTAGCTCCAGAATGGGAATGTGCAACCAGCCCTGCTTTGCCTAAGTAAATGGATGATAAAAAACACTGTAAGACCATTAGGGCAGAGAACATCTCTTTTTTTCTCTGTCTTGTTCTCTGCCTTTTTTTCCTATATTGTCATAGTAGAGATAATAATGCTGCTTTCAAATATCTAACAGGATTGGTGAAACATAGCATTTTCTGACCAAAGGTATTGATATTCATGAACCTTAGGCAAAGAGTACCATAAATGAATTCATTTCAATGTGTACAAAACTGAAACACTTTCTGTTTTGTAAAATAATTTACCTTTGTTTATAAAATAATTTATTATTGTTTATTATTTTGTAAAACATCACAGCATATTGCAAAGTAATTTATCTTTTGCACTTTTGAAAAAAATATTAATATATTTTAGCGCCATACTAGTCATTAAGCCAATTAGGACAAGTTTAGAAAGATTAATTTTGCATTCCAATGCTGAATACTCTGCTGGGCAAATAAAAAAAATTAACTATAGTGAACCTTCAGACTTGCTATTCATTTTGCAAACCCAGGAGAAGCAGAAGACAGTGATACTAGCTGTATCTAAACTTCATCAATCCCACTGGACCCATTAAAAAAGAGTAATTTTAGTTTTTTCTCCATATTTCCATTTTCTCCATGCACTTTTTCCATGCTGCAGGAGAGAGGAATTTCCCAATGGCACAGAGGGGGAGGAAGGCTCACAGTAAGGTTCAGAACTGAGAAATAAATACCAGGAAGACAGTGTCAGATGGCAGAAATCATTAACTGGGTAGAATAAAGGCTTTTTTTGTTGCACTTCCCTGCATTTATGGGATGAGGTTTGGACAATTGCTGAGCACTGGAATGAGAGAATCTCACCATTTCTGCTTTTAGTGACTCATAAGTGACTCAATCAGCTCTTGAAAACACAAAAGCACTCTTGTGCAAAGTTCTCATCTCTGGTTATAGGTAGTCATTATCTCTCAGAGGGTGCTCAGATCATGTGTAGGAGTTTCCCTCTGCCAAGAGAGTATTTTGAGGTGTCTGGTTTTTGACAACCCGATTTTCTTTCCATGCTTCAACTCCTTCCTGACAAGACAGCTGTATGGAGCATTTGCAATTTTTTTGCTTCAAGGTTTTAGTAAGTCCAGCGAGGGCAAAATCCTGTTTAAAGAGTAGTAGAAAAAGCTTTTTTTTTTTTAAGCAAATATTATTTGTATTTTTAAAATAAAGATTTTAAATACAAATTTAGTTGGTTTTTTGTTTAATTTGCATTCACAGCTGCTTGTCATCTTGGCTGTCTCCAAGCATTGCTCAGACTCAGAACGAAATGCCAGGATTACTCAGACACACAGCATGAAGGTGATTGATCCCCTGTGTGTCACCCACCTTTCCCCGGCAAACACCAAGCACCTCCCAAGTTCATCAGGAGCCCTGATATGTTAGCCCATTAGCAGCCTCTTTGCGCCTTAAAACAGATGCTTGCTGTGCTCTGTTCACTAAAAACATCCTTTTGTTTGTCTCTTGTAATGGGTTTTAAATGTGCTCAAATTATTTGGTAGTCTTTAGGGAGACCATGGTTGGTTTTCTCACACTGGTAATGGCGCAGAGGGAAAACGCAGGGCTCATTGCTCCATCAGCAGTTACCTGAAGGACACTGGGTTAGATCTTTGCCAGGAGATATCGCTACAAATCTCAGTGGGGCGCAGTGGGATCCTGTAAGGAAGCTGCTCAGGCTGTGTCCTGCTGCTGCCTTTCCAGCGGGAGCTGTTTGATGGGATGGCCCCTCTGCGCCTCTCCCAATCCCTACTCGAGGGATTATGGCATTATTGTTCCTGAGGGCACTGGCTGGTGTAATCCACTGCTACGTGAGGGATTTGCCGTAGGATGATGCTGAAAGCAAAGCAGTATTTTTACTGGGGAGATGCTGTTCTGTTGCTGTGAGCCCATTGTGCTGGGAGCCAAGAAAGATCCATAATGGTGTGAGCTCCCTGCAATGCCTGTCAGTGGGAATTTGGGTTCTGTGCTGAACACTTCAGTTCGGCCCCAACTCTCTGATATATTCTAACAATGTTGACAAGAAGTGTTTTACAGGCATCTGCCTCCTGGGACAAGGTTTGCAGGGCTCTTTGAGTTTGCTTTCAGTGCAGTTGGTTCTTGATTCTGTCTTGTTTCCATAGCCCTTCAGAAGACCCCTGAATATTAACTCAGTGTCAATTGCCAGATTTAATTGTAGGTTTAGAGTTGGTTTGTGGTTTTGTTTTGGTTTTTTTTTTTTTTGGTTTTTTGTTTTGTTTTTTTTTTGTTTGTTTTTAAATTTCTTCCCTTACTTTTGCTGTCTTCATAATTTCCATGAAATAGTACACATTGATAGTGGAAAAATAATTTTTTTTTTTGTTCTCACTTCAGGCTTCTTAAATTTTCTTATGTTTCACTCGGGAAGATACTGTTAACATGAATCAATGAGAACTAAGTTATTTCTACCAACAATGTCTTAAAACAACTCTTTTAAACTTAAAACTGACTTCTGTAGTGGAACTGAAAGGAAAGCAGATACAAGCCTCTGTATTATGGGGTTTGCCAAGAAGGCTGCAATTGTATCAATACCAAATGATAGACTCCAAATTGGATTCGAAGTGTCTGCTACTTGCTTGGCTTTACAGCCTGAAATAATTTGATAGGAAAGCAGGAGCACCTGGTGGTGCTGTCACAAAACCTAGAGGCTTCTAACCCTGCTGAGGTAGATCAATAGGCATGCAATTTTGCATGTGTGTTTGGCAAGAGAAAAAAAAATATACTGCTGGCTTGCTTTGTGAGCACCTTAAATATTACACTTTTTGGCCTCAGTGCCTCTTCCAACGTAAACCATTCTAAAATTCTACCTTTTTCAGAAAAGGTGAGATCCACAGTGCCTGTATCTCTAAAACTGAGATACATGCAAAAATACTCAGTAAAGACTAGGCTGAACAGAAAGAAGAGGGAGATGCATTGTGCTCCTCAGTGAACAGAAGCTGAATGTTTCATTTTCAAAGTCAGGTTTAATTTGTTTTTTCTTATTGTAGCAAATTCATGGGTTTACCGTCTTTTCAAAAATAATGTTTGTTTCAATCATGTTTAACCAGTCTAATCCCTCATAAAAGATTTGATTTCGTAAAGCACATACTTAGGTTCATATATAATCAGTACTTATTGGGGGCAACATGCAGGGAAAATGAAGACTAGAGTAGTAGAACACATGGTAAAACTAAATGAAAAGTGAAAAAAAAAGAGTGTGATGTAGTGCAGGTAAAATAGAGTTTAAGAGCTGTGTGACAAATGAGTTACATGGAAAAGGCAGGGAAAGCGGGGGTTTGGGACTGGAACAGTGTTTTTTTTATTTAAAAACAGTTCTGTTCTCAGCTGGCATTGGGCTGCGAGCTGCATGTGCCTCTCCACGAGCTGAGCCGTGGCTCAGTCCCCTAGATGGTGTCAGAGCACTGCGATTCTCAGCTACCTCCTACTGCTTCATCTGCACTCTCAAGGGACCAGATGATAAACGTGGCTATACCCTAAGAGGGTCTTTGGAGGAGTCACATCGTGTTGGTAGATGCCACTCAATCTAATCAGCCAGTCCGGGATTGCTTTTCTCAAATAATTGTGGGAAATACAACCAGATTATTTGAAAACTAATGCTTGCTTATTTGAGAGCTCTTTCTCAATTATGCCAGTGTGCCATTAAATTCTTGTCTTTGATACCAAATAAAATGATTCTGCAGAAACAGAGGCTTGTTTATATCTGACCTTGCAGCTTGTGTGCCAAATTTCTGTGAGTGGACAAGCTCTCGCAGATGACAAATCTTAGAAGAGCAGAGAGTAAGTTCACAAACCTAACTTTCAACATAAATTGTCTATTTCTGTGTGTCTCCACAGACTGGGACTGCCCATTAAGTGTTCTTTGTAGTAACACATCTGAGCTTTCAAAACAATGGGAGAAAAGCCTGCTACTGGAAAAAGGAAAGCTATGTCCTTGTAACAGTCATAATAAAAAATAAAGATGGTCTATGATTTAATTGCTGGGGGGGGGGGTTTTTTCAATGTTACAGTTTGTATCTGCAGTGTGCATTCCTATGAATAGAAATTCCTTGGCTGCAGTTGAGCTGTAGAGTCTGTAGTGAATGATGCTGGATCACCTCTTGATCAAGGTGCAGGAGCTCTCTGGAATGACAGCTCCTGTCTGCTGCTGGAGGAGGTTGTTTGTGAAGATCTCTTTTGAAGAGAAACTGTGCTGATTGTGGAAGTGTGGGAAGGCAAATGAATGGCATCAGTAGGTGCTGTGCTGGCATCTCTCTGCTTTGCTGGTGCTCATTACTGAGATGTTTCCTTGATTCAGCTCCTGCTGGAGCTGGGCTTGCTTGGGGTAACTGCTTTGGACCACGGAATCACCAAATGGTTTGTGTTGGTAAAAAATCATCTAGTTCCAATCCCCCCAACACGGGCAGGGACACCTTCCACTAGACCAGGTTGTTCAGATCCCCATCCAGCCTGGCCATGAGGACTTCCAGGAATGGGGCATCCACAACTTCTCAGGGCAGCCAGTGCCAGTACCTCACTGTCCTCACAGTAAAGAAATTCTTCCTAATAGCTAATCTAAACCTACACTCTGTCAGTTTAAACCCATTCCCCCTTGTCCTATCACTGCATATCTTTGTGAAAAGTCCCTCTCCAGCTCTTCTGTAATCCCCCTTGAGGTACTGGGAGGTGCTGTAATGTCTCCTCAGACTCTTCTCTACCCCGAGTGAACAACACCAGCTCTTCAAGCCTGTACTCATAGCAGAGGTGTTCTCTCCTCTGAACTCACTCCAGCACATACGTGTTTGAACAGGGCATTTATGTCTGCAGAGACTCAGTTTCCAGGGTCACAGTGGCCACAGTGAATCCTGTCACCTGAAGAAGCTGCTGTTGAGCAAGCTACAGCATGCAGGTATTACTGCAGCATCCTTTATAGACTGATTTTTCAAGCAATTGAGCTAGTTATCCAAAACACTCAGGTTTAAAAAAAACTTAAAAATATCTGAACTGCAAAACTGGGAGTTTTCTGAGAATTATATTTAGTATATGTGGTATATATTTAGTAGATGGGGTACCCCACCTGTGACCTGAGGACCACCTGTGTGATGTGGTCCTCACCTTGGATGATGAGCAGCAAACTGGTATTTGCAAAGTTAGTGCATGCAGTGTTTACTACACCTGTTTTTGTCCAGATTACAAGTGCCTGAGTGCGGAGTGGCATTCCTGGGGCAAGGCAGGGGTACAGCTAAGGCACAGCTGTGGTTACTGCCCCAGTAGGGCACTGGTTCCACCACTGCGATGGCACCAAGGGTCTGCCTTCACATCAGGTAAGAGTTTGTGCATTTTTAGGTGGCACAGCCACAGGTCAGCTGTGCTCCTCAGGCCTCACTGTCCTACTGAAGGGACTTGGCTTTGGTTCTCCACCATGACATGCCAAAGAGGATCCCTGATGACATACAGACCTGCAGATACCTCTGTCCTGCCTGGAGAGGTCACAGTCTTCCTCCTGTGTTTCTCATAAATAAACTCCAGTCTAACTCAATGTAAAGAAGTTTCCTTCTGAATATCTTGCTATTTTTTGGCTGCTTAACAGTGACTGTGTAATGCAGCAGAATAATGTAAAAATTAATTCACTTGCAGTAAGTAACACCCCTTTCTCCTTAAATGGCATTTGCTACTGTCTCCATAAAACTGTTTCTTTTCAAAATAAATATATATATATAAAGACTGATTAAAACCCATTTGATATCCTCTTACTAAACACACCCATTTTCAAAATTACTGTAGAGGGAATGGGACATTTGGATCTGGTAGGTATAAATTACATTTGTTAATGCATGCCCATTATACTGACACTATTAATTGCTGTAGTCCACAGATCAGTATTCTGCATTTTCTGAAGAAAATGTGGTACCAGTATGTTATCTAACTCGCACTGTATCTGATTCTCCTTTCTTAGTAAGATTGGTACTATTTACGTGTCTTTGAAAAGCTGCTGAAATTAATGTAGCCTCAAGTATTCTTCAACTGAGAGTAACGAAGTACATATTTTTAATTTTTAAAAATTATTTTTATTAATTATTTTTAATAATACACTTTAAAATTAAAACACTCCACACCTCATTTTTTGTGAAATCACCTCACAAATGGATTTTGTGGGAAGTAATTCCACTCTCCACTCTCGCAGTGACTCTCAAGCCCTTGTCCTCTGGGAATCCCATGGCAGGACAGCTCAGTTCAGTTCAGTGTCCCAAAGACTCAGCTTATAAGCAGGTAGGGATGTCCAGCTCCTCCCCTCTGGGTGGGGCATCTCACAATGGGATGATGTAATTCCAGAGTCACTCCAGCAGACCTTGATTGCCCCCAGATGAGTGCTAAGTCATGCTAAAGATGAAAAACACTGCCCCACCTGTTCTTAACAGATTGAGAGCTTATGGAGATGCTCATAGAATACATACTTTTTGGAAGGTCACACCTTCCATGTAACCTAAGACAGGCAAATTTTCCCTAAAATTTGAGTTCCACTTCAGTTTTGCAATTAAGGGTCTAAAGCACATTTATGCCACTTACTAACAGTTTAGGAGGCAGACACGGAGATAAGAGTAACTTGTAGAAATGAAATGAGTTTGCAATGGAAAAGAAAAATCTGAGCAAGGTGGGATTTCTAGATCTATTCGTGATATTTCATGCATATTAGCAATAATACCAGTATGCAGGGTGGCATTCTTTGGGCAAGGCAGCAGCACTTGAATCTGAGGCACAGCTGGGGTTACTGCCTTTTGTTTACTCAGGCACCCGTTTGTTTTGCATTTGAAGAAAATACAGCCTGACTTCTGGCCCTTAAGGAGGAGATACGGAGAAGGAAGTGAGTGTTGACAGTGCAAAGATCAGAAACCTTAGAGCAGTTATTTTGGATGCTGGTACCAGCATGACTGCAAGGGAGAGGGGCTATGTTCTGCCCTGCAACCTGTACTGGAGGTTTTCTGCTGTGGCTGGGCTGTGATTAGTTTTGGAGTAGCTGATTGAAAGCTATAACAGGCATATTTGTGGATGGTGCAGTAATTTCTTTGTTTCTTAGTGTAGATGTGAAGATGCTGAGGAAGAACGGAAGTGCAGTAGGTGCGGGGTCAGCAGCTACAGGAACACTATGTCCTGCTGCACTTCTAATAAAGTACATTTGCTGTATTTCCCTCCCAGAAAAGGGTAAGAGTGAGCATGCCATGTTTTCTCCCTGGTCTGGAAGAATTGCCACCACAGAGATCTCCCCTCCAGTGCTTTCAGCTTATTTGAACCTGACAGGATTTGGTCTGGAGCTGTCACCGGTTTATTCAGCACAGTCCGTCTTTAGCTCTGCTACATGGATCTTATTTTCCAGCTGTCATCTTGTATGAAAAAGAAATTTGTAGGATAACCAGATCAGTGAGAATTCATAAATTCTTCCCATTTCACGAGAAAAACTGTAGGTGTTTAAAACAGTGAGAAAACCTCGCCAAAACGAGGTGGAAGCAGAACACTGCATCACCATCTCCCTGTCTCCAGGGGAGGGACATATGCACAGAGGCCAGTGAATGGACAGACACAGCCCTTAACAAGATTTTACCCTACACTCTCCTTTTCTTACCATGTCTGAGCCTCCCCATGGTGTAACCAAACGTGTCCAACCTTGGGCAGCTCTTCCTCTCCTAACAACTTAGATGTCCGGGGACCAAGCTGTGTCCCAGGGCCTCATGTCCATGCAGCTGACCTCTAATACCCCCACCCATGATGACCACATCCAAACTCTGTTCCCAGAGCCTTCCCTGGTTCATTCTAACCCTGGGTGGTAGAAGTCCAACCACCTTTGATTTGAAGTGACCCATCAATAAGGAGTATTGACCTCCTTATTGAAATCTGCCCATTTGATTTGCCTTCTGTGCATGGGGATGTCCAGGGCCAGCTCCAGTACTGGCAAGATTCCTGCCTCAGTTATAAGCAGAAACCAATTTATTTCCTTCAGAGCCTCTATCAGCACTCAAGGATTATACAAGGTGCAGGAAGTGGCATGAGGCATTATAAAAATTGTAATGGAGAAAATGTAATAATGCATTAGCAGCTCTTCAAAATCAGCTTATCACTAAGGCACTCCAAGTTTGAATATGTTATTTCACAGATCACATTGCTCCTCATGATGGATGCTGGTAAAGATCCCACCAGTGCAGAAGGCTGGGTAATGGGCTTGGTGGCCCACCCTAATTCCAGCATAATGAGGTAAGGCTTTGCTAACACTGCTACTATTATTGCTGTGTCTGCCTTCCTTATTAGGGCAGTCTGAGGTTCAATTTCTCCTTGGGCTGCCTCAGACAGATCAGATCATCATGGAACAGGAAGATGGCAAAATCCTTACTGTAACACTTGCAGCTGACCCAAGCTTCAGGAAATCGGTAAAAGAAGAGGGAGCATAACCCACGGATGCCAAAATTACCTCCAGCCACAGCCAAATTCTTGCAGCAAAGCAGGAGGTAGTGACTCATCTGGTCAGCCTCATTATAGAGCATGGGGCTTTGGGAGGGAGCCAAGGGCACCCCAGAGCCTGCAGGGAGGGCATAGAGGAGCACCAAGCCAGGCTCTGCATGGCAGTGTAAGGCAAGAGGATAAGAGGCAATGGACGAGAGCTAAAATATGAGAGGTTTGGATGGGCAGAAGGAGAAACCTTTTGTCTATGAGGACACCCATCCTGCCACCCAGAGAGGTCTGCAGCCTCCCTTCTTGGAGGCTGTCAAGACCCAACTGAGAGAGGCTCTGAACACCTGAGGCAGATCTTGTAGTTGACCTCCCGAGGTGCCTTTTTTAGAGATCTTTTGTTTTAGCCTGAATTTTCCTCTCAAATTATGGAAAAGCCCAGTGCTACCCAGGGAAATGCAGGCAGGCATATATACGTGCAGGAAAATATCCAGTAGATGAGCTAATGCACCTTCTCAGTTGGCAGTGTTGTGGTAATTCTTGTGCCGATGGTTTCTGTAGTCATTTAACACTGGGACAGTTTAGGGGTGAGTCACAGATTTAATGAAATATTGGGGAAAGTGCCTTTATTGTGAGATGCTTAATGAGCTCATTTACTTAGCTTAATGAAGTGAGGATTGAGAATCAGCTTTGATCCCCATTGCTGTTTATTTGAGGAATAAATTGGATTGTGGCATTTCCAGTGTATCAGATAAAGTCACAGCAAAATCCAACGGCTGAAGTCAAAGTTAGATGGATTCAAGAGAGAGGTAATTAATAGTCACTAATAAATAATTTTAGTAAGATTTCTGATTTTTGGGGGAAAATTGCCATGGGCAATGATTAGTCTTCTTCTGTATTTAAATCAAATACATTTGTTTGACAGATATGATCTACCTTAAGGGAGAGTCCATTCAGCTGAGCCCCTTGCCCTACCTGATGCAAGCTGTGGTATTTGAATGGGTGAACCTGAGCAGTGATGCTGGCCTCATTCCCTGGTCTGATACAGCCCAGGGAAGGCACACAGAGCTGCATTCAACAACCTGGCACAAAACCACAGTTTTGTTTCCACTGGTCTATTTAGTCACTTGGACAGAGATTCAGGAAAATACTTAGTCTTGTTGTAGGAGTGTAAATACTTCCATCATCAAGAAGCAGCTTAAATTACACTTAGTTCCCGTGTCTTGGTCATATGGGCAGTTGTGCTTCACTCTTTGCAACTGTCAGGTACAGATAACGATTCACTAAAATGCAGCATTTCATTACTCATCTCTCTGTAATTCACAAAATGTGAAGCACTTCTGATGAAAGCCACATATGAGCATTATGGCATTACAACAAATTGACAGATACAGGCTTAACCTATGTTCCAAAAATTACAAACTTAATGTGAGCTCACAGCAGAAAACACGCATCCTTTGTCCTCAGCATATTTAGGCAGCACTCAAGATGTGCTCCACTCTATAGAGCAGTTTTCATCAAGAGGTTTAAATACACTTAAATGCTAAGTAATTGACTGCCCAGCATTTTTTTATGAGAAAAAAGAATGAGGTAATGGTTTGATTATAAGAGCATGTGTTGAGGACCAGCAGTATGCTGAGCCTAATTTCTTGTGGTGACACTGGTCTTTGCAGCTGTAGGCACCATTTTCCAAGACTTTTTTATTTAGAAAAGATATTTACATTTTAATCTACCTAATGTGACAGTCCTCTCACAATCTACCAATTCTTACAATCCAGCTATTGCCTATCCCCCTTGGAATGAATCTTAAATTGGTGAAGAAATTACAGCAACACTGTGACCTGGATCAACTGCTAGAATGCATTCCTGCGTGAATCATTCTAGATTGATTCTAAACTGATTATTCTTTGTGTGCTTCACCTATACAGTAAGTAATGGAGCGAAGCTTGCCACTGAACTTTGTTCCACTTTCACAAATTTATATTAAACTTCTTTTCTAATACCTTTGACAGTGATTGAGTGGTTGTAAATCTCCGTAACTTTGGTCAGAGCATGGTGCTAATAACACCAAGGTCGCAAGTCAAATCCCTGCACGGGCCATTCATTTAAGAGTTGGACTCAATGATCCTTGTGGATCCCTTTCAACTCAGAGTATTCTGTGACTCTGTGATTCCATGGACACAGTCAGGGTGCTGCCAAGCTGAGGTGTGAATGGGTATTGAGAAGCACAGATGGATAAGCAGAGCCATGAGAAATGACTCATCTAGAAGTTGTGGGATCCAGAAATATAGCCCTAACTGGGAATCAGACAGCCCAGCCCACCCAGGATTTCTAATAAACTGAGAGCATGACATCATCTTCAATGATGAGAATGTCTTAAATGTCATAAGTAACATATCCACGTGAGTGAATGAACTCACATACCTTATACATCCATTCTGTTCTTTATCCTGATAGTAAAATCAGCCAGAGATGGCCATGGATGTTGGAAGTTCCCCCCACTGCTAAACATCACCACAGGATATATGAGATTTCTTGTATTCTTTTTCACACTCTAGGAGCCTGAGCAGGTTCAACCGTTCACTGCTCTGTGAGAGTTTGGGCTTTTTTCCCTGGAAACATATATACAAAAGAATTTGAAGTCTTAGTGTTTCTTACTTCTCTAAGAAAATTGGATGTAGAGAGAGACATTGCCTAGTTTTATATCACTGGATGTCTTTCTTCTTCCATGCCCAAAAAATTTCTGCATTCACAGTGAAGGTGTGTGGTTGTTGTAGGCTACACTGTTAGACAGTGAGGAAGGCCAGGGAGCTCCTGGAAGGAAACCAGACCTTTTAAGGACTGACCCCATCTTCAGTGATGATTAGCACATGCAGAAGTTCCATAGGGATCCTAGGGCAGGACAGGATCCTAGGACTTAGCTGCTTCAAGTGCATGTGAGATAAACCTGAGCTTAATTTCACTTATGTTTAGAAACTATATTACATGAAAGTGCCTGCATGTATGGCCTTTGTTTTTTCTTTTTCTGTTGTTTCAAGACCAAAAGTGTCCCAGCTGTGGTCTGGGACAAATGCATCTCTTGGTTCCTTGCATGTACCCTAAATGCCAAGGAGACATTTACACCATGCTGAGCAAATGTTTGACATCTGCATACAGCCCAGTGCAGAGAGCCGAGCTAAGGGGGCATGTGTAGCTCAGAGGGTATCTGCCATCACTCAGCATTTTGAGAAAATATTAAATTCAAAACCAGACCACAAACCTGGGCTGAATGAAGCTGTACATGACTACTTTTAGCATTTCTTCATCTAATAAAATGTACCTTGCATTAACTATTTTACAGAAGTTCTCATATTTTTAAAACTACAGATATAAATTAAAATTCCAATATGGAACTTGCTGACAGAGTCATTAGTTGCATTGCAAAGAGTGCATAGCAATTCATATTAGCTTTTTTCAAATTGCTTTAGGATGATCACAGTTCATTAAAATAGAATATATTGCATATAGAACAATTTCACACACGTAGTCTTAGATTTTAAATGTAATTCCTAATATGTGTTCCTCCTGGAAGAGAAAAATACAACTGCAGAATTTCTCTCAAAGTAATTCACATAAATCTGATTCCATAGTTTCTCACAGCAGGTCTGCATTGCTGCCAGCACAATTAAAAAGTGAAGTGTAATAATAGCCTTAATGGCCAAGAAACTGTATTAAAAGGTATTGTAACAGGTAATATATTGTGAAATCATGGAAGAAGTGTGCATTTGGGTATTTCATAACATTCAAAATTAGAAAATTAGGTATCCTGGAGAAGAAAGACTTTCCTAGAACACAAACAAGAGGGTTGCCCCAGAGGTGAATGTGGAGCCAGCAGCAGAGACAGAGGCACTCTGTGTGTGACACTGTGACCTTTCCCTGCATGTGCAGCCTCTTCACCTGAGCCATCTCATGCTCATACTCACAAAATGCTCCTCCACCTCCTGCAGCACAGGCTCTGTGGGCACGAGCTGTGCTGCCTGTGCTGAAGCTCCTTTCTGGTGTCCAAGGGGCCCAGGGGAGCCTTGAGGGAACTGAGCAAGACACAACTTTCTCCATGAGATTCCTGGTGAATCAGAGGATTCATCTGGGGTATGGAGCAGGATGCTGTGCCCAGGCTGGCAGGGGGCATGGGGAAGGGGGACAGAGTCTTCCCAGAAAAGCTGCAACTGCTGAAAAACTGGAATGTGTCTGTGGTCTGAATCTGTTGTTAGTGTCCCTGTGAAGGGCTTCTGGCTGTGAAGAGCATCACTGGTAGCTGCAGGAGACAACCGAAGCTGGTAGCTTCTCTTTCTCTGCTGGTGTTCAGGGGACACTAAATGCCTTGGGGAGAGATGGCTGGAAGCACGGCTGTGGAGCCTGGGCCATCTGGGACCATTCCTTCCAGAACAAGTCAGAGCCTGTAAACACAAAAATTAAAACGCATTTGCATATCTACACACAGACACACACTCATGCACTCTGGTGAAGGAAAAAAAATACAAATATTTAGATGCTTAGTCACACTTGTCTTGAAAGTTGGCTAAATGTAGAAGGCATCCCAGAAGGCATCCCACCAGGATGCCTCAGTGTGCATCAGAGCTGACGTCCCACCAGGCACCATCCCTGTGGCTCTGCAGGCATCAATGCAGGCATCCCTGACAAAGGGGCACCAGCTCATCTCAGCAGGCAGGAGAGCAGAAAGTCAGCAGACATCTCTCCACAGCAACTCACCGGGACTTCACAGCAGGACCCACAACAGGGTGGTGCTTTGCTGCCAGCCCTGCTTTTGAGCCCGATGGGGGCAGGTGGGTGAGGAAGGCAGGGCTGCTCCACTGGCAGACACAGGCAGTGCAGGTGAGTGATCACCCACAGGTTAGCCTGGGTGGGATGAGGAAGGGCTCAGGAAGGGAGAAGCAGCAGCCTCTAAGAGCATCCAACACCTGCTGGTGGAAAGAGGAATCCTGAAGGTGCCATGCTGGCTCCTCAGCTGAGTTTTAAGGAGCTTTATGCATGTTTAGTCCAAAAATGGTAAAAAACCAGCTTTCCTTTCACCAACTATATACATATCATGTTGAAAGAATACAGTTTTCATTGTGAAATTGAGCCTCTGGCTGAACATGCAGAATGTGACCTTGGGTGGCCTATGCCCACCAGTGATTGAGAGAGCAATTCCATAGCAGCATTGGAAAAAAGAAAAAGAAGGACTGGTGCAGATAAGAAATGACCATTTACTTTCTGAAATACTTTCTTCACAGGGTCTGGTTGGCCTGTAAGCACCCCATGCCCACGAATGGGGAGAAAGAGCAGCCATGGGGAGCCAAGCCTGAAGCTGCCCGACTAGCTTCTCTGCCCAGTGAAGAACATCCCACTTTAAAAATTATTTTCAGAAGCCTCGTTGGAATCTCAAGGCTGCCAATAAAGCCTTGCTCCACATCTCTCATTTTCCCTTTCATTAATGAGGGGAAAACATTTGGACTTGCATTTAAAATGAGGAATAATTTGTTTCTGAATTAAGACAGCTGAGGACTTTGTGTGCCCAGGGTAGCAGAGCATCAGGAATGATGACATTTAAATACACATTCTGGTGTCCAGGGGCAAACCCCCCACTAGTGCTGCTCTGAGATGTGGGGCGTAAATAGACGATGTCTTACTCTGTAGGCACATACATTTGGCTTCTGGGTTTCTTTTCAAGGTCGCTTCTTCGTTTACATAATTTATTTACGGTCTGCTTACATGAAATTTCAAACAGTTCTTAAGAACAAAAAGTTTCATTGCAGGAATATTTTTGATACATAACATGAATGTTGGGTTACTAAAATATATTATGTTGAAACTTTTTCTGAACTCATTCTCTTGTTAATCTGGATACCAAGGTAAGGAAAACAGGCGCTGGCACAGATGTTTTGGAAAATGAGCCCTGATGTCAATGCTGTGCAGTGTAGGAACAGATGAACACATTAAAACTCGCTGACACGTGGGCTGGAAATGGAGGAAGTGCTCCAGGTCTTGCTCTGGTCTCAGTCTGTGAAACTCAAGTGTTGTTTTTATTCTTGCTGTGCCCCCACCATGGTGACTTGAAGGAGGTTTCTGCTCAAGGCAGTGCCTGCTGTGCAGTTTTGGCTCTCAAAACTCATGATTTGTAGAGATGGACTCTGACTAAGCCTTTTCTGCAAGAAGTTTACATATTTCCAGTCCAGCCTCGATGGACACCACTGAGTGCCTGTCCAAACTGTTTCCCCATCTAAAGCACAGCCTTTGGCCATGCAAATGTGGCACTGAATAACACTCCTACTGTAGTTTAGATTTTCTGTACTATAAGCATTGATGCTCAGGTGATGAATCCAAGGATATGAAAAGATCATGTCACACACTTCAAATGGCAGTATTTTGTGCTTTTCCTGCTTATATTTCAAATATTAGGAAGGTAACAAGTTGGTCATTTTATTTACAGGTGGTTTGGCAATATTGGTGTCCACATCTGTTCACCTCTGCTTTTCCTGTATTTGTTAATATTCCTGTGTTTTGTCCACATGCTGGTCCAAGGTCTTTCCACATTACTTCCCACAAGGTGATTATAGGAGGACTGAGCAACAGTGACTGGGAGTTTAAACACTGGCACATGAATAGCTGCTATGTTCTTAAATGTTAAGAAAACCTTCTGGAAATCATTTTCAAGAAGGAGTGAAGGGAAATGGATTGCATGAGTTTACTGATAACTGTCAAGGCCAAGGAATATCTGTTGTTGGTGATATGTTGGCAAAAAATCTCTCAAAATACAGAGTTAGGTCAGTTCTTGCTATCTTGCTATACCCACCTCCAACATACCTAGATGGATCAGACTTCCTTTAAATCAGCAGGGCTATTAAACACATACAAGTATATTACACTTCCTGCCAAGGCAATACATGCACTTGTGTACTTTCTTTTCAAATTCATTTCAAGTAGGGAAATTAATTTCAAAATTAGAGTGGGAGTTTTAACATCATAAAAGTGGTTTTGACTCAATGTTTTTATTCCCTGATAACTTTGCAGCAGAGCAATTTCTGGTTCGAAGAAAACTATGCAATCTTCATGCAACAGTATCCAATCCTTTATATTTTTATTGAAATAACTTAGCTTTTCAACAAGCAGGTAACTAGCAGGGGTGGTGAGAACCAGGAAATGAGCCTTGCATTTTATCCATGACCTGATCCAGACTCTGTCTGGGCAGTCCCAGGAGAAGAGCAGGGTCTAGAAGCATCTGACTTCTGAGGACCCCCACTCCTGCCTGGATCAAGCCCTTGAGCACTTGGGCTGTTGGAGCTGCATGTGGGCATGGGCACAGCAGCCACTCTGCTTCTGACAGCAGGTTTCCCCATGCAGCAAATTGGCTAACAATTTACTGAAAATTTTCAAAAGTCTTTTAGTTAACCATAGAGAATAAAAAAAGCCAAAAAAACAATGTGAGAATGGTTTTATTCAGGACAGGTTTGAATTTAGCATATAATTTAGCCAATATACTGTGAATTATATACAGATTTAACATTTGCCCTTCAGAAGTTTAAGGTTCCTTAAAAGGTCATATTTCATTTTGTATTAGAACATGGCATGTTGGCTTTCTGCTTGTGGTTTTTCTGCACATATGAGTGCTTAAGGTAAAATGCTTTCTATTTCCAAAAGCAGAAAGTGTACAGATGCTTAATAAAAAAATAATTTCTTCATGCCCATTTCTAGTCAGGACGAATTTCTCCTCTATCAAGCAGCAAGATATAGGAATTCAGGCTGATTTCTTCAAGTTTCCCTCTCAGATCCTCCAGAAAGCAATGAATATCATAGTAATACAAAATTGCTCTTCACATTCAGCACCAATCCCGGATGATTTGCCTCCCAAACTCCTCACGCCAATCTCAGCTGCCTGCTTTCTTTTTATGAGTTTTGGGAAATCAAAACAAACCAATTTTGCTTTAGCAATTCTAACTTCAACCAGACAAGATACAATGCATGTGCAAGCCCTTCTCCTTCCCCCCTCAGGCTTAGAAGCATGACTGAAGTTAATGGAGTAAATACTGTGATATAACTACCAGAATAAAACAGAAGAGAACAAGGCCCATGATATTTACTTTAAATTTTACGAGAGTGGTCTGGTTTTGACTCTGTTAAGCTGAGCATGCACCCAGCTATGTCATGTCAAATGTTCAGTGCTAAACTGGAAGATGTATTGCTTAAACATGCAGCTTTACAGTGGTTTGATTAAAGTAGCACAGCCCTGGGTGTCCACAGGAGAGTGGCTGTCATAGAATTTGTGAGTCAAAGAGTAAAACTTTGCCAATCTGACCTGTTTTGGTCCAAGTTGCCAAGGACATCTGCCTGCAGGTCCTGGCTGCAGATGCAGGAGGCTGAGCTCAAAGCAGGGCACTCACCCACGCTGTTTCTCCAGCGGGGTCATCTTTTGCAGATGAGCTATGAAACTGCAGCTCCTGTGTTTGAAGCAACCCTCTATGAAGCTCCAAAGTAAAGCGTCAGGAAAAACTGGTAGGGTCCCTGCAGTCATGGAGCTGTAAAACAAAAATAACTCTGAAGCAGAGAAAGTGTGAATTGTTTGTGAGCTGAAGCCTCTGCAAGGTGCAAAAACAAGAATTGGAGAATGGAGAAAGATGACAAAATGCATGTGTGCATGTAAGAGAGACAGAGACACGTCCATGCTATGGAGAGAAATTCTGCCTTCCACCTGATCCATCATCATCAGATCACTTATTACATGGGCAGATACTGATAGGACAAAGGGGCATGGCTTTAAACTGTCAGAGAGCAGGTTTAGATTGAATGTGAGGAAGAAATTTTTTTAGTGCTGAATGTGGTCGGGCACTGGCACATGCTCCCCAGAGAAGCTGAGGATAGCCCATCCCTGGCAGTGCTCAAGGCCAGGTTGGATGGGGCCCTGAGAAATCTCGTCTGGTGGAAGGTGTCCCTGCCCATGGCAGGGTGGGTAACTAGATAATCTTTTAAGTCCCTTTAAAGCCAAAATATTATGTGATTCTATGTTTCAGTGACTTCTGGTTTATTAAACTAATCTGCTAGTTGCAGTCCAGAGAATAGCCACAGTCTCCTGCTTGTTTCCCTAGTGGTTTGTGGATAACCAATGTGATATTTTTGCTTAACAGCAGGCAAAGGAACATTTTTCTATCACACCAGTCTGCAGGGAAGCATTTCTCTCTGGAGCTAGCTGTTGCTTTGTGTAGATGCAGCTCTGCATGGAGTATCCCTCTGTCATGTTCACTGACACATCAGTCTGCCTAACCATGCCAGCAGCAAAAACAGATGAATAATACCCAAAGGGCAACCATAGAGCATCTAAAAATACCCAAAGGGCAACCATAGAGCATCTAAAAATGCCAGAAGAAAACACCGTTTGCAGAACACCATCTCTTCCTGAGAAACCCTTCACAGCTCATCAGCACGCCTCACCTAACAGGCGCAGGAGGGACATGTGCATGCCTAATTTAGCTTTGCAAGTATGTCACGGGGCACTGGGATGGAAATCTACCTAAAGTTTAAGGCATTAAAAGAACTTAAGAAATCACAGCCTTTAAACACAAGAAATACAAATCAAAGCCGACCATAGGTGTCCCCGATCCAACCCTCTTGGAGCACAGGGACTGCAGGGAGATGCCACCTTCTCCCAGCTATGGCTCATCTCAGCTGTGCATCTGAGTGCTGGTGTCAGTGAGGTGAGAGAGGGATGCAGCTTTTGAGGGTGAATCAAACCATTCCAAGTCGGGAATTTGGTGTCATTAATTTCATCCTGAAACTAGGCTCCTCTGTTCTCCTGGAATGAATTTTAGGGCTTGAAACAGGTAAAGCTAACCCTATCTATATACCCTTTCCTGGTTAGAAAGTTTTGAAAGTAGTCTGCCATTGTAAATCCCTTTTTTTTTTTTTTGAGAGCAAAACATTTTTGTTCCTGCTTTAGGCCTTCAGAAATCATATATTCAATCTGAAGTAGTTGCTTTAGGCTCTCTTTGTAATCAGTGGAGGAGAATGGGTACCTCTGGTGGGACAGTCATCTATTTTGGGAGAGCTGGTGGGCTGGTTGGCTGAATCATCCTTTGGAAATGCTCATGCCTTCTGATAACGTGGGTCACTGTTAACAAAAACTGCTTGAAAATGAGGAAAAAAAGGCCTTTGGGGAATGCAGAGACTGTTTTATGAGCTAGAAATGCAGGGATTTGCTAGCAGGGGGAGAGTCTGGAGCTGACTGAGTAGTTGCACTGTTGAAAGCACTGGACAGAAGTGCAGGGAAGGTGAGCCCGAAGCTGACTTACACATGTGCCAAACAAATACAATCCCATCATTTCTCTGATCTTGGACAGAATAAGGAGTGTGACTCCCACAGTAGTCCCTGAGGATGGGACTTTTTAAACACTGTTTGATCATGCAGCAGTGGACATTGGATGCAGCTTCACAGGGCTGACACCTGAGCCAAGGTGTGTACCTATGAGCCAGCTGTCTAACCCTGGGGTCAGGGGGAACAGAGAGAATGAGAGACATTTCTGTCTGTACCTACACCCAGAGAGAAATCAAATGAACTGACATGGAAGGAGCTGCTGAAGCTCACTTTATGCTCCAGCACACATGTTAGAAGAGGAAAGAGCTCAATATGGTTGCACAAGACAAACTAATTTTCTGCACTGAAACATTATATTGCCAGTTACTATAGGCTCAGTCTGTGTGCACTGAGACTTAGGAATTCGTGTTGGTCAAAACAGCAAAACAGTTTTATCTGAAATAGGTATTTCTGTACCAGAAGTTCATTGTAATGCAGAATAACAATTCAGTTTTGTGCCCAGGTACTGTGTAGGTGAAGCTGGTGGGAGGTGTTTGTTGCTCTATCACTCAATGCATTTTTGTTAGCTACAGGCTAAGCCATGTGTAGGTAAAAACAGCACATGTTCTACTTTTATGGGTGATGTGGTGTTAACTTGGCCAAAGTTTTCTTAGCATTTCATTATTAAATTGCACACAAAATCCATATATAGCAATCAGAAAAGACAGAGTGCTGCACACTGAGCAAGAAGGTACTGTTATCATTAAAGACGCAGATCCTTTGCTGGCTTGGCATCTTGCTGGATGAAGGGTTTTTCTGGATGAAGGGTTTGGGCTTTGCTTTTGTACTACTCTTAACTCAATATTAGTGAAACAGCACTTCAGCTTCAGATATGCTTGTGACATCTTTTAAACCTAAGTAATTGTATTAATTTGTCATAGTGCTCTGTAATTTCATAAGGAAAGAAGACAAATCAAAGGATAGTAATTTCTTTTAACAGAAAATAAAAATGATATTTTTGAAAAGAACATAATTTTTAGATTCAGAATATGCATCTAGATGGAGCTAATTCCACAACCAATTTTCTTCAAAGTTAAGTTTAATTTGTTTCTGAGTAGTCTCTTTAATTTTGATAGACCTACATGCTAGAATAAAACTAAGCAGATGAATGTTTGCATGTAGGAGCCTTAGGGTACCAGTATATACCAGCCAAAATGTACAAAACAGCATAGTGCTGTATATACTGGCTATAATTGCCCTTTTAAAAGTAGATTCCTGGATCAGAAAATGGAATGGGACCAAACTATTTAAACTAGAAGAGAACATAGGCTTTAGAACAAATGGACATAAACTGCCCATGAATGTATTTAGACTGGAAATGAGAAGAATGTCCTTAAACATCAGAAGGTGAAAACATCCTCCTGAGAGTAAAAATGGATATAGAGGATGAAACCAGCTGTGATATCTACCTCAGCTGGTTTAGCACAATCTCCTGATGTGATTCCTTGTGGCAGGCAGCAATGGAGTATGATGGCACAGGAGCTCTGCTCCAGCATCATCTAGTTCTGGTATAATATAGTGAGTACTTTTTATGTTAATAACCACCATGACTCTTCATGAAGTGTGCTTGGATCTACACTAATAACCATCGAGTTCATTATGTTCAAACACTTGGACATGAAAGCTGTGAGGTGGAATCAGATGCCGTTCGGCAGAGGTAATTTCGCCTGTGGAAGTGGCTGACGATGCTCAAGGACTGCAGGGGGAGGTAGGAAGATGAAGGTGCTTGTAACATGTCCCTGAGCATCATCAAAGAGAGCCCATTAATCAAAGTGGGAAGAACAAAGGGCAGAGGAATGACTGATCTGAGAACAACACCTGTGTCTTTCTTGTTAACTGGAGAGTCGAATTGCAGCAGATGTCCTCAGTGGTCACAGACTTTGAAAGCCTGATGATGCACAATGAAAGTGGTTGTGAAATGTGTAAATTAATGTCTGGATGCACAAGTAGCAACACTGGAAAGAAAATGAAAGTGATGGTACATGATCCTTGAAGATGTCAGATGTTTGTATCCCAAGAGTGAAACTTTTGGACTTTTCTCTGAAAAGTATTTGAATTTTGCAGCTATTTGAGATTTAGGAGAAACACATCATCCCTGATGCAGCAAGCATATTATTTCCCTGTACAGTGCTGATAAGTGCTTGTCTGGGTTTGGTTGTGGAGGGAATACCCTGGATTTGAATCTTCCACATTCCATGGGCATGAAGCAGCTTCACAGGCTGAAGCTGTGGTGATGATTTTTCTTGAGACAGAGAAATTTGGAAATACTCTTAGCATAGCCCTTCCACATACCCAATAAATTTGATTAAGATGTGAGGAATATTTCATTACACTAATAGTAAACTCTACAGATTATATTAGTGTACTTTTAGGCAGCATTAATGTCAGAAACAAAAGGCTGGTCTGGAGGGCCATCAGCCTGCTCGGCTCCACTGCCTTTTGCGATTAGCATGAGCTAGGGACAAATACTGAGAGAGCTATTAAGGGTTCTCTTGTTTCTCACAGTCTGGCTTGGAATCAGGTGCTTCCTGTGGCTGCAGTTTCACCGTCTGTTTGGTGGCTGCAGCGCTGCTCCTTCAGGAAAACAAACATGTTCTTTCCTCACACACGGAATACTCCAGTTTCCATTTTCCAGGTGCCACAGGACTGCAGCAAAACAAGGCAGCTGCTCGTTCAAGGTGGTACACTCAGAGACAGAGAGCTGCTGCTTCTGGTCATGTTGAATTGGGTGTCTCACAATCTCCGTGCAGAAGGCACGTGAAAATTCAAAGCTATTATTGCCATAGCTTTCTGGGATGTTAGAGAGAGAGAGAGAGCTTTGCAAGAATCAGTAAAGAATCAAGAGAAAAACAGAGGGTCTATGAAAGACACCATAAACTGCAGAAGCCATCCTCTGGCAGGACTGAGGTTGCCAACCAACCTGAATTGCAATTACAGAGCTACAGCTTCCACCCAGCTCTACAAACATCAGACAGACTTGGGGGTCAGAAACTCCTCTTGGGTTTTGGAGTTTCTTCTTCATCTTTTGGGGGAGGCTGCCTCTACTGTGACTTTTCCCCATTCCTTTTCTTTGGAGGTACTCTCCTCTTGTGCTGGCTTTAGTCAGTGAGAACTGCAGCATCCTCAGGGGAGGGTATTTGGCAGCTGCCCGAGGTGTTGGGCAAGTCCATGGGCTGAGACTTGCCCAGCTTTATCTCCTCTGCCACAGCCCCACCATAGGGGGGCACCTCTGTCACTCTACAACCTTCTACCCTCCCCAGCGGAGGAAGGACCAGCAGGTCCATGGGGAGGGATTTCGGGAGGGGTCCCTTTGTCCATGTCATGGGCAAGCTTGGGGATGCTGTCTGCTTTTGTGCTGCAGCAAAGCATAGTGAACCTTGATGGGAGCTTGTTTTTGAAGGAGTGATGCAGGATGGCAGTGCACAAACTCCTGGCTCCATCCCCTGCCCTGTGCTTGGGTGAGAGGTTGTTGCAGGGTGTTGTCTCTCTCTTGTCAGCCTGGAAGTAGCTTCCCTCCAGAGCATTTTAGGACTGTGCTAATTCCCTAAATTTAACCAGTGATGTCAAAGGCTCATGTTAGCTCCCTGCATCGAGTCCAGTGCCCACACACACTGATGTAAACCAGAAATAACTCCACCACCACGTAGATTTGAATCCTGCCCCAAGCAATGGCACCCAATGTCACCCAACCACTATGCAGGTGGTTCAGGCACACAGCTGGGGGGAAGGAGATGCTGGGGCTGGGGAAACTCACAACAGAGAGCTGGATACAGCCAGCAGTGCAAGGAGAGACCTCTTTCAAGGTAAGGTGGAAATGGAGTGCTGTTATTTATTGATCCAGTGGTGGCCAGAGAGCAGGCATGGGGATGGCTGTGTTTGGTTTGGCTGCTGAACTGACAAATTGGAGGAGGAAAGGAAACACACCCAGGTGTGTATCTAAATCGATGTTGCGTTCTGTTATTGGTTTTGTCAGTAAAATGGCAAAGTAAAGAAGATAAAGTTCTGCTCAAAACAAAATGTTGGATGGTGCTGGAGACGCCTGTCTGACTTTGGGTGCTGGCTAAAGGAAAACAAGGGAAACAAAGCACTCATTTCACAAAAATACTGGATGGGTGGCAGCCCCCCTGCCAGTTTCCCATCCACTCCACTCCACTCCTTCCCTTCCTGACCCTGAGAGGCAGCAGTGCACCATCCCACCCGTGTTCAGGATATGGACTAGCTCTCACCTGCCTCCTCCCTAAGAAGCGAAGCCCAAAAAGGCTTTGTTAGGAAAAAGTGTTTTCAGACAGACTTTGTTTTCAGATAGCCCTTTGGAAAACTGCCCAGAATTTCTGATCCCATTGCCTGAATCAACCCTCTCTCTCAATTTGTCTGCTGTTTTTGAGAAGTGCAGTGCTTGCAGCCGGGCAGATATTTAGCACTTGCAGCTGGGCAGATGTTTAGCACAAGACTTTTCCCCCACCAGTTCAGAAGCACTGGTGAGCAGGATGAGTTGTGAGGAGCAAGAGTTTTTCCATGAAGATATTTTGGTGAGGCATTGTTTTTTGTGAGGATGGACTCATTCGGTGCTAGTAGGGAAAAGCAGTCCCAGACATATGTAGTGTTTTGCTGCCTGGGCAGGAGGACGTGGATGGGCAGAAGGGCTGAGCCAAGTTAGCACAGAACATCCATCATCTCTGCATTTCAGTCTGGCCACAGGCTGTTAAACACCCCCTGCAGCCTGGAGCCCTTCTTGTTTCCCAGAGCTGAGCAGCAGAGGGTGTGGATAGTGTGATCGTGGCTTTGGACATGCAGCATCCTGAGAAAGGCGTGGAGAGCTTACCCTGGGAGTAAAGCAACCTGACCTAAGGCTGGGAAGAAACACTTTTCTAGCTCTATATAGCTTTTTTCTCCCCACAGCTTCCCAGGAGGATCAAATCTCATCTTTGTATGTTTTTTGTCTAATTAATTTTGGTGGAAGACGACTTAGAGCCCAAGATTAAACAAAGGGTTAATGATGTAAGAACCTCAGCTCAGAGATCTGCATTGAAACAGACCAGCTGAGGTCCCACCATTGTTCTGCCCTAACTGCTCATTGCTGCTGCCTCCCAGGTGGTTTTTCCACACTTGGACTAAAAGTTCCAACCTAAGAAACTTTTCCTGGCAGAAGTTTTGTTGAAAGTGGTACATTCCTGAAATGATGGGCGGGNTATTTTCCATGAACATATTGATTCCTCTGGCTATTTGGAGACAGTGGGGTTGGCACAGGGGCCGCAGGAGCTGCTGCTGATCCTCACAAGTCCAAGTGTTGGGTGAACAAGACACTTCCTTGGCTAGGGATCATCCCTGAGGTCTCTGTGTGACCTGGCCACTGCGGGCACAAATGACAGCCCTTTGGAAAACTGCAGACACTGGTGGGCAGGCGCCAGTGCTTGGGAGAAAAACAGCAGTGGAAAACCCACTGGCACAGCTCAAGCCACAGGCAGCCAAGAATGAGGCGTTACAGTTTGCTCGTGGGGGAAGAGGGGTAGATTTGGTCTCTTTTGGGTCCCTCCATGGAACTATGCAATGTTTTACCCACCATGAAAAAATCTTGAAAGAAAAGCCTAAATCTTGATATTGCAGATAATCCATCTGTACATTCAATGTGGTTCAGTGTCCCCACAGGGGAGAAGATGGGTTTGCAAGAGACCCTGTCTGCTTGTTGGGGAGAGACAAGACTGAGATATGGAGGGAATCAAAGACTGCTGTAATTTTTGGGGGGAAGCCTAAATTTAGTGGCTTACTGGAGAGAAAGAAAATGGAAAGAGCAGCCTCTGTCACACCATCTTTTTGGGAAGAGACATGGAAGGTGCTCCATACCCTAAAAGAAGGTGCCCACAATTTGCTCAGACCTACTAAGAATGCTTCCAGCATTTGGGTTGCAGCAAGAACAGAAAAAAGCTTGAGAGCAGTTGCTTTCTTTGGGGGAGAGGGAGTCAGGCAAAAATTAATGTATTTAATAGAATTTAAAGCTTATTCTTAATTTATTTGTGGTAGCAAACAGCCCCTCAGTAACCCTTGAAAGGAGTTCATATCTACGATATTTCTGATTAGAGAATCGTGGTGGCCAACATGGGTAGGACTGACTGTTACGGTGAAGTGCCTAGTAAAACCACAGGAAAGATTTTTAGTTTGTTGGCAACGTCACAAATATGTCAGTATTAAACAGAGGTGTCTTCTTGGCTATTAGGAAGTGTGAGGCAGTTATTGTGTACCATATAGTAAAAGAAAGAGCTATCCCCATCCACTTACTTTGGTGCAGCTGGGAGGTCTGGTCCATCATTTCTTGAAGTCAACAGGGACAACATTATTGACCTGATGAGGTCTCTCTTTGCCCCACACCTGGAGCTGTTTCCATTTGAAAAGTGCTACCACCAATTTCAGATTGCTGATGAATTTTTCAGTAACATGCATGTGAAAGTAATACTACCTCAAGGGATGATTAAGTCACCAGGTGTCTCAGTCTCCAGGATGCAGCTGGACAAATCCTGTCAGACACTGTTCTTCCATAATTGGCCTGAGCAGACATTTTTAATGGTTGTTCCTTACCGATAGCTCATGCTGGTTACACGGCATCACTGTGCTTGTCAGACTCTCCTGTGAATCACCAGACCAGGGGGTGGATAATTGCTACTTTGGTTCCTTGCTGAGAGGTTAAATAACCTGCACAAATCAAAACCCCCTTATTGAAACAAAATAAAAGTCTGACGAATTCTCAGGTGGTAACCTGAAAGGAGAGGACATGACATACTTCACATTTCATCTGGAACAAATGCCACTGAAATGCTGATATTTTTCTGGTGGAAACTGGGTTTTTTTCTTAAGTAGCAAGTATACTTGTTTGGAAAATGGCATTTCTCTTTTGTGAGATATATAGAAGTTTCAGCTTTGGGGTTTGTTCTGATGTGGAGCATGAGGTCCTCTCTAGTTTTTCACAAGAACCTAAGAGAATGGGGCAGAGACTTGTGTACAGGAACTCAACCACCACCATGCCTTAGATAAGACTGGTGGCTGAAATCTTTCTCAGTGTAATTAGCAGTGGGGGTTATAATTGCATATCCTAATACCCAGTGAGCACCCCTGGCTCACCCATGTCAGTGAGTGGAGGGAACCCTGTGGCAGGTGAGGCTCAGCCCTGGATGCATCCAGATCCTCCTTCTAGTAGAGGAAGGACCTGCAGGGGATGTGAGGTGGGAAGTGACCACAGCATCCCACAACACAGTTCACAGGGAAGAGTGGGCAGCCAGGAGAAAATCAGGAGAAAGCAGCTCCTGGCTGCATTTATATGATCCCAATGGCAAGACATTGTGTGTCTGTGTTATGACCGACCCCAGAGGCAGAGATCATCACACCCTCATAAACTGGCACCAGACTCTTGGGTGTAAGGAGACAGAAGATATTTGTTTCTCTTCTCCTCAACGCTGCAGCAGGACTTTTACATTCCATTTTATGTGGAAGACATGAGGAAGCTTGCAGCTTACTGTTATCTCAAGGTCCCATTTGGTCTGTTGTTTAATGTTGCAGCCTACCAAAGAGAGACTTGATCTTCCCTCTTCCACCCATGTGAGACCATCAATGAACATCTGTGTGATTGTCCCACAAAGCATGACATAAAGCCTGCTAGGGAATCAGCCAGGAACCAGGACCCCAAGGCCCCCACAACAGCACCTCCTGAGAGCCAGAGCTGGCTTGGGGGTGCCCAGCACTGGGCTCCTCCAGGGGAGGCATGCCAGGTGCTGGATGAGCTGGGAGTGAGTGTGGGCTTGCCCAGGGATAGAAAAATTTGAGGCTGGGGAGATCCAAGCTGCACATTGGTGAGTCACAGGAAGCAAAGGTGCTGGGTCAGCCCTGAACTGTATGAGGAAGGATTAGGTGCCAGACCAGGTGCCAGATGCCATAACCCCTATTCAGATAGGGAAGGAAGGACAAGGCATCTTTCACACAGGCCACTGAGGTCTGGTTTTGCCATCAATTCCTCCCATAGTCACCAACATCATCACCACCTTACCAACCTCTTTTCTGCTCGTCTGATGTTGGGGAAAGCAGTTCAGTGACAGGTTGGTTGGATTCACTCTGTATTTTTCTCTTCAGAGTTCTGATTTTCTTTAGCACAGAAGGATACCCCCAAAAGCAGCTTTCTCTGAAGAGAGAGATGTAAATATTTTACATCTAAGTCAGTCTTCTGGAAAATGCTACAGCCTAAACAAAAAGTGTTTCCTACCTGCCAGCAGAGATCCTGCCTGAGCCTCAATTTCATTGAAGGATGTGTGTAGATACTGGAGCAAAGAAGCTTCCTCAGTATGCCCCATCCTTCACCACGGAGAAAATTATGGTGATTATGGCTTTGCTCTCTGTCAGGGTCTTGACGAGACAGAACTTATGGGTGACTTCTCTTGACTAACTCTCAGGTGATGTGGCTGGAGAAAGGGCAGGAGTCTGTGATAATCAGCACAATCCCTTGTCCTCAGCACAGGGTGGTAAGAGAGGAAAGAGTGGGTTTACCCCCTTCTTTGTGGATAAACCCTTTTGGAGCAGATGGAGTGCAGTGCAATGACTGCTCATCTCTGCCAGACTCACCTTGGAGCTTGGCTCAGCCTGAAACCATCCACTCCATTTGTGTTCGAGGCAGAACAGTGCCTCTGGCTGTAAATCTCCTGGGAAGCTCATGACTCACAGCATAAGAGCTGTGGAGCGCTGTGAATTACGCAGCACTGGCTCCTCAGCCTCCTGAAGGCGGTTTTGGCTCCCCAGGATGTTTGTGCAGGAGCGGATGAGCCTGTGACATGGTTGTGCGACCACAGCCCCGCACAGACATGCTGGGAGGAGGGCAAGAACGTGCCCCAAGTCAACAGGCCTGGAAAAGCCATCAAGACTTGGTATCCCTGTAATTACAAGTCTACTATGTAGTAATTTTTTTGGGAAAAAAGCTTTACCCAAAGTCTCCATCACACAAATGTCCATCAGTTGACTTCTCTCCAACCAGTCATTTCTCCAAGTTTCTCCCACTACAGAGTTGAAGCCTTGTGGCATCCCCATCCTTAGGATGGATTGTGGTGCACCAGCACCTCAGGGGCTTGGTGGGAAAGCTTTGACGCTGCCAGTGCTGCTCCTGCTGCTCTACAGATGCGGTGAGTGAGCCTGGGTGTGAGGAGGGCCTTGGGACATACAAGTACAGCCAGGGCTCTCTCAGCTCCTTCCCTGTGCACAGGTGGTGGCACAGCCAGAATTTTTCAATGCTGCAGACACTGGCTGCCACCACAGCTGGCACCAGTTGGCACCATGGTGACAATCCCCAGAATTCCTCTTGGTAGGAGCTTGGATGCTCTTTCCTTTGTGGCCAGAGCTATGCCATTGGAGAAGGTATAGGAATGCAGGGTATCTGAGGGTCTCTGTTCCCTGGCTGATATCTGCTACTCCTGGACCTGCTGGCTTCCTGAATGCACAGGCAGTGTGCAACCCACCTCATACCTGGCAGCATCCCCACCTGCTTGCACTGCAGGAAGGTGCCAAGCACAGCCAGATACTGACAGAAGCAATGCTGGCCAAAGCTGGAATGGGGTGTTTCAAGCCTCAGAGCTGGCTCAAATGCTGCACAGCACATTTCTCTTTGTCATCCAGTACACAGGGGTACTTGAAGCCCTCCTGGCCCTGAAAATGGGGGCTGTTTGCCTCCTAGATGTGAGGTTTTCTGTCTAACCTGGTAGCTGGAAGCACTTAACAACCAAGCTCAGAATTTTATATAATCTTCTGAGTACCATAAGTTGTCAAGAGACATGATGGATGGTGATGGTCTTTCCTGAGCTGGGGCAAAAACCAAGATCTATTCACATCTGCTGCAGGTGTGTGGGCTGCCTACACTCAAGTGAGCTTGTGGATGTCACGTAGGATTTGGAGCTTCACTTCTGGGATGTCCTTGTTGTAAATCATATGGGAAAACTGGCCACTCTGAAAAACAATTGCAAAGTGCGAACATCTGCTGGAGCCACTCTCACCATGGTAAGACCATATTTTTCATTGCAAGAAGGTGGGGTAATCAAGGCCTCCTTCACTGTTTGCTCTTCATTCTCACCCTTATCTCCTCCAATCTGCTTGGTACAAGTGGCTTCTCTGCAAAGTTATCTTACATGGTATTCCATTCTCTTGTGCTATTTATTCCTCTTCTGAGACTGCCTGAGGTGGCATTTGATCATGGTAGATATCCCTTTCCTGGTATCACTTTCCCCAGGTGCTTCTGACTCAAGGGAAAACCCAGGAAGACACCCACCATCCTTATCAAGATGTAACTAGCCCAGACACCGCTGCATCACCTCATTTTTCATTCCATGTCAGCGATGACTCAGTCTTCATTAGCAGCAGTCATCAGGGACTGTTTCACCCTACATTTCCTCCTGGCTCGATGCCACCCCATAACCTGTGCAACCCCATGAGCTTCAGATCGGCTCTTCCAGTGCTGTGGCTGCTTTTGAGACTGTGCTGCTCCTTCTCCTTGGCACTTCCCACATGTGGTGCTGCAAACTGCTGAGAAAGGTGGGAAGTGGACAGCCCAGCATCTCCGGGAATTAGCAAAGCCTCTGTTCGAGGAGATGTCCTTGCAGGGCTACTTCTGACTGTCGAGGGACTTAAACGGCCAGTTGGGATTTTTTTCCCTCTGCCGTGTTTCCACGGGTAACTTTCCCAAAGATAATTACGTGACTCAGGAAGACAGACGCATACCTCGCATACTTGTGGGAACCATAATGCGATAGGTGGTGTAGAGCATTTTGAAGCTCTTTGAACACATGAGAGCAGCTGAATTCCCTTGACTTACCTACCCTAACCAAAGCAAGTCCAGGCAATGGCTCCATAGTTTTTGTGGAGCTCTTACCCAACAGAGGACAAACATTTCCCAGGAAAGCTTTGGTCTTGCGGCACCAAGGCACAGATGCTTTTTGTCGCCAGAGAAATCACAGGTGTTTTGTCAGGTAAGATTTACCAATTCTACTTTACCATTTTTTAAAAAACATGTCTGAACTGAGGCTGGAACAGGAACATTTTCTCCTTTGACTGCAAAAAAAAAAAAAAAAGGCAGTCGTGTGTTTTATGAGAGGTCAGGGAAACAGCACAGAGAAATTATCCTCTCTTAAGTAGATAAGTGATTGTTATGGCTAAAATATCCTGGCAGCTAATTGCCTGAGAAGATAACTGGCAGAGCTGAGGTGTAGTGGCGTTTGGTAGTTTAGTACAGACAGCTCTGCAACACACACAAAAGGCTTTGCTTGAAGTGCTTTAACATTTGAATTGTGGAGCTGCAATTCAATTTGCTGACTTTGGAAGAAAACCAGAGAAGTAAGAAAGAGAAATTTTATTCTGCATAGTGACTTGGAGGACCTTACAGATCTTTAACCCACCCCAAATCTATATTGATATGCACATCCAGAGCCTCCTGTACTGTGTCATCAGTGTCCCAGTGGTCCTAGAGCCCTGCAACATGGATCCTGGTGCCCTGCCATATCTGTGGGATGGCTGGGACAGGTTTGTGAGCTCCTTTGGGACCATTTTGGGGGATACCCTTGCTCAAGAGTGAGAGTAAGAGTCTTGCTGAAACTAAGGATACTATTTCCAAGTATTTTCGAGATTTTGTCTGGATATCTGTGTAGATGGTTGCCCCAAACTAGTGATGAGCTATTTAAATGAAGTCATGTCATGTAAATAGGAATGTATTTATTGGTTTGCCTCCTACCTTTACATCCAAAGGGTTATTGAGGATAGATAGGAGTTTCTAAGTGCCCATTCCCATCAGTGCAGGTGACCTGGAATTACCTACCTGCCATTATGTCCCTTGTGACCAGACTGGGATAGATCCTCCAAAAGGTCTTTGTCATACAGAAAGCTTATCAGAAATGCCTTGGGGTTCCAGGGTAATGCTAAGATCCTTTCCCTGAGCCCCTTCCCTCTCTGGTCATCCTTGCAGCCCTGAACTGAGTGAGGGGGATGGTGGCTGTGCTTTAGGGAAGGTTCCCTTTGGAGGAGATTGTGTGTGTTTCCTGGCTTGTGAATGTTTTTGTTTGTTGGGGTGAAGGGAGCAACACAGCTTGCAGCTTGCCCTGACATGTGCCTGCTGTGTGTAAACCTGGAGCTTTTATAAAAAGGGCTCCTGTCTTGAGAACTGTGGAGTGTTCAAGTGCTTCTTGGCTCTGGGCTTCTCCTTTAGCTGTCGTAAGATCAGATTAATGATGTATTAGTTCGAGATAACTGCCATGAGATCATGTAATTAGCTTGTGATCATTCTCTGTGCCAGTTGGCTGAAACTCGATGCTTTTAAAAAAACCTCTTGCAGACCAGCTACAAATAGAGCTTTTTGATTGATGACATTAACAAATAGCTCATTAGTCACCTTTTGAGCTAATTAAAGAACAGCACATCCAAGGCAGTAAAGAACAGCTGTGTGTGATTAAAGGCAGCCGTAAGGCTGAGCTCTGGGGAACAGGGGAAGTAGTTTATCACCCTGTGCCTTTCACTGTGCCCATGGTGCTCCAGGTAAAACAAATTTGTAATGTCCCCCTCAAAATCCTGATTCTGCTCAGCTCTGTAAGGCTCAGTCAGACCTTCCCATTCCCGCTCACATTGCCTTTGGGCAGATGAACAGCTGCAGGAAGGCAGTGCCTGCACAGAGCAGTGACACCAGCCCAGGAGCAGCTGCTGCTTGCCCAAGCGACAAGGCTTCCCTTTGGCGTTGCTCCCACATTCCAAGTACATGGCCTTTTTGACACGGAAGTTGTCAAAAAGTTACTCGGTAGTTACTCTGAGCCATCTGTGGGTCAGGGGATATTTTAACTTCTCTGGACTCATTGGGAGTAGGAAGAACCTGGGTTATTGTAGGCACCATAAGGCCATCTGTATCACTTTGGTGAGTGTGGGGAGAGAGGTTCCCAGGATATGCCTGATGAGAAGAAGGCTATCCCTGTATTACTGCAGGGCACCGGGAAACATCATGGGTAAAGGGATCTGTCTCACAGCATTTAAACCCATGGGTGATTGCTGCAAGGCTGCCACCCGAGACCTTCTCCCACAGGCTGGCCAAGCTCTCTCCCTCTTCTCCAGCTGGACCAAGCTCTTTTCTTCTGTCCCTGCTTTCTGTCTCAGCCTCAGTTCTGCCTTGGCTGCCCACATCATCCCTTTGGTGTGGTGAATATCCATCCCATCCCCAAAAGTTGCCTGGAGGCACATGTTAGGGTCAGAGCCGTCTCTTGCTGTCGCTAGTAATGGCCAGCTTCCCCTGTAGGGCTTGCAACATGAACAGAAACAGATTTTTCTCCCTTGTCCCAGCCTCCCTCACCAAACTGATACTAAACCCCCTTCTCCTTGGTGTGCACTCTGCTGCCCCATCTACCAGACCTCCTGTGACTTGTGACCACCTCAGCTGTTGTGTTGCCTTTTCTCTTGCTGCATTCCCTGACCATGCTCATCCTCACACCAGGCTGCTACAGGCTGCTGGTGGCTCTGCAGTCACCAGCCCTGGCCTGGCCACCAAGCAATGGGATGGTGTGGCTTGGGGCTGCTCTGATCCCAGTAACCAGTTGTGTGCACCCCACACTGCCTGGCTCCCCAGGACAGATACTACTCAGAAGAGAACACACATTAGCTCTTCTTAGTTGCTACAAGGTGTTGGAAATGTTGTTCATTTAAAGCAAGAAATCATTAAATGCAAAGGGCTCCAGTGGGCTGTTCTGGAGGTTCAGAGCAGCAAGGAGGTGTGTGAGTATCACCAACCCCAGGTGGTCACCAGCCCTAGGTGGTGATCTAGCTGGATCAGATTGAACTGAGTATCTCATGAAACTGTGCCCTTCTTTATTCCTCATGGAGAAGAGAAGTAGCTGAGTTTGTGTCTTCTGGAAGAGCCTCTGAATTTTATTCCCAGTCAAGTAGGTGGATGCAGTTAGAGCTCTAAAGTTGAACCATGTGCAAGGAGACATGATAGCTCAGAGGAGTGTGACATCCTTTGTACAGCACCTGCATCTCCACTCAGCAGCACCTGAGCAATGTGGATGGAGACAATTTTGAGGGCAGTGTTTGGGCAAACACTGCCTGCCTATACTTGTCCACCAGATCAAGCCCCTGCGTGCTGTAGCATTTAGGGTTTGATGCTTTAATCTCTTGTCTGTCTGGGTTAATCTCAGGTCATTAACTTTTATTTTCCCGCTGTTCTGGCCATGTGAATTCTACAGTTTATGGTACTAAAAAAAAATATCCCTGAGCAGTTGTTGAGTGCCCTGAGAGGCTGTGTGGCAGATTGTCTTGAACTGGAAATGCTCCAGAAGAGGAGCTTAACTGGGGCTTGTGCACTCCTGACAGATTAGAGGGATTGTAAAACTTGGCTGAAATGGTCTTTCCAATATTATGCTGTTTTTTTCTGTGGTTTGGTAGAGATTTGCAGGTTAGATTGAAAATGGACAGTGCTTTGTGATCTGCATTGATGTTATGAGGTACAAAAAAACTTGTGGAGTGAAAGGGGTCTTAATGTATTCAGCCCCTATTATTTTTTACTATTGTGTCAGGATATAGGAGGAATGTGACTCTTTTCTCACTTTGTGTTTCCTTACAGGAATGGTGGAAGCTCTAGCTGTGTAAAATGAGCACCCCTTGCCCTAGGTGAAGACTGCACACAGAATCTGAGTGCAGGCCCTTTGAAAAATCTCATATTTTATTTGTCTTCTTCTTGAAAGACAGAGGTAATAGGTGTTGATTTTTGACTGTAGCAAGGCTGAGCCCTTCAAGCAGCTGGAGCTGTCATCCCAGCCCTGGTGAGACACCAGCTTGGGTGGTGATGCCTCCTTCTCCAGCTCTGCCTTTTAGCAAGAGGTCTATTGCATGAATATAAATGCAGCTAGAGGGGCTTGTCCTGTGTTTTCACCCATCCCTTTCCCTCCCAGCCTATCCTGCTGCAGCCACAGCAGAGGGTGGGCACAGTGAATGCTCACAGGGGTGAGACAGGGACCACAAACCCATCTCTGATCTCTGATGCTGGCACTGAACACCTGATACCAGCAGCCTCTGCTGACACCAGGCTCTGCTCTGAAGGGAAGAGATGGATGCCCCAAGGCTACAGCAAGGACTGAGGCTTAGGATCTTCTGGGTGTTTCTCATTGCTGGTGTTATTGACCCAAATAAATTTTGATCTTTGCTTTCTCTGATGTTAGACCTTATGTGTCAGTCAAGTCAGAAGGTTTTACATTTGCAAATAATCCTCTATGGAATGAGAGCTCAGGACTTGTGTCTATATGATTTCATGTCTATATGATTCTGAGCAGAGTGGGTCAGCAGGCAAAGAGCTGAGGTTCCTCATTTCAGAGAGACAAGTAAATATGGAAGAGCCATTTTATCTTCTATGATACATTGATAAATTGCCCTTTCGTTCTTTCTCTCTTATACTTTTATTGAACTTGCAGACAAACCCCTCCCTTGGCAGGTAGAAAAAAGAAATTGCCAGCAGTACTCATTGAAGAGATGCCTTTCAGTAGTGTAGCTGTACAAACAATAGGTTTTTCATTTCAGTGGCTGAAGGGAAAAATTGAAAATACTTTTTGATTTGGATCACCCCCTAAAGGAGAATGTTTCTTTTCTTCTTTGATTTCTTTCAATAAGTGTAGCATGAGACATTCTGGTTTGAGATTATTTACTGCTTTTCATAACTTAAAAAAAAAAAAGAAAATAAGAAAAAGCAAACTAGGTCACTTTCAAACCAAAATCAGCATTTGAAAGAAAAAGGAAAAAAGTTTCGTTTTTTAAATGTCAAAATGGAGCCTTGCTGCTCTTCTCAGAACTATTTCTCTTCTCTTTCAGCTAAAACTAATTACAAATTTGCCTAGAGTCTCAGTACCTCTTAATTGCAAGTCAGGTAACCTTGCTACATCAAAAAAACTCCAGTCCAGCTCTGTCTGCACATGCAGTGACCTGTCCTGCTTGCTGCTCACCAAACACATACCGACAAGTATTTAATTCTACTCAATTAAGGTGTTGAGCAAGAGAATGTGTGAAACGACTTCTTGCAGGTCTGGCGAGCTGGGGAAACACCAGCACACTCGTGGTTCATGCTGGTGAGACCTGGCAGTGGGCTGAGGCAGGGCTTGGGCTGTGCAATGCTGGGAGCCACTGGGAGCCAAATACCTCAGCGTGGGGCTGCTGCCCCTTCCTGCAGTCCCCTCAGTAGGATGGTAGCTGAGAGGTACCAGTGCTTGAGAAGTGCAGCAGGATGGCTCAGCCATGCTTTGCTTCCCTGTGGAGACAGAGTCCCATCCATCTCTTCCTTGGCCTCATTTCCTGAGGAGATGGTGCTGGTGACGGTGCCCCTCCATTGCTATCTGCCTGCCCTTCCCTGGAGTGACTTGAAATAGGGTCATGACAGCATTAAATTGCAAAAAATTACTACAAATGATGACAAAGAAAATCAGAGGCTGAGCAGAGATGACCAGCAAGCCTGCCCACTCCCCTCACTGGCCAGGACCTGATGGTTGGTCATGTAAAGCCAAGACACGCATCCGCAATGCATGTCCTCGTGAAACATCACCCCACTCGAAGTAAAACTGCATGCCTGCAAGTATCATGATGGATTAGGAATTTCTAAGTGCTGGTCAGACTCACAACAGGAAATGGAAGAGGACCAAGTGTTGTTGGCCTTTTGACACAGTGGGCAGGCTTGTTGATGTGATAAGATGAGGCTTGGTAGAGTCAGCAGCTCCTTGGTCCAAGAGTTCCCTGTGAGCCATGTGGGGTTTTCCTCAATTTTTTTAAAATTAATTTTCTTTTTTCTCTGAAATATTGACAAGATTTTCCTCTGCAGAGGTGAGCTTCTCACAGCTGGCTATGGTCTAGCAGCATGACAGATGCTCAGAATATCTTTTGGTTATTCCTCAGAGAGAGCAGCGGGAGGTATTGCAAGCAGATCTTTGATGCTGCGGATCAGAGATGGACCCTGGTGAAAACTGGAAGCTGGATGAAACAAACTGGTTGTCTTGTGGTGGGATCCACCCCTTTTCCAGTGTGAAAGGAGGTAGGATATGATTGCTGGTTTTTAATCCACCCAGTGAAAGTGCTGAGAGCCTTGCCAATGTGCTGCTGCCATTGAGTGTGCTTGCAGTGGGTTTTTGTGCTTTGCAGAGGGGTTTTGCTGGGCTATGTCCAGAGCCAGGCAGTACTTGGTATGATGGTCTGATCCAAACTGTCACACTGACATAGGCACTCAATCTGCAGCTTGTTTGGAGTGGCCTTCAAAAAAGAAAGAGCAAAGACCCCAACACCCATCTTTTGGTCAGTTAATGTGCCACTTGTGCTAGATATAACCACCCTTGCTCTCCACGAGTAGGACTCAGCAGATGACCATAGTTGGAAAAGAGTGACATCAGAGCTGATAAAATATTCTCTTCACTTGTATTTGTGTGGGACAATTTAGGATGGCTGCAGGGATACATGCTGTCCTGGCAATGATGGGGGGCTGACCCCACTGGGTCTCCCTATGCAGGGACTGTTTGAGGTTTCAGCCCACCTTAGCAGGACACAAGACGTCCCACCTCAAGGCTAGGGTTCATTGCTCTCTAGAAATTGACTGTTTCAGGAAAGCACTCAGGGCAAATGCAATGAGAAGTAGCCAGCAGTCCTGTTTCTTCTATCAGTTCATCTCTATCTAATTTCCAGTCAGCTGCTCTTACTTGCTTTTATATCCCCATTTGAACATTTGGCAGGAGCAGCCACAAGTGCTCCTTGCTCAGCCCCAGGTCATCTTTGTTACCAGAGGTCCCTGTCCCCTGGGCCAGCACAAGCTGGCCCGCCTTGGGCAAAGCTCCTTCTTTGTCTGGGATGTGCTATGCCCCAGACTAAAACCAAAATAAACCCACAACCTTCCAGATGGCAGCACCTTGGGAACGGAAACATTTTCCTTTGGTAAAGCGCTCGCTTATCTCCATCTGTTTCCCTTGGCTTCCCGCTGATAGCCCAGATGCTGGGGGAAGGGAAAGGGACAAACCATAATGTGGCATCACCTCCTTTTCTGTGAGAGCTGAATTACATAAGTAGCTTTATCCATAAGTAGACTTATTCTTTTGAGCCCTGGGTTCAATATCCCCAGCAAAACACCACTGAGCAGCATCCTTATGATAGAACATCTGTTGCTTCTGCAGGTACCCAGCCCAGGGTGGCTCCAGGGGACCAGCACAGGGATGCTTGCTGCAGTCCACTCCTTTTCCCCATTAGAACAATCTCTGCTTCTGTTATTTCTGAAAAGTCTTTGCTATGTGCATGGTCTGTACTACTGTTTATAGCTGTATTAGTTAAATACCTTTTGACTTCAGGATTACACCATGCTTGTGTCTGTGATGTAGAGGATAGCAGAGTCCCTGCCATCAAGAGTTCATAAAAATCCAAATCAGTTGAACAATTGAATATGGATACACATTGGCTTTTGGTTTTTTTATGCAGCCCATTGTTATTCTAAACTAGTGGCTCACAGCTTTTTCTAACTGATGGGCCTAAGAGCATTTTTTAGCAGGGGCAAGGTCTCTTAGAAGTGGCACAGGTATGGATTGCTGTAGGGCATCATGTGCCTGCCCTTCTGAAATGTCCTTCTGGTACCCCTAGGAATACAGGGATCCACAGATTCCAGACCAAAAGTTTTTTAAGTCTAGCCCATTCATTGAAAAAATGCCATGAATCATAAAGGGGGGAGAAAAAAACATTAAAAACCCCACCCTCAGCAATTTAATTTTTTTAAAATTTGCATTGGGTTTTCAGCAGCATGTTTGACATTGCAAGAAATGTTTGAAAATAGCAAAATCCCCACCAACAACAAGGCACAAATGGAATTCAACACTTGGTCACATGTTCCGATGTGATTGCGGATCTTAGCGGCAGTGAGTGATCTCGTGTGTTGTGCTCTGTAGCTGGGGGCAGATGAGAGTGGCTGGGCTCATTATGGGATGCAAAATAATCTTCTACAAGGTTTTGGTGAGAGATGCCACCAGCTCAGGGATTCCCAGAGCCTGCGGTCTAACCTGTCACAGGCACTGAGTTACTGCAGTGCTGTTATCAGATGACTCAAAGGTTTGGTCAGCCTCTGAATCGTTCTTGCTCCCGCTGGTTAAACCTTCTCCAGCTGCTGTTGTTGGAGGAGACTGCAGCATACAGGAAAGATTTGCTCCAGGCAGGGTGCCCCTGGCCATGCCCTGAGCACCGAGTGAATGAAGAAAGGGAGAGAAAAGTGTGGTATGGAGAGAAAGGGGAGCACTGCCAGGGATCCCAGCGAGGGTACAGGCAGGGTAGTGGAGTTTTTGCTCTTCAGGGTTCATCCTGACAAACTTCTGTCTTGAGATAATTCTGAGGTTTTCCAATAGCAGCTGAACTAAAAGAAAACCCACAACACGCACATGAAAGCTGTCAGGGTGAACTGGAAGCAAGCTGAGCAGGGCTTACCTGCAGTGTGATTAAAACAGCATTGTTACCCCACCTATCCTCATCTGCCTCTCCAGCTGACTTCCCGAGCATTTGTTCTTCTTCCCTCAGACAATGAGCCCTCCGAAGGTGCCCCAGTCCCCTTTGCTCTGGATCAGCTGGGTAAGTCCATGCATGGTACATTTTCCTCTCCCTGTTTTTTCTATGTTGAGTAATTAGGAGATGACTTAAACAACAGGGCAGCTGCTGAATGCTTTTAAATTTATCAGCACCAGTGCTGCCTTTCTATGTTGTTTTTGAATGCCATCCATCAGAGGGATGGAATAGCTCGACACTAGATGTGTTTGATACCTTTCTGTGTTAAGTTGATGCAGGGTTTTTCCCCCTGGGAGAAAAGCCGCTACCTTTCTGATGCAGAGCACTACAGGATGCTTTTGTTTCTTGGCTGGGGGTTTGAGGCTTATTCAGTGGCTGGCACTGGAGTTTCTGTGACTTTCTGGCACCTTGCAAAATGATGAGGGATTTTTCTTCACCTGGGCGGCAGAAGTAGAGATATGTAAAGCAAGAGTGGAGAGTAAGACACTTGGAGAGAAAACAACCTCAAATTGTCAAGGGAAGCTGAAGGTTTCAGAGGCTGAATCCCTGGGGGACCCCATCTGGCAGTGATGAGGGCCAAGGTCAAAAGAAGTGTGATTCTCAGGATGAGTTAGAGGTGTTTGAGGTAGGGTAGGGTGAGGACTTGAGCTGCAGGATGGGAAGCTCCTGAAGGAGCACTTCTGGCCAGCCAGCACTGGGGGTCTGATGTGCAGAGAAAGGGGAAAATCACAGAATCACAAAATGGATAAGGTTGGAAGGGACCACAGTGGGATCACCTGGTCCAGCCTCCCTGATCAAGTGCCATCAATTGCCTAGAGTTGCATCCAGATAGTTCCAGAATGTCTCCAGTGAGGAAGACTCCCCAGCCTCTCTGGGCAATCTGTTCCAGTGCATGATCATCTGCACTGTAAAGAACATTTTCCTCATATTCAAGTGGAACTTCCTGTGTATCAGTTCCTGCCTGTTGCCACTTGTCCCATTGCTTGGCTCCACCAAGAAGAGCCTGGCTCCACCCTCTTGGCACCCTCCCTTCAGATACTCATAGACATTGATGAGGTCACCTCCCAGTCATCTCTTCAAAAGGCTGAACAGGCGAAGGCCAATCCTTGTAAGAGAGATGTTCCAGTTCCTTAATCCTCTTTGTAGCCCTGTGCTGCATCTGCTCCAGGAGCTCCACATCTCTCTTGTACTGAGGCGCCCAGAGCTGGATTGGCCTGCAACCCCTCCTGAGAAGAGGATGCTGGAAAGTGTGAATAAGATGTGCTGGGAGAGATGCCAGTTTCAGGACTGGGTACCCTGCCTTGCTCCTTGGCAGCATGGTGGGACTGCTCTGGCACACTGCAATGTGTGTCACCTTGACATGACTGAGCACTGGCCCTTCCTCACAAGGAAAAGACACCCTCCTCTTCATTTTCAGGGCAATAAATTCTCCATACCTGGAGATATCCAAAAGCTCTCTAGACATGGACCTGGGAAATGGGCTGTAAGTAGCCCTGCTTGAGCAAGGGATTGCACCAGATGAACTCCAGAGGTCCCTGCTAACCTCAACCCATCTGTGATCCTGTGACTTCCCTGCTGCTCTTGAAACCCACCTCGACCACCTTAAAGATGATCCACATGCACCCACTGGATACTCACCACGTATGGCACTGGTGGAAACTTGGGAGAGGAGGGTAAAACTGCAGGAGCCCAGAAAGTGTTTTTTATCAAGTATAACAACCTCCAGTGTACATTTCTGCTGCTAGGAGACAGGTTCTTGAAAAACTTCCTAGAACTACAAAAATGCTTAAGAACTGTATGATGTATCATGGGTCCTAGAATGGGTGGCACATCCAGTGGCTGTCCTCACTGGCAGTTCCATATACTTGCCCTGTGAGCTCTCTCCACTTGGTGTCAGGATAGAGGCTGCTCTGACATGCATTCACCCAGAGGAGTGTCTTAAGAGGGAATGGGAATAAAGCCAAGAGCCTTCCTTTGGCAGCCTCATTCATTACCTGATTGTGGTTAAAACATGTCGAATAACTTTAAAATGCATTTTCTGTAACAGAACTTAGACCAGCGCCCTTTTTCCTCTCGATTTTCCTTGTCTTACCCCTTAAACAGAGTCTTTCCTCAGTGGCATGTGCCCACTTCTCCTAACCCTCTTGGTCTCAGTATTTAGTGACAAAGGAAAAGCTCCCTCTTCCAAATAACAAGTTGTGATGGATTTTAGGAGGAACTGCTCAGACACCACTTTCCTCCGCACAGCAGTTTAGACATCCCTCAGTCTGGAAAAGATTATCCAAACCAGTGCTTATATCACCTTACAATTCCACTCTGCTTTCCAAACATAGCACAAGATGTGATTACTCCATCCAAGGTAGACAAGACAGACAAAAGATATGAGATACAGAACAAAGTAATGGAAATATGATCTCTCCTCTTGCCTCCCTCCCAACTGGTGAGTTTTCAGCTGGATCAGTCCCCTGAAGCAAGTCAGGCACAGCTGTCTGGTCTGCAGTGCCAGGCAAGACAGGTAGTAAGAGCAAGCACAGGGAGGGAGGGAGAGGACAAGACCATTCAAGTAGCACTTTGGATTTATGCCGTGAAGTGATTGTGTAACCAAAGAATAACAGGTCAAAAATACTCAGCCCTGGTGAAACCAGCCACCTGAACAGCAGGAGTTAGTAGAGGAGAAGCAGATAAAGGAGTATTATAATAACAACATTCTGAAACAAAACATCAATATTGTAATGAAGCATCATCATGATAAAAATCACAGAAAGGCAGGTCTGAGCACGACTTCAGGAAGACAGATATATCTCACTTCTGCCTGGAGGCAGGGATTGTGCCTCCTGTTCACCCATGACCCTGTGTGCAGGACCAATTCATCCTAAAAGCCTTCCTAGGCAACCCACCCCAGTGCTTTGCTGCACTGGAAGGGTTTCCTCAGTGTCTAATTAGATTTCTGTAATTTAAACCAAAGGCAGGCATAAGGGAAAAGGCCTTCCATGGGTCAGACTGAGAGTTTCTTGCCCACTCTGCAGGGGCTGAAGAAAGCATCCAATGGAGAATCAGTGGAGTGTATCCCTTTCTTCCTGCTCATCATGTCTTCCTTGACCTCTAGTCCTTTGTTCAGCTTTCTGTCAGCTTGTCCCAGCTTGCTGTCAACTGCAAATGTGAAAAGCTGTGCTTGGATTTCGCAATATTTCTGGAAATGCTCATCAGAACTAGATTCATGAGAGGTTTTTTTGCATCACATCATACCACAAGTAACTAACCTCTAAGAAAAGTTTTGACCAGTCCTGCATCCACCTTTACATATTTTATTGAAGCCCAGGTGTTCCTCTCTTGTGTATAGTGACACCATAGGACACAGTACCACAAACCACACTTATACACTGACACATGCAGCATGCAGCATCTGCACCTTCTTGTTCATCCACCAGGTTTATCACCTCATTGCAGCAGATCAGATGAGCCTGACAGCTCTGTTCTTGCTGCATCTGTGCTGCATGTTACTCATACTTTTTTACCTGCTCGCAAAAATTTTGGTAATTGCAAAGCTTCCAATGATGGAATTAACAATGACTGGGAAATCACTTCCTAACTCTTCTTTCTCTCCTTGTCTTAAAGATTTGTGCTCTGCTTGCCACGCCTGACCTTTGAAAACTTCTCTGTGGTCTGCTGCTGTGTTAGTCAGTCTGAGATTCTGTGAAATACAGAAGGCTTAAAACAACCCAAAGGAAGTATGTCTTCACTCAGCGCACAATATAATTGTGCAGCTTGTTACCACAGAATGTCCAGGGTGCCAAAAGTATGAATGGGCTCAAAAAGCGATTAGAAAACATGGGAGAAAGGTCTATGAAGGGCTCTCAAACTTGATGCAGCTAAAATTTCTGGTTCAGGAAGGGAAATGGGATCATGTACTGGGGGAAACAGCACTTGTAATGTTCCATTTATTTTCTCTGCAGTCATCTACTGGAGAGGACACTAGGAGCTCTTAAACTTTGCAATAATCCAATGTGGTCCTTCTTGTCTTTCCTTAGGACCACAGTGACTAATCAGAAGAAAAAAAAAAAACCCAAACCCACACCTTCTCTTCTTTTCCTTTCTTCATCTGTCTCTCCTCTCCTACAGCTTTGGCTGCTGGATTTCCGCAGATATGAATCAGATGGTGACTGTTGTGTTCCTTTTGTTCTGTAAACCATTAAAACAGAACATTTCACACTTGCTTTGTCGCCCAACAGAGAAATGCTACATTTTCTCCTTGGAAAATCCTGAGGTGGAATTTCTGGCTATGGAGAAAGTGAGATCAGGGAGAGAAAAACTATCCCAACAGAGGAACATGTGCAGACTGCTCTTCTGTTTCTCCCGTGCTTGGCATATCTTCTCCCCATTTTCCATTTCCTCATCCCTCCTCTCTTTTCCACCTCCTCCCTACCCCACTGCCATTTTTTCTGCTTGCTGCTTCAAGATGATTCAATTGAATAGCAGAAAAAAAGAAAGCAGACTGGATGAAAAATGCAAGGTGAAAGCCCCCAGTGCAGAAAGCCCTGGGTAATGAGAATGTGATGAAATGGAAAAATAAAGTTGGAGGTATGAACCTCACCCTGCCAAAATCGAGATGTATATGTACGGGAGATGCAATATCTCAGTGGAAACCCCTAGGACCTGTGCCTCACATTTCCTGACAGCCGATCAGAGGAGGAATTAGCTGGCTGTGCTATTTATAAGTGCACCCTGGGCATGGTCAACCTGCTGGAGGAGGCTCTCCACAACAGCGGCTTACAGGAAATACTGCTTCGGTGATACTGTCTGCCTGGGGAATAAACACGCCCAGAAACGAAATCCCATTGGATATAAAAGGGAAGGAAAGAGAAAGCCCTGGTCCCTGCCCTGTTTCTTCCCACTGCTTCGTAGCCATCCAGCTGGTTTTTTTCTTTGTTGTCCTGACCTCATCCCATACTGGAGCAAATCCAGAGAGCGAGTGCTCTGCTTAGCTGTCTTCTGCCAGAAACCAAAGAGGTCAAGTTATTAGAGAAAAATGAAAGCTCTTTGGCAGAACTGGAAAAACAGATGTGCAGAGATATTTCTGCTGCCTATGAAATGTGTATTGGAGGTGATCTGATAAATATGCACAGTTGTTGTGGTAGAAATTTTAACAGTGGCTAATTATTTAGCAGGATGGGTTTCTTTGGGACTCCCCAAACCACTGAGTTTACTGGCTGCCAGGTTAAAAGATTACTTAAAAACTTTCTGCAGATGTGGTTTAGAAAGTGGTGCTCCAGTGCTGCAGGAGGATCTGCCTCTGCTCAGTAGCTAGAAGTCCTTTGGGGATGGCAAGAATGGGGAGATGTATCTCTGCAGCACAGGCAAGGCCTGTGACTATCGAGAAGAGATAGGGTATTCTCCACCTGAGGTATGATAAGGACATCTTTCACGTCAAAGGCTTTGTGGCTTTTATTTACCACATTTACCTGGGTGGAAGTTTCTACGCAGTGTATTCTGATTTCTTGATTCAGCTCTTGCTGTGGTTTCCGCATTGCAGGGCAGCTATTTGTGCCATCCCCAGCGGTGGTGTTAACGGGGCTGGAACCCTCTGGCTGCCCATCAGCCACTGCTGAAAGCAGCAGCAACAGCAAGAAGTGGAATTGTGTGCAGGCATTTGGGGTTGCCACAGTGTCAGGCTGAGCGGGACAATTATTTGTTTGCTTGCAGCATTTGGAATCTGTGGGATTACACGCATGGTTGGCTGCAAATGTAACGAGCATACCCGCGTGTGCTCATGGTTTGGGATGGCCACATCCCTGCTGCAGGGCCTCAGGGGTCCAGCCCCAGGTCTGGCAGTAGCTACTGCTCAGAGCCCCCCAGCCGTCAGGTGTTTGGGATGCTGCAGGGATGCTGAGTGATGCAGGGGGCTGCTAAAGACTGAGTCATGGTGGCACCTGGAAATGCTTCTCCCTTCCTATGTAGCTCACCAAAATGCTTGGGAAATCCATGAGAGGTGTTTATTTTCCATGGCAGGGTATAAGAGACATGGGATGTGCAGATAATGTTTGTCTCCTGAATCCAGGGCTACCAGGGAGAAGCAGAAGGGAGGCAGTGAGCAGGAGGCACTGTCAGATCCACTCTGCTGACCTGATAGCTGGAGTTGTGGTGGCACTCAGCCCTGGCTGAGTAGGTTAGAACCAAAAGGGGTGAAAAATTAACTTCTTTCCTTCCCCGAATTCCTTAGAAGAATGACATATAACAAACAAACACACAAAGAAATATTGAAATATTTGAGCTATTCCCAAATTGAGGGAACAATATATTTTAATAAAATATATAAATCAATAAATTAGTAAGTATATATAAAATATATTAAAATATTGGAGCTGCAAAGGGGAGAAGCTTGAGTGGCAGTGGCCTTGCCCTCCTGAGCAGACACAGCTCCCTAGAGGTTATCAGATGTATCAAACCACAAGGGGTTAGAGGACTCCCTCTCCAATCTGCCATCCTTTGTGGCCATTTACCAGTTTACCAAATCAAAATGAATTTGAACAGGAAAAAAGACTTTGAAAATCATGTGGAAACACACAACAGGAAATGAATAGCACGAGAGAAAATTGAAACAATACTTTTACCTCAGCAGAAAAAGAGGGTCTTTTCCTTGGGAACATAACAGCATAGTTCACTGGGTCCTTGCAATGCTACTAAAAGACTAGATGGTAGATAATACTTTTTCTTGATGTTTGTTCTTCTAGTACCAAAATCATCACTGATCACCATGCAGCACTAGGTGAAAGGGGAGCACAGACTATGGGGCCGGAATGAGAAACAAAATAAGCCCTTGAACAGGCTGGGTCTGCTTGGCCAAGGGCAGTACAGCCAGATTGCCCCCAGACCCCCAGAACACAGACTGGGAAGCAGCATAACCAAAATAACATGTCCCATTTTGCCCAACCAAATGATAAAGTTGGAACATGGCAAAAAGTAGTGCTTGAATTGCCACTTTGAACTAGATTCAGACAGCAGTGCTCTCATCCCACTTCATCTGCCACAGTAAATAGGCACTTAACAAGCAAGGGCAAAATTTCACCTTAATTTTACAGCTGAGCTGGTTCATAAGCTTGTGCTTATAAGCAAAGCCAACATTTATTTCTGGAGGAGGTAGGAAAATATGAAAAATCCAAGGCAAATTCTTCTTGGGGACCAAGGTGTCTAACTCTATTGTCAAGGTTCCCCATGACTTTGCAGAGGATTTAGGCATTCAAAAACCTGAATTTGGGCCTAATCTGCTCCCACGTACTCAGGCCATCTGCAGGTGACAAAGGAACTGAACATCCATCTCTATTCCA
>VZRM01008322.1:296635-451160 GCA_013397955.1 Grantiella picta
GGTGCGGAGCGGGGCCGAGTCCGCGCCAAGCCGGCCCGCCGCTCCGTTAGAGCCGAGCCGCCCGCCCGGCGGCCGCCGCTGCTCCCGCTCCTCCGCTCCCGGAGTCCTCCCCGCGTACTCCCGGGAATCTTCCCCGCTCCGGCAAGGCAGGGCGGCGCGGGGCGAGCCCCGAAACAGCTCCGGTCAGAGCGCGGTGTCCGCAGTATATTCCGAAGGGGGAACGCGCCGGGGGTCCGGCGCTCCCGGGAAGAGCGAAGCGGCAGCCGGGAGCGCGGGGAATGTTTCCAGCGGCACTCGGAGCGGCCGCTGCCGCTTCCGCAGCCGCGATAGCAGCCTCCCCGCGGGTCGCAGCGCCGGGCTGTCACTCGGAGCGGCCCCGGAGCACCCACCGCGGACACCGGCCCCGTCCCGGCCCGGCCCGGCCCGCGGGTGCGTGGGGCGGCAGCGCCGGCCGCAGGGGAGACGCAGGAGGAGCCTCGCACGCCGGGGAGCGCTTTCTCCCGTTGTTGTTGTAGGGGGATGGTGAGAGGGAGCTTTTTTATATTTAACCTTCCTACCCAGGCAGGGAACAAAGATAAACTCCGGTTTTAAAAGAAAAGTGGGGGGGAAAAAAAGAAGGCAGCATTGAAAGAAAAAAAAAAAAAAACCACAACTTGAATTTATCCCGAATCCTCCTGCCAGGTTCTGTGATTCATAGCTTTAAGTACAGGAAGGTCGCTGCTTGGGCTTTTTCCTCTTTCGATGGAAAGAGTTTTTTTTTTCTCTTTCCTGGTGCTGTGTGAGCATCCCGGGAGCTGTGGGCAGCTGCTGCCAGAGACCAGGATCTAGTGGCTGAAGGTCTGCAAGGCCCTTCTTGTGCATCCGCTGAGTTCAGGTTATGTTTTTTTATGCATAAAAATAAGCCTAAAAGCTTCCTGAGAGAAGGGTGGCAGTGAATATGAGTTCCGTGAATTTTCCTGAGCACAGCTAGCTGGCAGTGCCATTCCTGCTAACAGGTGTGCATGTATATAGTTATATATATATAAATATATAAAAATATATGTAGATATATGTTTGTGTATTTTTATATATTTACATATATATAATCATATATGGCAGAATATATTATATATAAATAAAATATAGAGCATGTATATATATTTATTTATATATATGTGTGTATGTAATAGATTTTTGCATACATCTGTAGTAATTTCTAATGGCCAGAAAAATTTTTCCAAGGGTTCTGTAAATACCTTACCAAGAAATGTCTGAGTGCTGAAGGCAGGGAATATTGGGTGGGCAAGAGCCCATAGTAAATCCTTTCTGGGGCTGTGCTGGGTGGGGGACCTTTGCTTTCCCTCTTCTTTTGGAAAGCACTCAGCTGCTGGAGGAGGGCAGCTTCCATCCAAAGGGGCACATGCTGCCTCTCCTGAGTTCAGATATCTGCAGGATTGGTGACAGGCGTGAGGGCACTTTCCAAGTCCTGGCCTTCCACAGTGTTCTTGACCAAATTCTCTGCACGTTAGTCCCTGAACAGAGCGGTGGATGCACAGATACAGCTCTGGTGCTCCTTGCAAGAGCTCCTCTGTGAGGAAACACCAGCACAGAGGGAAAGGCTTTGCATTTCTCCAGCAAAGAGACACTGAAGGGGTTTTGTAGGGACCCAGCAGCAGCCTGGAGAGGGTCAGGCACAACCACATTCTGTGCACACAGATGTTTCAGGATTATGCGGAGATGTTACTGCTGAACATTGCAGCGTTCCTTCGGGAAACGAAAGCCTGAGTACACAGTGCCTTTTTTCCTCACTGATAGGCATGTAACTTGCTTCAAAAGCCAAATCTGGTATAAAAGTTATTTGGTGCTAAGGCAGGAGTGTGTGCCCTGTGCAGCCTCCTTGTCCTGGAAACCATTAGGAGCACGGCTGCATACTTGGATTTTCACACACAGACTATCTGCTAATGTAATAGTCCCAGTGGAAACTTTAGTGCTCAGGAATATTTTGCGGATTTGAGAAAAATCCCAGGAGGATTTTTGGTTTCATACAGCAATTGCTTTTTGGCAGCTTTGGGATAGATGTAATCTGGTTCCCATTTGTGTCCTGAATTTTTAAATGGAACGGCCTGCCTTCCACTCAAGGCAGAAGTAGAAATAGATGGAAGTAGATAAAAAATAATAGTAGCAAGAACAACATCACCTCTAAAAAAAAATTCTTATGGCAACTTTTCCGTTCAAATGTTGCATTTAGGAAATGTATATGTCCATTTTTGGTCCTTTAAATGACTTTTTCGGTAGATGAGATGCTGCTGTGGGTGTAAATTCGTAGCAAATCTGTCGAAGCTGGCAAAATTGCTTCAGATTTGGATTGGCACACGTGAGAGCAGAGTTTGGCCACACACATGTGAGAGCAGAGTTTGGCCACACAGTAAGGTGTATCCCATTAGTGGCAGGAGGTCCTGCAGCATTTGCTGGCTTTCAGTGGCCTTGTCCAGCTTGGATGTGTCCCACCATGGTGCGTGGCTGTGGTTTTCCTGAGGTGTGTCTGTCGCACATCTTGAAGTTGTGTGTCATTTTTGTGCAGACCAGGCAATGACAGCCAGCACGTTTCAAGGCAGGAGCAGCTGAAGAGTAGGGTGATCTACAGGGGGATGCCACATCTCAAGGGAACCTAGCATGGGGTTAAGTAATTGAGCAGCACTTGGGATTATCTGCTCTGCCTATATTGGCTAACACAAATACAAATGTGCTTTAGACAGCTGTAACTCGAGTCTCAGGCTGGAAAATAATGACATTGTTAATTTAATTTAGTGAACAATTTAATGAATTAAAATGCTTTTAGTGAAATTCCTCCCTGTGATGGCTACCTGGGATGGACAGAGGGTCCCTGCCAGTGACAAGTCCTGTCCCCTGGGATGTGCCCCTCTGCCTGTGACCAGCACAATTTTGGGGCTGTTTTTGATAAGATGGCTCCACACCAGTGGCTGTTGCTGTGATTTTCCCTGTTCTATATCTGCGCTGAGCCATCTGGGAGCAAGAACTACAGGCAGTTATCTTCTTCGTACTTCTACGTATAACACCTTTATTAAATTTCTGCATTTTAGAAGTGTCTGAATATAAATTGCATGTAATGATTTAATAATGGAAGGATCGTAATTGTAATATATATTCTGGTGGGAAGAAGGTTTAATTTCTATTTGCTTTAATTTATGACACTTAAGAATAGTGCAAAGACTCTACTTACGGTAGGGTAATTGCAAGCAGTTCTTCACACAGATCAAGTGAGGAACCGTGGATCCTTAGGATGCTTTGTTGCTTGTGTTTAAAAAAATGGAAAAAAATCTAGGAATCCATACGATAGAGTTCAATGCCTGCCTTTTCAGTTAGAGTGTACTGTACAGTCTTTGTACTATTTTTGTTCTGTCCTTATCCCAGGCTCCTTTGTACGCTGCAAGTTTGTGGGAATGACTCAGGGAGAAAGCTATTTAACCTAAAGGACACCACTGGCAAAAAAAAATAGATGGATAAAGAGCAATGTCTGTGACTGCAAGTGGGAACCAAGAGGAATATTTGTGTTTATCTGAGGAAGAGAGATCCCAAAACCTCCTCCAAATGGGGTGAAAAAAAAATCCTCTTCTTTCAAGATGCTGTTTATTCAGTTCAAGAAGGGAATTTTATAATATGGTTGCTTGAAGTAACAAGGAACTAAGACTGAATGATTCACAGACCTAGGTCCTATTTCACTTCTGGTTAATTAATGGATGGGCTTAAGTATCTGAGTGACACGGATCATGCCAGTGCTTTTCTGTAACGTGATCATTTTTAAAGGCAGTAAGTACAGCAAAATTTATCATGGCTTAAACTCCTGCTCTACAAGTGTCTTGTCTGTATGTTGTAGCTGATTGATGATTTTTCTTTTTCCCCCCAGTGGAAGAAAATTTCCTTCCCTAAGAATTTATGTGATGAATTTTTATCTTGGAGGTTTTTTTATTGCTTGGAAATCAGAATTTATAGCATAGTGAAAATGTCTGCAGACAGTTGCTGTGCTGACAAGTGGTGTGGCTGTAGCAGAAGTGTTGTCTCACTTGAAAGCTCCATGTCAGCCTTTGTATTTCACTCTTTTACTGAGAGTTTCTTCCCCTACTTTCAGCTCTGAATAATACTTACCCTTTCATCTCAGAGCAGCAATGCTGACATGAGTTGTCATCGTGCCACTGGCACTTTGATCAAAGCAGGAGTTTCAATTATTGATTCAATTATTTGAATAAATTTGGGCTGGCTGTGTATTGTAGACTCAGTGTTATAGCTGCAAAGGCAAATGTGTAGCTTATAATATAGAGAGACTTTAAAAATGCACATATTTATGCATAGCCTAGTGTAGCTGCCTAAGGAATATGCATCCCTTCCTCTTTTGAGTTAATGCCCAGGTAACTGCTTGGCACCTGGAGGTGTGATGATAATACTCTGCCTCTCCTCTGGGGTGAGCCTGGGATGGGGGAAAAACCAGCATGTTATTCTAACATTATAAAGCCTGTTACCATCTGAGATGAAAGAGTGATTACAGGCAGTGTTTGCCCCTACATGCCAGCACACCTGATTTCCATCGTGGAGGCAGAGAAGTGTGGGCATCCGAGGGGATCTCCCAAGTAGGCAGGCTTGGCTTCCCTCTTTCCTGAATCCATCTGATCTCATGCCAGGCTTGGGAACTGCTTTCAAAGCACATTTGCTTTGCTTTTCTCATAGGCTTTTTTCTTCTCTTCTTTGGTTTTTGCTGAAGGGAAGCATATATGAAAATAAGCATGGGAGGCTGAAGTTTCGTGGAGAGTGTTCATCCTTGTAGGCAGTTAAATTTGGACGTGTTAGCACGATTCTTTGGGAGAGATGGGGTTTGGCTGCCTCCATCGCCTGTTCTCATTAGTCTTGCTTCCGCTTTCTTGGACAATGCACTTTCTGGAGAATGAAATGACAGTACCAAGGATGGGTGACTCCAGGAACTCTTCTTGAGCAAGGGAATAGCACAACGTGGATCCTGGAGCTGATACTGGGATGAGGATTTCTTTCCCCTGAGTCGTGAGTTATGGAGGTGTAGCTCGGTCTGATAATCCTGCCAGGCACAGGGGTGCAGCTTCTCCCAGCTTTCATGTGGGAAAGAGAGGTGCTGCTTGCTCACATCTGGTGTGCATTATGTGTGTTGGATTTCTGTCCTGCAAGATATTTCTCTGCTCCTGTGAAAACAATACTAGTGATGCTTGTTCAGTCCTCACAGGGCTTGGGAGCCCTGGCAGCGGATGTGAGGTTCACAAGCAGAATTATGGGGTGTGAGGATGAGTCAGCCACCCCAGAAGTGACCTAGAAAACTTGTGCGTTGACTGGGGAGCTGCTGATGGAAAATGATCACCAGTGGCTGCCTGAGCTCCTGCACTTCATCGGAGCTGTGGCTGCAAAAGAATCCCAGCACTGCTGAAGGAGAGCCACTGGAGGTACCAAAAGCATCCCTTGTGACATTGTTAGAAGTCCAATTTTTATACCTAAATCAAGAAGCAAGACACATGAGTTGTTTTTTTCTGTGCCAAAGGAAACACAAATCTTCCTCCCAGTTTTGGGAGAGGGGCATGGCTGTGTGGCTGGGATATGGCAATCCCTGCTCTCAAGACTGGGCCAATGTTTAGGAGAGAAGGCAGGATCCATTTGCCAGGATACCATGGAGGGGTGTCCAACCTCAACAGAGGGTTCCTGTGACCCACTGCAGGGACTGACTGGGCAATTCATGGCACAGCCTTCGTGCAGCCCCTGGGACCTTGGAGTGCTTTACTGTCCTTTTGTTATTTCCCTTAAATAATTATTTTCCTTTGTTGACCTGAGATTTTTATGCAGCAACAGGGCAGAGAAAATATTTTAAATGTGGAATAAGGTATTTATATGCCTTTTTGGCTTGGCTATGATACAGAAGGACAGATGTGGGCTTGGAAACGATGTAATTTTTGTTCTGTCATTTTTGGCCTTCCCTTACATAGTGTGGCAAGTTTTATAGGAAAGTGTAAAGCTGCCTGACTTACTTTTTAATTTCAGATGATTGCTTTGGATGATATTTGAAACACCTCAGTCTCTTTTGAACCATTCGGTCAGTAGGGTACAAATTGAAAGAGGATTTTTTGGAGGTCAGCTCTGTGGTTTTGTTTGGCTGAGTGGCTTTTGGGTGGCAGAGGAGGAGTCGTATGTGCCAGCAGCATGGGCTGTGCTGTGTGGGCGGCCACGTTATGTTACCTGGGTGGGCAGTGGGGTGTGATGCAGAAACTCATTACCTGGCCTCTGCCTTGAGGTGTTGCCTCTAAATAGCAGCGATTGCCTCTAAGCATAGCAAGCTGTGTTTTCACAACCAGCATCTTTTGGTGTTTTACTGAAGGCCAGAGTGGTAGTACAGTTTGGCTGTAAGAAAACCATCTTCTCTGACTGTTTTTGTAAATTTGTTTCTTGGAGATGCTGTTATTGCTCTAAAAACATGGCTTTCCTCTAATGTCACAGCAGTGAGTTTCCTATGCAGTTTGCTTTAGATCCTTTTCAAAACCAGACTGAAACCACATCAGAAACAGGAAATATTTAAGTTTTGCTCCACTGTCTCTGGGTCCTGGCTGACTGTCTGGTGTTAATCTTAGCAACTCATTCATTTAAATAGTTCTGAATCTTCAAATGAATTGCACTGCTGTGCAGTAACCTCCAGGATAATATGTCTGCTGCTGTACAGTGTAATGCGTGCTTATCTAAAAGAAAAGGAAAACAACTGAATTGTTGTCAGGCAGTCACTCAGATGTAGGAGAGTTGGTAGAGATGTGGAAATGAAGGCCTGGAGCAGCTACCTGATTTAGCAAGGACTGAAGTGGGCCAGAAATGTGGTCACATCTTACAGAGCTGGCTATAAGAGACACTGTATATATGGCAATTGAAGGCATGATGTCTATGGATTGGGCTGCATCCTGGCATTCTGGGGCTGAGGGGGCTGGGCAGGCTTTGGGGATGGGGAGAGGAGGGGGCACATGACAGCTGGCAGCTGCCTGCAGGCACCTACAGACACGATGGGGTCGGTTCTTCTTGACAGTGGCTGTCATGAAACACGGGCAGCAGCTGCAGCAGCTGTGGCTTGTGGTTTGTTTGGGCTAGATATGGGTAAAAAGCCATTCCCCAGGGACACATCCCTGGAGGGGTGATGATCTTCATCCTAGGTTGCCCTCAACTGGCTTCTTACTTCTGGCTGCTGGGCACCACTGCTCTGGCACCAGCAATCAGTTAAAGGGATGAAGATGGCTCTTTTGGTGAGCATTGTAGAGGAATGAGGAGGTCTGGGAAAGGAACAAGTACCTGAGCATTGGATGGGTGCCTTGAACCATGTCAGAGCTGGGTGTAATAAAGCCTTTCCCTTCAGAGAGGGGAGCTGGGATTTGGAAGGCTCCAGTGGTAGCAAGGGGGGGAGAAAAAAAGGCTTGTGCTTGTTCCAAATGGCTTGTGAGGTTCCACTAAGCTTTCAAGTGGTGCCTTATTGTCCATGATCTGGATTGTGGCTGTGTGCCAAGCTCTGAACTTTCGGAAACTATTTCCTATGTGACAAAAAACCTCACTTTCTGTGTCAGTTACAGCTGACATTTTATTAAAACCTACTGTGAATGAACATACAGTATAGTTACATCATTTTTAACACCATGACATCATTTTATGATGATAAAACATCAGCATGGGTACAGCACAATGCAGTAGTTTCTGCCTGGATTGGGGGTACTTGATTTTGACTCTGTGGTAACACAGATCAGACACTGAGCAGTTTGACAGATACTGGCATTTACCAGTCCCGATATTAGTACAATATCACTGCCATGACAAGCAAGGACAAGTGATTAGGTGAGAATTTCTGCTCCTGTTAAAGAAAAATACATGGCTTTGGTCTCCATCTTGTAAAATTTGAAACCATGACCCAAGGATGCCTACAGACTCGAAATGCAGAAGGCAAGAATATAGTTTTACTAAGTTGATTTCTTTTGAATTCTCTTTGGTGAGTGGTGAGGCCAAGCCAGTATCTGCTGGTTGTCCGGGTTGCCTGTATGAGCGTCTTCCTTCTTCCTTGGGTGTGCAGATTTTCTTTGTTTTATTCATAAAACAAGCTCGGGTTTGGAATGCACTGGTTTCATACAGGATTCCAAATTCCAGGGCAGGACTGTATGTGTGCAGGAGCAATGAAGGGTGTCTTTAATCCTGTTCTCTACCAGAATAGGCCAATAATTTTGGAAACTAGTGTACTTGAGATTTTTCTCGGATCTGTGTCAGCATCAGCACAATTTCCAGACCAGTCTCGCATGCTTGTTTTCACAGACATGTGTGGCTTAGATCTACTTAAGTGAGCTAATCTTTCTCTCGTGCTCTCTAAATACAGAAAACTGCCATACACATTCATGCATAATATGAATGGTAAAGTGATGAATTCATTAACATTTCACAGAAATGCCTTTTTCCTCTCCTCTTGGCACAGAAGAAAATAGTATCTTCGTGCCTGTAGAAAAGACAGGCTGGATCCTATCCCCCAGTTATCCCCCTGCTGCCTTGCTCCATGCAGTTGCATGGGATTAGCGATGATCTGTATGTAAGGAGGAGAGCGAAGCAACTTCCCTGTGTAGTATATGCAGTGAGCGTGCAGTTAGCTGAGCACAGACCAAGCAGTCAGGATTAATAAATCCAGGTCATTCGTGGCTGACTGTTTTTCCAGCAGAGCAGGGTGCTGCATTTCCTTGTGCTCATGGGCTTCCTGCCCCACAGGGATGGAAGGATGCATTGCTGGTACCACTTCGAGCAGTCCACCTCCTGCTCAAGCAAGTCCCTTGGCACTGTTGCTAGAGGTTGATGACCATTTCCTTAGCCTAAAACCTATGACAACCAGTGGGGTAAGTGGAGAGTGAGTCTATTATGTCCTTTCTGTGTCAGGGTACTTGCAGCCAGGAAATGCTCATCTCCAAGGTTTGAACCTCAAAAAGCCTCTCTTTCCATAACGAGGGAGTGCTCAGAAAAACGAGAAAGTAAAAAATCATAGAATCATAGACCAGTTTGGTAAGGACCTCAGCCGATCATCTGGTCTGACCTTTTGAGGGAAGGAGACAACTTAGATGAGATTATCTAGGACAGTGTATAATTGCATCCTGAAAACCTCCAGTGATGGGGAGTCTGCCACACCCCTGGAGAGGTTGTTCTGTGAATGATTGTTTTCACTATAGAAAGTTTCATCTTTATGTCAAGGTAAAACATCTCGTAGTGCAACTTGTACTTGTTGCCCCTTTTAACTGTAGCTCCTTGTGAAGAGAGAGCTTCTTTCCTCTCTGTAGTCCCCCTTTAAATACTGCAACACTGTAATGAGAGCTCCCTCTCAGCCTTCTCCAGGGAGAAAGGACGTAACTCCTTCAGCCTTTCTTCACAGAACAGGTTCTACAGCCCACTGATGATCTTTGTGGCCCTCCTTTGGCCCTTGTACAGTCTGTATCTTTCTTGAATTGTAGGGTTATGCCAATGTCATTCGTGACTTGAATTGTAGGGTCAAGCCAATGTCATTCCTGGCTTAACACTGCTGTGATGCATTTTGTATCAGCTTGTTAAAACAAGCACCCCTGAGAACAGATTTAGGATGAGCCTTGTTGTTTGCCAAGCTACAAGCAGAAAAGGCCTTAACGCTGTGTAAGAGCTGCTCAGCAGTGACTAAAACATCCCTGTGTTATCAACACTGTTTCCAGCACAGATCCAAAACACAGCCCCACACTAGCTGCTGAGAAGAAAATTAACTCTATCCTAGCCAAAACCAGCACAGTCCAGCCATCAAAGTCTGTGGGATGCTGGGGCTGGGGCATGCAGCTCCTGTGCAGTTGGTCTGCCAGAAAAATTCCCATGGTCCTCCAGCTACATCCACTCCTTACCATATTAAGAACATCTGGACAAAGTGATTTATAAACCCTCTCCCTTGATAGCACTGGTTGTATTTTATGTCTCAGCAATTTTCTGTATTGCTAAACTATTACTCATGAGCAGATTTTGTGGTAAGGCCTTTCCCAGACTTTAGCCCTATTTAATGTGTGACTGTGTCCTCACTGTTCCTTCTTTTTACCCACTCTCTTGTTCAGTTTTACACTGGCTCTGTTAGTTTCATGTACTAGGACTATGCCTTGATTTGTGAGCTTGTGACTTGTCACTGTTAGCTCTTACAAACCTTTCTTTGTACCTGGACTGAGGACCTTGTGGGCCAGGCTAGGTCAGCACTGGTGATTTGGTGTTTTGCCTCTTGTTCCTCAGAGCTAATGTGTTATTTGGGAGGTGAGGACTGAAGAGGTGGTTTGCTCATTGGCCTCAGAAAGGTTTCTCAGCACCTAGCCATGCTCAACAATTTTTTTTTTTTTTACTTCTGTTTTAAGGCTTCATATTTTGTCAGTCATGTGGTTTCTTTACTGACATTCCATTCATCTTTCTTACAGGCTCCACATCCGTTTGTTACAAGCCTACCGGCCCAGTCCAGGTACTGGAAGACACTAGCTTTCTTTACCAAGATCACCAGTTGTTTGCTGGCAGGCATGAAGTGTCTCCACTAACGGCTGAAGTGATCAGCACCAAAGAGAAAGCTGGTAAGTGCATGGCCACACTTCCATATGAACCCAATGCATTTACTCCCAGGTTTTTCCCAAAGCATAAATTGAGCATTTTAAACCATTTACAAATAATACTTACAGAGTTGAAGGCCAGCTTCTCACCCTTGGTAGAGTCAAAGGGGAGTTACCTTTGACTTGTGTGTTGTGACCCACCGTCACTTGTCACCTATACTTGTGGAGGATGCAGCATTTCTACTTGTCCTTCAGGACGTGGTTGCTTTTCACTGCACAGCTGGACCAATTTCCGTAGTTCTTTTGCTGATGGACTAAGACTTCAGGCACTGTGGAAAGCTTGCTGTGGTCAATCCTTCTGGACCTCACTAATAGGCAATTTAAAGTACATCTCCCAGATATAAGGATGGTAACATTATTAGCACAGAAGTGGAAATCCTGATGTATTAGAAAGAACTGCCTTGACTGTGTGATGTTGGCTTTATCCCCTTTTTTTAGTCTTTTCTCAGGTGTTGTCTAACAACCTAGACTGTAAGCTTTCTGGTGTCTTAGGGAGACATTATTGCTTCTGCAAAAATATCCAGTGTGATGAGGCTTCTGTGTGCCGTGATGACATGAATAAAACAGCAAGAGGTTGCTGTAACTGCAGGGACATATAAAGCAGATGGATACTTGGCTGTTGAGCAGACAGGTAGATGGACATGTGTGTGTCTGTGCATCTTCCTGGCTCAAACACCATCCTGAGGAGCTGACAGATCCTCTGAAGGCTAGTCTGATGGCCAGGTTGCAACCCTAGCGAGTCAGGCTGGCAGGCAGATAATACGCTTTCAGGGAAAGCTGGAGAGCTATATCTCATGGGCAGGCTGTGGAGTGAAACAGCCTGGGAATCTTCTCTCACTCTTGAGCCTCACAATCATCTTTAAGGCTTTGCTGCAGAAATGTTAGTGAAAATAACCTGTTCTCATTGTTAAGAGTCAAAGGCTTTTCCTTTCCCTCTGGCATCTGGGTTTTATATAAGATATCCCACAGCATGTGCAGTAACTGATGAAACCTCAGGGAAATGACCAGACCTCAAGAGAAAGTTTATTTTTAAACTGCTTTCAAATGCGAAAAAAACAAATATAAGTCCTGACGAACTCCTCAGAGAATTGGAAACAGCAGGAGAGAGAAAGTTTCCAAGAACGACCTCAAAAAACCGAACTGCAGACAGCACCTCCTACTTGCCTAGGGACATTGGAAGACTCTTCTCACTTTTGCCTGCACTGGAGTCTTTCAAGAACATTCCTTTGGGCTCAGACAGTGTTCAGATAGACATCTTACAGCACTTTTGGGATGGGTGTGGAAGGAGGGCTCTGGGAGTGAGGGATTCCAAACCTGTCAGCCGTGGTTATATCACAGAATATGCCGAGTTGAAAGGGACCCATTGGGATCATCAAGTCCAACTCCTGGCCCTATGCAGGACATCTCAAGAACCATACCATGTTCCTGAGAGCATTGTTCAAATCCTTCTAGATGCTTAGCTCCAGGCAAGCTCCACTGCATATACTGTGCAAAGATGGTGCCATTGGCTCTGAATTACTTCAGTAGCCTGTGTTAGGGTTGTGTAGGTAATCTGTCTGTGCTTCTTTAAAAATGCTGGCATTACATCTATGACCATAATGCCTTCCTTGTGTTGACGCAGCAAAATTACGACAGTTAGTATTGACTCGTTAGAAATAGCGTTATCAGCCAGAAGGGAAATTGCAGTTTTAGAGGAAGATGCCAGAGCACAGATTATTCTCAGACCTTTAGGACCATTTTATTTTCAGTTCCATTTCACAGTTTTTCTGTGACACATTTTACATTTTATTTTGTCATGGCACACAGTACACTTACGACTTTGGCCATCAAAAATAAGTAGTTGGTATTGCTGTGCAGGCTGTCTCTGTAAGTTGTGCAAGCCATCTCCAGGGAGAGGTCAAACACTGGAATGGGCTTCCTAGAGAGGCGGTCAATGCCCTAAGCCTGTCAGTGTTTAAAGAGGCATTTGGACAATGCCCTTAATAAAATGCTTTAACTTGCTGAGCCTTGAATTGGTCAGGTAGTAGGATGAGATAATCATTGTAGGTCCCTATCCTATCCTATCCTATCCTATCCTATCCTATCCTATCCTATCCTATCCTATCCTATCCTATCCTATCCTATCCTATCCTATCCTATCCTATCCTATCCTATCCTATCCTATCCTATCCTATCCCATCCTATCCTCTCCTATCCTATCCTATCCTATCCTATCCTATCCTATCCTATCCTATCCTATCCTATCCTATCCTATCCTATCCTATCCTATCCTATCCTATCCTATCCTATCCTATCCTATCCCAGATTTCCCTGTGACATGGAATGTTCCTTGTTAACGGAGAGGGGGGTTCAGAGCTGTGGGTATGGGACACATGGAATATTATGGAGGGGAAGGCCGGGGAGGGGACTGGAATATGTTCCTAGGGGAACTGCTGAACAGGATTAGGGATTGGGGGGGGTACGAGCAGGGAGCAGTGCTCCACCTTCTTTGTTGGCTTCCAGCCGTGTCCCCAGTGCTGCCATTAGGGTTAGGGGGCAGGGGAACCTTGACAGGGCACTGCCCACGGGGTGCATCTTGGGCACAGGGTCACAGCTGTGGGATGTAGGAAGGGAAGAAAGAGCAGGGGGAATTAGACCTCCTGGACAGCAGAGCTAATGGCCACGTCTCTCTTCCTGCCCAGCCGAGGAGACCCTCTGCACCCTGCGCCCACCCAGCTTCCGCCGTGTGCCAGAGGCGGAGATGCGAGGGGCGGAGGAGGTGGCAGCCGGCACAGTCCTGCAGCGCCTGATCCAGGAGCGGCTGAGGTATGGCAACCCCAGCGAGAACATGAACCTGCTGGCCATACAGCACCAGGCGACGGGCAGCGCCGGCCCCTCCAACAGCACTGCCAGCACTCTCTCTTCCGCAGAAAACCTTGCTCCCGAAGACCTGCCAATGGTCCAGCCGTCGGGGCGGCAGGAACCACAGGGGCAGGAGCATCAGGGGGACGGTGCTGCCATGGAGAAGCAGCCCCGGGCCCCGCAGCCCCCACACGGCACCGAGGAGCTCCCCACCTATGAGGAGGCCAAGGCCCAGTCTCAGTTTTTCCGTGGCCAGCCTGCACCACCGGCCACCGCCGCCACACCGGGTTTTTATGGCTCCTCCGGCCAGAAGTCCAGGACGGAGGGGAGGCCGACGGTGAACCGGGCCAACAGCGGGCAGGCGCATAAGGATGAGGCGCTGAAGGAGCTGAAGCAGGGCCATGTCCGCTCGCTGAGCGAGAGGATCATGCAGCTCTCGCTGGAGAGGAACGGGGCCAAGCAGCACCCCCCAGCCCCAGGAGGTGGGAAGAGTTTCAAGGCAGCCCCACAACCCAGCAAGGCCACAGACCCGCGGGGCCCGCCGCCCGAGTACCCCTACAAAGGCAAGGCAGCAGTCCCGGGCGGCAAGGCGCAGGAGCATGGGCTCTTCTACGGGGAGCAGCCGGCACAAGATGTCCTCAAGGGCACCTACGTCACCTCCCAGCCCACCCGGGCAGAGCTGGCCCTCGTCCGCTACCAGCCGCCCCCAGAGTATGGGGTCAGCAGGTAATAGCCATTGGGGGTGGGTCTGCAGGGCCGCCTGGTCTTTCCCTCTTTGGAGGAGCCGGTGTCTGTGGGGTTGGGCCCCATGTAGACATGGCCACAGTGAGCTGGAGCTCCAGGCACACAGTGGGGACATCACACCCTGCAGCAGGGACATAACATCCTGTGGCTGGAGTGGTGGGCCCGGCTGGTGGAGGCACCTGCATCTCCCAGAGGACTCTATAAGGCTTGTATGCCATTTATGTGCTACTTAAATCTTCCCACAGAACTCACTTGGTGCTTTCACGGTTCTGAGCCCCTCATGCCAGGCCTCCCTGTGAGCACGGGTTTATTCCAAGCGCATTAAAAATAATCCAGTGTTTGCTGGCTGTGCACTGATCCCTGCGTGCAGTGCAGGTCCTGCCTTCAGAGGTGAGGGGGTGTGTTAATGGCTCTTTTTCCTTGCTGAGCCTAAATGCAAGTGTTTCTCTGTCTCATCCCTGTCTCTTTGACCTCCCACACAGTTATTTTGCTGGGTTTGGAAGTCTGGAGTTCTTTGGTGTGAATGTCAGTGGTTTCTGTGTTGCAAGCTGCCTCACTGGGTATTTACTGATCCCAGAATTCCCAAAGGTTTTGTTGGCATCACCTTAAGTTGCACACTATTATTTTACCATGGCACAGGCCCAAAGAAAAGGTGGTACAACTGACCTGGCTCTTTCTGTCCAGAATGTGTAAGGCACGAAAGGCAGGAGGGAATGCTCTGGTTTTCCATCTTTGAAGAAGTGATGGATTTTGTGTCCAGACTTTGAGAGAAACTCAAAGTATAGCTTCAGTGATGGTTGCAAGGTGGCTGTGACAAGCAGAGGGCCTGCGCTGAGTCTTCCTCCAGCTACATGCATGTTTTGTTTCCCAGCCTACCATTGTGCGAAGTTTATGCAATTTTTTCAGAGCAAGATGGTATTTTTAAGACCTCAGCAAAAAATGTCTGTTTATGCAAAGAAATAGCTATATGAATGTGAGGACAACTGGGGCCATGCATTCCTGCAGTTTTTTGTGGTGCTAACAAACATCTCCAGCACTAAGTGGATTCATCCCCATAGAAAAGGAGCTGGTTTGGGTAATTTTTATCACTCTTGGAAAATGCTGGCTCAATAGCCACAGAGTGTTCTGAGTCTGTGCAAATGAGTGGACCTGGGTGCTGCATGCACTGCGTCAGCTAACTGGGAATGGCAGTAGTGATAAGTGGAAAACCCTCTCGGCCACTTCCAGAGCTTTTCCCAGTTGCCTGGCCAGCAAGGTTAATGCTGAGAAACCCCTTGATTCAGTGCAGATTTCCATGCCAATCCTCAACCAAGGCTGGATTACCCCAGCAGCTGTGGGGAGAAATCCACTGGCTCGTGATGGTGGTCAACTGTGTATTCCTGGCAAGACAGCACAGTTTGCCCCCACACTGCAGAGGGGATGTCTGCTACCCCTGTGCTGTTTTCTGTGGATGGTGCTGGAGAAATCTCCCTCCTGTCAGGTATGGGGGCACCAGTGGGAGGGATATGCAGCATAGCAGTGGATTGGCAGTGTGACAGAGCAGAGCTGCTAAGTTTTGCACACTTATTAAAAAAATCTTCAGTGGTGTCTTTCTTGCAAATCAGCGAGGGCCTTAATACCTCTCAGTCTGCATATATCCCTACTGGCTATGCCAGCAAGCTTGTGCAGATGTAGGTTAGGAGGCTGGCATGGCTGGGGGTTGTTGCACCAAAACTAGGTTTGCTCTAAGGTGTATGATTTCTCTTGTGCTTTATTTAAGGCAGTTCTGTGTCCTGATGTGCAGATAGTTATTTTTAGGTCCTTGGCTCCTTTCACATGGTGCCTGGATTTTGGGGAGGTTTCCTGTCAGTGAATGGGGGAATATTTGGCTGTGTTCAGATGTCAGACAGTAAGCCTCAGCAAAGCAATGGTCTTCATCCTTATCTCAGGCTTCTCTATATTTTTTAACACAGCGATGTCAACCTTTCACTTTCCTTGTATGCACCGAAATATTCATTGCTGACATTGCTGCTTGAAACAAGGTTACCTGTAGCAGAGGCCAAGACAAGTTAGAAGAGTAAAAGCAGACAAATTTATTATCAGCCTTCCAAATACATTCAGGGCAAGCAAAGCCCCTCGTGGGGCTACACCCGAAAATGGATGCCGAGTCACGAGCTCCTCACCTTTTATAAGTTCTATTGTATTAGCATATTGGCCCTTAATTCTCCAATCACACCCTCAGACGATGATGTTAACCACCCCAGGCCTGCTCCCCTCAATTCACTGTTGTTTACATATTTTCAAGCTCTAAGGCAACGAATGTGTCCTTGGATTTTTATTCAGAGGGATTGTTTTGGCCAAAGGTGCTGGGAACAGAGGCATTAGCATTTTATGAAGCCCAGAACTACACCAAGCTACAAATATGTGAAGAATAAAAACTAGAAATTATTGAGGCATCAACATTACCTGGGCTTGTTCTTGGTTATTACGAACTGGTGTCACTAAAAACCAGGAAATAAACTCAGTTTATTCTCCTGTGCTTATCTTAGTTTATAACTGGTCCCATGGTGTGTAATATCCCTATATGGTCCTGTTACTCCAAGAAGATTTGGTTGACAAAAGCATTCAGGAGGTGACTGTAGTCCCTGTGCTTATTCAGACCTGACAGAGGTCTGTTGAAGTAGATCAAATAACTGTAGCTGCTGCTTAACTTCCTTTTTTGGTTTGACTTTTTCTTTTGCACATGACTGGTTTTAAAGGAAGCATTGCATTTATAATCATCAGTGTGAAATCTTGAAATTTCAAGATAATTTGTGTTGTGCTGAAGAACTTCTAGAGTCATATGATGTTGTGGTAGTCTCAGCATTTATATAAGTTAGATTTAGTGACTTCTGTTTTATGGACATCACAATTGCAGAGCAGAGCTTGAACCTTGAAGCTTAAAAGACCAAACAACCAGAAGGCAAATAAAAATGAACCAATATATTTTCCTTTTAAAATACCAGTATTTTTAAGACAGATGCCTGATGCTTGGGGCCCTGACTCACAATTTCTGAATGCTTTGAGTTGGCCAAGTGTAATAGTCTTTAGAAAAATGTTTCCTTTCCTAGATGTGCAGCTATTCCTGAATAGTGTCTTTGCTAACTTTCTTTAGGTGTAGGTTCAGAAAGTCGCAGCTTGTTAGGTAAAAAGGCTTGGAAGTAATCTAATTTAGTTCTTTGCACAATGCCATCAATTAATTCCAGTTTGTGAAACATTTAGTCCTGGTGATTGTAACAGTCTCCATCTGGAGAATCCATCAGAGCCTTTACAGACTTGTTCCACTAGCTAATTGCAATCTCTGGCATAGATCTCCACCTTAGTTTCAGCCTGTATTTTCTAGTTACCAGGGATTTTGCAAAATCTTTGTCGGATATAGTGAGGAGCCCCGTGCTATCAGTCCTTTAATACATTTAACAGATGGAGCCTGGAGCCCTGTACTTATTTCACTATTGTCAAAATCCCTTTTTTTTCACTGTGAAAAGCCAACATGAGCACTGTTTCATACCAGCTCGACCAGAGGCTAATCAGGTATAGTAACACCTCTGCGATTTGACTCAGTGTTCCTTGTTTACATAGCTCATTAACACTTGCTGTTGGCACCCTGGGATCTCCCCATACAGCTTGTTACCCGGTCAGGCATGTGAGGGCTGTCACAGCCCAGGATAGTATTTTCCACCCTTTTACTCTAGCTTGCTGTATTTATTCCTGGATGGATGAACTTGGACCAGCTCAAGTCTATATTGTTTGTTCACGTCCTGCTTAAGCAGTGATCCAGATCACTCGGTGCAATGAATCCTTTTCATTGATCCCAGTGGCCCTTGTGAGATCCTGCTATCTTTTATTCAGAATGGTTTCTTTCTCTGCACTATTAATAAAAAGCATGTATAATGCAAATGAAGCCTTGAACTAGAAACTCTGCTGCTTACTGAGGGGGATTCATTTGTGGTACATGGCAGAAGACAATCATGCAGGCACCTTTTAATTCCAATTTAATCTGTGCATTTTGAAAGACAGCCTGCAGAATCGATGGAAAGAATGAATCTGGGCTGGTTTTGAATACATCCCATTTTTATGTGCCTCGTAAAATTCCACCCTGCCAGGATGTAGAAGTCTATATTTAACTGCTGGAATAGTCTGCTGCTTCTCCGGTTATTTGTGTATTTATTGCCACCACACATATTACTGCTGTTCTCGGACAACCTGTTGATATTTACTGATTCAGCCACTTCTGTGGTGGCTAACAGGACTACAAGGAGCTCATTTTCTTCCCTGAGACAGCCCAGGCAGGCAGGTTTGCTGGCAGTGTGGATGAGCTGAAGGATGTTACACCCAAGCTGACTTGTCCTGGTGTTTCTCTGCAAGGATAGCCCGAGCATGAGCGTGGGTTGAAGGCTACACTTCCAGCTGAGATGGGTGCTGGCAGCCCTGCAAGAGGAGCTTTGCTTTGTATCCTCTCCTTCTGGTCTAATAAGCCTAACCTTAAAATAAATGAAAGAGAAATGTAGCTTGGATGATGCCATTTCTCCTTACCCTTGTCTATTATTATCCCTGCTGGTTCCTCTAGAGGTGCAGAGGTTGAGGAAGACACCTTTCCTTATGCTGAAAATCTGTCCTGTGTATCTCTGTGAGGAAATACAATATCCTGTCCCTCTCTTAACTACTGAGGATATGTTTAATGCAGCATATCTCCTTCTAGATTATAATTTTGCCCTGCAAAATCTTTATGTAATTGTGCCAAAGAAGCTGGGCCAAGTCTTTCCAGAACTAACAAATGTCACTAAGAAAATAGTGAATTCCTGAGATGGGAGTCCAAATCTGCAAAATGGTTTTTGAAAAAAATGCTTGTGCTTACAAGATGCTGCAACTATTGCTGATTCCGTGAAACAGAGAATACCATGAGGGCTGTGTCTGGGCTATGGCAAATGTTCTTCCATTTCTGTCTGTATCACTATTTAGTGATGGATCTAAAATTGTGTTTCATTGCACCATGACCATCAGACTTGCTGACTTTGCCAGGATTCTGTTTTTTTCCTGAGTGGTTATAATACTGTTTCCTCTGTGTTATTCGCAGTGAGACAGAATAGCGTTTGAAGTCTGCTTCGTGACTGCAGAAATCATAATAAAATCAGGTAGACACCTGGCTCTGAGCTTAGTATCCAGACTGAAGGCTCCCAGTCAATGGGCAGGAATAAGCACATTTCGCACACTTTTTTACTCTCATTGTAAGGTAAAAGCCTAGGGCAACTTCAAAGAACTGCACCCCAGAAACACCTTATTCTCATCACTGACTCAGCCAGAGCGCCCACAGTAGGTGCATGAAGTTGTGAGATAAAGTTCCTTGGGAGACTCTTTGAAAGATGAAATCAAAGAGGCAGAGGAAGGCAGAGCATTCAGAGAAAGGTGAGCTAAATAGGTTAGAGGAGGGCATTTTAATTATGAACGTAAATGCCATGGTGTGTTGGAAACAAAGTCCTTCGTCCACTGGCCCCTTTCCGCCCTTTCCATCCCTAGATAGAGGAGAGCTTCACTGTACCTGTAGCAAGGCAGAGGTGGAATTTCCTTTCCAGACATTTAAAGGCATTTTCATTTTATTACTAATACTGCCCTGGTTCATCCAACAAAAGCTCCTCTGTATTTATGGTTTCCTGGTCATCAACAGCAAGTGGACTTTATCATTAATTTTCTTTTCCAGGTTGCTTATTCCTACATAAAGCTACAGATTGTCCCCAAATTCCTCTGTGTTGGTAACTTTTGCTCCCAGGTGTTCCAGTATAAGACGAGTATTAAGACCGTGCCTAAATTTGGGAGCTTCAGCAGCCCCAAAGTCTTGAGGGATTTCTTATGAAAGTGAGGTCTGTGGTCAAGTATTTTGCTGAAGACATGGTATTGCAAACTATAGGTAGCAAGCTATTACGTATGTATCACAAGCTCGTCATCAGGGAAAAGAAAGAGTGCTTGGTGACCCCAGCACTGTAGCCCTTGAAAGCCTCACTGCCTGCTGGTGCTCCTTATTCAAAAAGCTGTTTTCCTTAATTTTTTTTTCTTTTTTTCCTTCTTTACAATGTATTGCAGAAGCTTATGGGGGCCCTAGTTCTACAATAATGTCAACAAAAAAATATGTTTTTAATAGAAATGTAGCTGAAGTGTTGCAGAGGTAGCCAAAACTCTAATGTTCCACAGTTGTATGCTTTTAAAAAGGATGATTTTCAATGAGAATGTGTTTGGCTGAAATATTTTAACCTGCTCTAATGTAGAGTAAGATCAACATTTAAAATACAGTAGAAGCATTATGAGAATGTCATTCTTTACTAAGCCCAAAGGACCTCAGGATAATCCTGATTGCTGCGTTTCTTTGGAGCTTTACATGAGAAGTTGGATATGAACTAAGCTGATGTTATAACATTCCTATTTTTGCAAATATTGATTTGTTAATGTGAATTGCTGTGTTTATTTTATTGCATATATACTCAGAGATTTTGCAGTTGCTAAGTCAGAACTAAACTGGGAAAGATTAAACAAGTAAGTCAGAAACATTAATTTTGTTGAACAGCTGCGCTTCAAAAGATGTAAAGTCAGTTGTACCTGTTCAGTTTCCAAGCTGGAAAATAGTTTGCAGAATCTCTCCTCCAGCCATGGCTGCTGAGACTCTGGTGACTGGCTGCTGCTATAGGGTGTGAATCTTTAGTAGCTCAAGAAGTCATTTGCAGTTCATGAAAATAGAGATCTCTGTGATCTTTCCTTCCTCTGTAGTGTAAAACTAGACAGACTGAAGTGATGAGAAAAGATTAAATTGATGAAAGGCTGAGATTTTCCAAAAGTGCAGTGTCAAGAGTTTATGCAAGGGTCTAAGAGGTGTATCTATGGACAAAGATTGCTGTGCTTCATAATGAAAAAGAAAAATTGAAAAAGAAAAAATTGAAAAAGAAAAATCTCCACTGATTCAGATCAGAGATCGATTTAATTCTATTGCTCTATGCTATTCTCATAAAGAAGTGAGAAAATCTGTACCTGCACCAAATCTTCTACTTTCTACCAAGTGTCTTTGTCAGAGTGTAAATGTGCCCAGACAGTTGGACTTTTACTTGCCCTTTCAAAAATCAGTTGTGCCCTTTCTTTGCTGAAGACAAGCAAGCTCTCACTTGTTTAATTAATTGCTGTGGTAAAACGTGAGCACGGACTGCCTGTCAGCAACGTTGAGGAGATGTCGCATGCTTGTCTGAGTTCCCATTCACTTGTGGAGCATCTTTTGCACTGTGAGGGACATCCCTCACTCCTGATGTTATTTATTGTTCATATTTTTGAGCAAAAGAGTTTTTAAGTCCCATGATGGGCGTAAGGTCCCTTGCCAGGTTTTCACACTGGAGCACCAGAAGGAAAGGGTGATGGTGGGGATGGTGTGAGAGCCCGTGATCAGAGGGCTGGAGCACCTCTTCAATGATGACAGACTGAGAGTTGGGTTGTTCAGCCTGGAGAAGAGAAAGCTCCAGAGAGATCTTACTGCAGCCTTCCAATACCTGAAGGGGGCTTATAAGAAAGCTGCACAGGGGTGTTTTACCAAGGGCTGTAGAGATGGGACAAAAGGAAATAGCTTTGAACTGGAAGAGAGTGGGTTTAGATTAGATGTAAGGAAGAAATTTTTTGAGCTGAAGGTGCTGAGGCACTGGAACAGGTTGCCCAGGGAAGTTGTAGATGCTCCATCATGGGAAGTGTTCAAGGCCAGGTTGGTTGGGACCCTGAGAAGCCTCATCTAGTGGAAGGTATCCAAGCCTGTGGCAGGGTGGTTAGACTAAATGAGTTTTAAAGATCACTTTCAACCCAAGCCATTCTGTGAGTCTGTGAATTCCTGTGTGTGTTGTTGTGAAGTGTCACAGAGCACCACCCTAACTTCCTGTTGTATGGTAAGTTTTATCCTCTCTTAGTAGACATTTAGCTCCTTTGTTATTAACCTGCACCTCTGCCAGAGAACTAACATGCCTGGGGCTGAAAGCAAACCCTTCTGGCCCTGGGAGCTGCCTAGGGGGAATTGCCCCTCTCCTGTGCTCCTGAGCACATGAATATTTAATTTACAGGAGAGACACAGCCTTTAGGGCATGTCTGTGCTGTACAGGTAAAAGCCATTTCATGGCCAGAGTGAGCTCAGCACAGGCTTCCTCAATGCTGGTTGCACAAAGCTCTGCTGGGATCTAGTGTGTACTTCTGGCCAGGTTAGCAATGTGCTTTTGTTTGGTGTTTCCTCCATTTCAATACCTTTCTCTGCCTGAGTGGATGCATTGGGCAAAACTGGGATGGGAATGGGGGACTGTGTGTGTGCTGTGTCTGGGGCCCTGCAGAGCCCCATTTGCTTTCACTGCAGTTTGGACAGAAGATAAGGCTGCCTTGCTGGCTTTCATTGCTGTCATGTGGCTTGGTTTATCAGAGCAGTGCTGTTCATTTTCTAGGGCAGGATTTTAAAATTGCCTTCACTTTTCAGCTGTGTTCTGCTGCAGTTGAAGGTAGTGGTGGGTTATTGTCAGTAGAAATAGGCCAACACTGAGGGCTTTTGAAAACCCTGTTTTGAGAAGCTCTGAAGGTGCTGATGACAATGGTAACCATAATTACTATGTATTTATATAGCACAAAATTGTCTGTCTAAGAAATAGCATTCATGGATCTTTGAGACCCAATAGAGTAAATACATCTGCTCATTATGTCTTGTGCCTTGTGTAGGGTACAGATATAAAGGTAATGATAACAACAGCAAGACTAATAGCTTTTGGTTAAGTTAAAATACAAATTCGAGATGGTGCTTGGTTGGAGACTTCAGGTGGGTCCAGCAGCCAGCTTATTTTCCAGCCAAACTGGGCCCTGACTCTGATGTACCATGTGGTCTGGGTTGAGTTGCTCAAACAAGATCAGTGTAGAAATTTCAGAGCTTTGGCATCTAGGCTGAGGAGTGGCTCAGCTTGTGCGCAGTGAGATTTTGCATGGGGCTGCTTGTGCAGTGGATGGAGGGATGGAGATGGGTCGGGCGAGGGATTCTGGTCCCTCCTGGCTGCAGGGTTACTCTTACTGCTGAGACATTCTCCTGGATTATTCTCCAGCTATTGCAAATTATGATTCAGGTTTATTAAAGAGCTGTCTGTTGACAGCAAGCCTAGCTCACAAGCAGATCCACTGCTAGCTCACTTCTTATTCTTCCCTGATATGAGTCTGGTGAGTGATGGATGCCCTTAATCTGGGAGTGACACAATGAGGTCTCCCGCTGGAAGATGGCTTTCATGTCTCACCGTGATTGAACGGGGCTGTGCCTCCAGCAATTCCACAGCAGCCTTTCCTTCTTCCACTTGCTAAAGCCTGTCAGGAATGCTGCTTTGCTCACATCACTTCCTCTCACCTCCCAGCTCGGCTGATCCGCTGGCCTTGCTCTGGGCAGGGAGTGGTGTTCGAAGGGTGAGTAATGCATCCCTTGTTTTCTTCAAGCCTGCGAGCTAATGCTCCTCAGCCTTGGCGTTTGTGGGAAGGGGAGGCAGGGAGAGGCTGGCAGCTGCTGAAGTATTAGCTGCACACCTAGGCAAAAATGCCGGGTTTGAGTCACTGCTTCCTTTATCCATTCATGCCAAATGTGTATGTCACTGTCAAGGGCAGGTGAGGAGACAACCTACCCAGTCTCTGCTGCGATTGTTGGTATTCAGGAGTCATGACCGTCCAGTTATAACACTATTAATAAACCATGCGGTCATTAGGTGAAAGCTGCTGTGTGCGTTTCGAGGGCGCGCGGCTCTAACACCTCCCCACGTGTGCTTTCCCGCAGCCGACAATGCCAGCCGCCCTTCCCGCCGCCGCCGGCCCAGCAGCACAGCCCCATGTCCTCACAGGCCACCGCGGGCCCTCTGCTCCCGGGCTCCTTGCCCCCGCTGCCAGCCCCTGCAGCTGCCCAGAGCCCGACGCTGCCGGGCCAGCAGCTGACGCCTGACGCCTTTGCCATCGTGGAGAGGGCGCAGCAGATGGTGGAGATGCTCTCCGAGGAGAACCATGTGCTGCGGCAGGAGCTGGAGGGGTACTATGAGAAGGCAGACAAGCTGCAGAAGGTATGTGGAGAGGTGGGGATGGGGCCTGGCCAGGGCAACCCTCTTGGTGTTTCTGCCTTTGGGTACCCCAAACTGTTCTTCACAGTTGTGTCACTGCAGTGGAGATGCACCAGTGGCCATCTCTAACTACTGCCTCTCCATGCTGGTTTCCCAGAAGTGTAATCCTGTGCTCTGTGGGCTCCACTGCCTTTAGGGCAAAACAGGGCAGTCCATCACCTGTCTTTCAACTGGGTATTTTCCCCTTCCATGCTGGCCTCTCTGGAGCTTTCCTTGGCAGTCTCCCATGGGCAGTCTGTTCCTGGTGCAGCTGGGTCCTGCACCACCTGCACAGGGGTTGGAGCTGCAGGTGAGAACCATTTGAAGAGCACCTGCACATCTGTCCCAAGCAGTCTTGTCCACCACAATAAGCACCTGTGGTACTCCACACACTTTGGAAGTGCAACAGCCATCAGTGGGGTTGTCCATTGTTTGGAAGTGGATTAACTGGATTGTCTTAGAGGCTTTCAGTGGCTGCTGTGTGAGTTTCTAAGAGCTGACGTTACACATCCGTTTGGACATGTTGAATCTAAAAGCACTGCCTCCTTATCTGAAAGAACCACTAGGTAAACATTTTGCTCAAGACCCATTTTTCTAAGAGATCCTGCATCCTCTTTTCTCTAAGCATGCAGGTTTTTTCGGTGGAAAAGAGCGATGTCTTGCCTACTGCCTGGGGTGAGAAGATGAAGTGTCCTTTCAAATGAAGTAGAAGTTGCTTAAAACTGAGGCTCACTGAAGGCAAAGCAGAGATGCTCCCTAGAGCTGCTGGCTTTGGGTCCTAAGGGCTTGCACCAAATAACTTATTTAGGACCCTAGACTACTATTTTATGTCTTCCCACAACTTATACCGAAATCAGCTTAGACTCCAGGTCTTTTCTGTCTGAATTTAGGAGTCTGTATAGGAGCTCAGTTTTTTCTATGCTGTGTGGATCAGGGTGTTCTTAGAGACACTCTTGACAGGAGAAGAAGCAGCTCTGAGGGACCAGCCTTAGCATTGGGAAAAATCTGTCACAATCTGTTCAAACAGGTTAGAAAAAGGACCAATTGTTTTGTAGTTGCTGTCTTTTCTGCTTCCTTCTCTGCAACAATATGAGCTGAGTTTGTTCACAGAATTTCCTAAGCGCAGTTAAAAAAATTTGACAGCAGCATTAACTATTTGTGGCGAAATCTGCAAAAACTTCAATGCTGACTTTCCTGTGGCCTTTGTGGGCAAAAAGAAATATTCCAGCTATTAATTTTATAAAAGCTGCATTGTTCAGTAAAAGGTATTTGAGTGCAATGCCCTATAAATATTCCCGTTTTCTTTCACTCTTGGAAGTGGTTCTCTCTTTATCTTGGATGCCCAGCAAGTTGATTGCATTAGACACCAACAGAAAGGTATTCAAGCATGGGCTGAAGTCTCACTTCAGTCAATAGAGTGTGGACTTGAGTCCCATTGACTTTGGGGGAATGTAAGCGGAGTATTAAAGTGAAACACGTACTCAAGTGCATTCTTTCTTCAGGAAACCAAATATCTAACACACACTATCCCTCCCATTCTGTTTTTGCTGTGTTTGAACACAAGGTCAGGGCAGGTCTTCTCTGTTCCCACAGTTTCAGCTGAACATCACCTCTGAAAATGTGATTGAGTTAAATTACATACTTTGGATGTGGAAACTCTTCCCTCTTGTTGCAAGTGGAAAGGTCAGGAAGGAGTACTTCATGTTTGTACATAACAATTTTATTCTAGGTAGGACTACCTTCCCATCACTTTTATTCATTACAGAATACGAGAAGAAGTTAGAGAGAATCAGCTTGACTTGTATGACTCCCTGGGTGTTTGTACAAACAGATCAGCCCTGAGGGTTGTCATATTCTCAGTTGTGTGTGAACAGACTTTTTTTCTAGAGAGGTACAAGGTGGTGATGAATTCCTGTGCTGTTTGATAAGTTGCCTAGTTTTCTTAGCTAAAAACAATTGGAAGAGGAATTGTGTGCATTTAATTTTGAGCTTTTTGCAGCATTTTCCCTTTTCTGATCACTGTTACCTTGCTGAAGTTTAATTGCCGGGCTGGGCTGGCTCTTCCCCATGCCACATGTGTGGGTTGTTTGAGTGGGTTGGCTTCAGGAGCTACCAGGCAGAGAAAAGGTTGAATTGTTCTTTTTTTTCTCCTTTATGGAAGAGCAAGAAGGAAATCCCAGAGCTGTTGAGAAACGCCAACACAATTTATGGCTGTTCTTCTGCTCTCCTTTAATTTTGTTCAGTTGTGATGGAGGTTCTTTTATTTCCTGCAGCAAGTTTTTGCCTCCAGGGCTGCAGACTGCGTGGTGTTTTGGGAAATCCCAGCATACAGAGGGCCAGGCATAGCCCTTGTGGTAAGCAGCAGCATTGGGCCAGACTGTTAGGCTGTGGATACCAATTCTGTGCTAGTAAATCTGCTTTGCTGTGGTAGGAGCTCTTTGGAGAAGGCACGTATCTTCTCCAGATAGTGGCTTACCAACTCCCTGAACAATTCAGAGCAAACCAAGTTAAAGCATCTTGTTAAGGGCATTGTTCAAATGCCTCTGAAGCACTGACAGGCTTGGGGCATTGACCACCTCTCTAGGAAACCTCTTCCAGGGTTTGACCACCCACTCAGTAAAGAAATGCTTTCTCATGTCCAGTCTGAACCTCCCCATTGTTTCAGCTTTTGTGAACAAGCTGGAAGCAGAAACTGAGGAAGGCAATCAGGTGTCCCCATCATGGCTCTGCCAGGCTTTCCTTGGTGCATGGTTTGGAGGTGCTGCCTCCCCATGGACTGTATCTTGGCAGAGTGGCTCCAGCATCTTGGGAAGTGCAGAGCCAGAGCCAGAGCCTGGCTGCAAGTTCCTACACAGACAGTGGGGTGAAAGTTCCAACATCCCTGGAGCTTTCATCTTGCAAGTGGTGCAGCTGAAAAATCACTACAAAAGCTTCCTAAGTGGGACCTAATTCCACAGCAAGTGGAGGTGAGCTCACACCCTGGCTTCAAACATCATGAATCTGCCCCACCCATGGCTCAAGAGGCCAAAAAAGTGCCAGATTTAGAAAGGCATGGGAGGCTATATATGCCTTGTGGTTTTCTAGCCTGTGCACATTATCAAGCCTTTCTCCACAAACACAAGGGCCAGGCATGCAGGAGCAGATTCCCACATCAGTGGTGACCATTTCTGCAGCAATGACTTTACCAAAGCCATATTACTTATCATGACAACATCTTATTAAAAGAGTTGGATGGATTGAGCTGGACATCAAAACTCTACCTAGGACTATTCTTCTGTCAGTCTTTTGGGCTCAGATCTTAATATGTGAATTCACCACTAAGGGATTCCTCTGCATAACCTACCTGCAGTTTGCCATATTTCAAGGAGATGGAGTTAAGATTCAAAACTCAAAACAATTGGTTCTGTCTGTTATAGAGAGTTTCTCTTGAATAAAGCAGTCTTCAGTTGAGGACGGAAAGGAATGGATCACAATAGTTTAAAACTGACATGAGGCCAGAGGTTAGCCTGAAATACTTTTGGTGGCATTCAGAGCTCAGAGACAAGTTTTGGATCTGGGACCTGTTGAATAATAAACATTGCCTCCTACACCCTGTTAAGGGGAGAATACAGCATACACAAGTACACCATTTCCTTTTTTTTCTCCTCTTGGATGGCATTACAACAGTCACCCTGGTCATAGACCAAAGGCAACCAAGCAGCTCCATCACATCCAGCCAACATCAAGCTTTTTTTGGGAGCTACCAGTGAGGTGTCATGGGGTGTTGTGACATGATAAGTTGCCCCACAGGGTATTTACAGGGGTCCCCACTGCAGCAGCTGGGGCTTCATGCCATCCTCTGCCAGGGAGATTGTTCATTGCAGAGGTAGTGGCTGGTGTGACACTGGACATGAGTGTCACCCCAACCCCTCTATCTCACTGGAATGTGCTGGGCAAACCCTGGGATGGGACACATTCCCATAGGGCTTTAACAGGTGCTCTTTCTCCTTTCAGTTTGAAATAGAGATTCAGAGGATTTCAGAAGCTTATGAGGGTTTGGTCAAGACCACCTCTAAGAGGGAGTCTCTGGACAAAGCGATGAGAAACAAACTTGAAGGAGAAATTAGGAGACTTCATGACTTCAACAGGGATCTCCGTGGTACGTTACAGTTGTGTTTTTTCCCCTCTGGTTGGTTCACTTAGAAGCTCCAGAGCAGTGGGCTTTAGAGGAGTGGCTTCACACAATGTTTAGATACATGTCATCAGAAATAAGGCCCTGATCATTGACATAACACAAAACTGCTCTCACCCCCCTGGTGGCAAAAAACCTTCTGGCAAAGTATAAGAGTCAGTTCCAGATGGTGCCTTTGTGTTCAGCACTTGACAATATGGATTTGACAGCAAGGCTGCCAGTCACAGTGTCCTGTTCACTCCTAATGAGCTGAAGAGCAAATTTCAATGTAGAACAATGCTGTGCTACCCATAAATCTCCAAGGTCAGTGCCTTCACAGACCAGTATCAAGTATCAAAGGGGCATCTCTTTTTTTAAAATGCACATCTCTTTTTTTAAAACCAGAAACTTGAGGGTGTATCATTTGAGAAAGGAAATGGAGGATATGTTGGGTAGCTGTTGCCCATCCGAGTCCCTAATGGGGGAACTTTGGTACTCACTGCTCATGCAGTGAGATGCCTTCTGCAAGGTGACTTACGCTTTTAACAATGGTGCAAGGTGGGTCACATGGTCTTTTTGAAGAGGGGAGGTATCTGAAGGCAGGAACTTCCCAGGGGAAGCTGTCCTTGGCTGCCGAAAATGTCTTCTTTCCCAGGGCATCCCCAAGGAGTGGTATAACTGGGCTGGGGGCTGCCTTTCCCCAGGATGTCTTGCTGCACCAGGGGCAACTCTTCACTGCAGGAAAGCAGCCATCCCCTTGCAAAGCTGGGTAATTCAGATTGCAGATGCCTTGTGCATTTTGAATAGTGTGAGAGATGAACTGCCTGGCCATGTGAATTGTCAATGGCAGAGGCTTTCTCCCCAGTTTCTATGAATCTGAGCAACACAGCTTCATGGAAAAGGTCAAAGGCCTCATCTTTTATGTATGCGTCAGCCTCCATTTTAATGTCCTCTTTCAGAAAGTCTATTTATACTGCTCTGCTGGCATGCGTCTTATTTTCTTGGTTGGCCTACAATTTTATATACATATATTTATACTTGAAGTATTTCCTGTTTTTTGCAGAACGACTGGAGACAGCCAATAGGCAGCTGGCCAACAGAGACTTCGATGGGCATGAGGATAAGGCAACAGAGGGCCTTTATGCCACTCAGAGTGAGTACTGTGGTTATCTGTTTGGAAGATGCAGAGAGATCTATACATATATGCGCATATATACATGCACACATATATACAAGGTGGAGTGGAGGGGAATACTAATAATTGTTATAAAGCTTGTGGCCTGGTTTTACTCAGCGAATTCATCACATACACTTGTTTAGGCTGCAGTGTGTAGTTTCTTTTGTATCCCGAGTGTTTTCAGCATGCTTCCAGAAGGGCTTGGCCACCTGGAAGCTGTGCAGTATCTGGTGAGCTGAAATCTCATTGAAGCTCAATGCTGTGTACAGCTAATCCTTCTGTGTTATCGCACCAAGAACTTCCTTGGAAGATGAGCTGCAACTGCAGTGGAGAACCATCCACCTCCATTAGCATTGCAGAGTTTAGTACTACTCAACATGCCTCACCACCAGCCTTGTAATGTCCACCAGCTGCTCCAAATACTGGAGAGCCTTCTGGCTCCCACCAGCAGCGATGCTGCCAGCATGGCTGATCATTTGGTACATGTGTGCACAAACCAGAAAAGAATCCACTGATCTTTTCCATGACGTGTTTGCTTTGCCATATTAGCAAATGGCATAAAGGTGTGTAGATACTGCTGCGAATCCAAGGGGATGATCTGTTAAGGAAATGCATTGCTGTATAAATGTTATCATCCTCGGGAAGAGTTCAAATGGGATAAGCTGCTCAGTGGATATTGGAGACTGGGATCTGGTCTCTTCGTATAAAGACAGCCTTGTAGTGTTGCTATATAGTGTTAGCTATAAGGAGGAGTGAAATCTCCAGGATGGACTCAATTTGAGTTATTTTCCAGTGCATAAACATGCTCTGTGCTTCTACTGATAAATATCTAGCAGTGAAACTTCACGCTGTGCACTCAGCATATTGCTGCAATCAATTCACAGCTTACAAACAAATATAGCTTTTTGGATCCTATCACATAAGAAGGTCTGGATGCTTGGAGTGTCTCCGGGCTAGGCCAGAGAGCTAAATGTTACTAATGCAATGCAGAGTGCTTCCAAGAATAGAAAAATGGGCACGTGTAAAGCAGGTCCTCTTCAGTCATGTTTTTTAGGCTGCTGGGACAAGCACAGTACTGACCTCGATACCAGGGTGTCCACCTAAAACACTCCTCTCAGAGTCTGTAAAAGGTTCTGCTTGGAAATCCTCTGTTGCTGACTGCATTTATACACTGATGTTTGTGTGTTTGTGAGTCTTTCCCCGGGGCAGACCATGACTGGGCTTCTGTTGCACCTCACTTCTGACCTGGGGGTTTTGACAAGCACAGTTTGTACCTTCTTCATATCTTTAAATGGGATGCACCGGCAGAAAACTGAAAGGAAGAAAACTGAGTTTTAGCTGCCATATATACACTTGTCTACTGAAATTGAAAATAGTCATTTTTAGAAGTAGAGAAAAAAGTTTGTTGTGGAAGTGATATTTTGTTTTTTTCCTAGGAGTAGCAGGTTATTAAGTAAATGCAGATTAGTAAATGCAAATCTTAATTTTCATCAGGAAAGCAAAAGCAGATTTCTAGTTCCTATGTTTGTGGAAGACAGCCTGAAAACATGACCCACGTTATATAAGAAGACTTCAACATCAGCAGTTTCCTAGAAGTTTTTAAGTAATTTTTAAGTCACTCTGGTGATGAACTGAAGAAAGAAAGATAAGATTCTTGAGGTTGGTAATACTGCACACCAATTTTTCTTGGGATTACTGTGGTAAACTCCAGTAATAGGAAAAACTCCCTGAAAAAGAAATCTGGCAAGGCAGGATGTTCAAGGATTATTTCTCAGTCTCTCACAGATCTTTCCATTAGCAGTGCAACAGTGCAGAGCAGTCATGCACTCTGAGATGGAGACTGTAGGTGACAAAAAAATCTTATTCTTTGTAATAATAATAGACAAGGCCAGGCCATATGCCTCAAAGTATTAAGTGTTAGACATTTGTGCCTAAGAGAAATGTTACTGTTCTATCAGGGGCTGGAAAATACTCACACCGTATTATTTTCAAGATAATTATGTGATGTTTTGTCAGGGAAAAGGGTTATTTTAAGGAAAGCCATGAAGCAGTGACTGATGAAGGCATCTGGGCCCATACAGGCGAGAGAAGAGACAGTTAGGAGGAGGCTAAGAGGTGCTGTGGAAAGGGAGAGCAGGAAGATTGAGGATGATTTCAAGGGCATAGGGCAGAGAGAAAGCTTACAATATATAATATCTTGGGAAAATATGCTTTGGTGTGAGGATTTTGTGTGTTTTTGGGAGGGATTTCTGAACTGTGGGAGCACTGTTTTTTCAGGTGTTTGAGACAGCTCGAGGTCTGAGCTATCCGCATGGCTCTGCATCTGTTAGTGGGGATGCATGGACAGTTTTAGCAGGGCCTTGTGCTTTGTGGGAGTGTTCAGTTCGTGTGCCATGAACTTGTGCATATATCTCTGTCCCAAATATCCCAGGCAAAGAAATATTCTCATTTCCAGACAGGAAATAATCAGGAAACAATCTGCATTGCTACTCCAGGCCTCCCTTGGTCCTGCTTTGTCAGCGTCAAACCACAGCTGCAGAGGACTGAGTGAGGCTTGGGCAGATGGACAGTAGCTCTGCTTCTCCTCTGGAGGGAAACCTCAGTGTCTAGGCCTGGCAACCTAGCCCTGTTTAATGTGCAGAGAATTTAGTAAAGCTGTGAAAAATCTCCTGTTTGGCTGCTTGGAGTAAATTCTGATTCATTTATTTTGCTAATTATTATGGGGTAGATACCAGCTGCTGAAAGGTCTTTGGGGCAGACAACAAGGTCCTGTCCTCATTTCAGATTCCTTCTGACAGTCAGTCTGGGGAGATTGTCAGAGCATGAGAGCCTATCCTGCTCTTGTTCCCATGGCTCAACAGCCATGGTGAGGCAGGGGGAAGGTTGGGCCACTGGAATTGGCTGAGACACAGCTTGATCTAGGTGAGCAGAAGAGGTGACTCTGGTGCCCCATCCTGGTACATCAGCTGGTCTGAGGGTGACCCTGTGACCAGGGATGGTGGATAGCAGAGCTCCTCCACACACTTGCCATGTCAGGAGCTGCAAGACTGACGAGAGGCTAAATAAGTCCCTCAGGTTTCACTGAGGAAAGGCATGCTCACTGGAAAGCATCTGTGGAATTAGCAGCTGTGAGTGAGGAGCCACCATTGGGAAATGCAAATCTGCATAAGAGAAATTGTTGGAAGTGCCGCAAGGGATGTGGTATGGGAGCCACTCTTGCTTGCAGCAAATCTCCTACAGCCAAATTAGTCTCTGGCTGCCGTAATGTAGATATATTTTCTTCTGCCAGCAGTGATCATTTTGTAGTAGCATGGATTGTCTGTAAAATATGTCCACATTACCACTCTGCAACGTCAGGGCAGAGCAAAAATCAGCTTGGGATATATTGAGATGGTGATTAAATTGGTCAAATAAGTTATTACTCAGACGTAATGTGTGCTAAGCTAGGAGTCACATCTGAGTTACAGGCAAGAGATGACATAGATTTGGATCTTTCTAAAGTTTCCATTTCAAAGCAAATTCGGGACTTGTCTACTTTTGGTGTAGTTGCCCAGCCTGACAACTCAGCCTGTTTCAGAAGTAGTGAAGCAGCCTCCTTGCTTTATTCCCTTTCCTCTACCCGGCCAGAGCACAGGTGTAATATCCACAGTGTGTGGAGGTACATCAATCAGAGGCAGTGTGTAGAAAGCTGTGCGATTACAACTGTGAGCTGCAACAGAGAAGCCTTTTGGGAACTGTTCTGTAACAGAGTGTAGCAGTGACCCACCAGAACACAGAAATAGTTAAAAAGGTGCGTGTATGCAAGGGTAGTGCAGTAAAACAGTGTTTTTAGACTTTAAGGATAGCTTGTTTGAACTTGAAAAGAGTGTAAGGTATGTTTGAGTAAGTCCTTCTTCACTAAAAATTAATGCAAGTAAAGTACTTATAAAATGTACCTCCAGGATTTTTCAGGGTGAAGCTGGTGTGGAGAAGTGTTGAGAGCTGTTCGGGAAATTTTTCTTGTCAGCTTTCTAGTGGTGATTATTTTGTGTACAGCATTATTTGTCCTCTTTTGGCAGGATAGGAAGCACAATCCAACAAGGTAGACTGAGGGATTCAAATTCTCGGAAAGCAAGCTGAAAATTAAGATCCCAAGTCCTGTTTTGCTATGTGTTATCCCCATGAGTAACATGAAACATAGGTTTCAAATCCAGAGTAGAGCACATGTGTTTGCAGCATGAGGTGGTGGAGTGCAGGGCTGAAATAGCATTTATCGTCCAGCTTCTTCACCCTCTAATGACATTAGCTCCCTGATAATTTGCCCAGATTTACACTTTTCTACAATAGATATTAATGTTCCTTCCGGCTAATCCAGTTGAAGTAAATATTTGTGCTGAAGGAAGAGGTCTGTGTGTCTAATATACTCACCACTCCGCAGGCACCTGCTGATGGTGGATGAATTAAATCTCTTTTCATCCCACCTGACATTATAGAAGAATGTGGCCCTGCTGGGGGTAGTTCAGATCTGAAATGGAATGGCTTTGGCCATGTGAAGTTTTCTGACCCTGCTTGGGTGAAGGTGGATGGTTGAGCTTCCAGCTTGAGTGGTCACATTTGGGTGGGATGGGCTGGATTTTTGGGGCAGATTTCCCACTTTTCTATGTTTTTGAAGCAACTTTTCACTTCAGTTAAAAATTTATAAATTATGTAATGCTATGTTTTAAAAATCAATAATCAAAACAACATTTAATTGATGCCAAATAAATTTTTGGAGGAAATTTTCCTTCCTGGAGGCTTTCCATTGTCATTCAGAACAAAGGACAGATTTTGAAATCTCAGATGTTACTGAATAAAACCTCAATCCCATTGCTCACTTTAGTCATTAACTGTTTGCATTCTGACATCAGGGATCGAGTGATTGGCCTGTGACACTCATGTTCCTAGAAATGGCTTCCCAGCACTGTCAGAGCAGAAGCAGATGAAGCCAAGCATTTCCCCAGGCAGCTTGCCAGCAAAGTCAATGGTGGGCCTGTAATTTGCTGCTGAAGAAAAAGATGTGAGCAGAGCTGACTGAATTTAACCAGTTGTTTATTATTTTTAACATTGTTTTAAATCTTACCCAAAAAAGGGATGATTTTTCAGCACAGAGGTTATCTACATGCTTTAGTCTCACTTGTGATGCTTAACAGGAGGGGAGCACTGGTCACTGGATCCTTAGGTCCTGCAGGTCAGGAAAGTCATCCAGGGCCCCCATAGGGCTGAAATGGCTCCCACAACCTCCATTTTCTCTGCAAGGTCAGAGAAAGCCTGTACAGAGCCTCATATCATATTCTTCATTTTTGCTCTCCCCTCTTTCCATTTTCAGGCTGTCCAGCACAGATTCGTGTTTATTATTTGGTTTCTTCAGATTTTCTGTATGTCATGGTCTCCACCCTTGCAAATAAAAAGCACGAGGCCCAGCCCAGATCCATGGGCCTGAGGTTTCTTGCCCATTACAGAAGGGCAGCAGCATTGATGCTGCCAGCTATAAGCAGCCCTTGATTTGTAGGGTGTTGTAAAAAAGGGTTAGTTGGTGCAAGCCAGAATTTTGCTAGGGGATGTGCTAGCAGTTCAGCAGAATGGAAGGCTGTGAGGCAGTGCTGGGATCCACAAGCTCTGCTAGTGCAGATGCAGCCCAAGCTGCCTCCTGTCTCTGCTGCTGGGTAAGGCTGGGCACTGAGGGGCTGAGCCCTGGCAGTAGCAGCTCCTTGCCCACTGTCTCTCAGCACTGTGTTGTAAAGGCCCCACTCACTGCTATTTTGTGTAATTTTTGATTTTGTAGAGAGGTGGCAGGTTATCTCTGGTCTGTGGCATGGGGTCTGGGAGATATCCCAATGGAGTGGCTCTTGTCTTTCTTTCAGACAAAGAGCACTTGAAGGAGAAGGAAAAGTTGGAGATGGAGCTGGCAGCTGTGCGTTCTGCCAACGAGGACCAGCGGAGGCACATCGAAATCCTCGACCAGGCCCTAAACAATGCACAAGCCAAGGTCATCAAGCTGGAAGAGGAGGTGAGGCATTGACAAAATTTCTGTGCTGTGAGGATAGACATGGCTCATGGTTAGGCCTTTCTTCACCCAAGGCCTGATTCTGTTCTACCTACAGTGTGGTAGGTCTTCCTATTTCTCTTGCACTGGCTCTTTTGTAGAGAACATGTGTAGTTATGCTGCACCAAACAAGCAAGCAAAGGAGACCATATACGTCTCTAGAGCAGTGCCTTCAAGGTGTAACCAGGAACAAGATCTAATTAAACTAGCTGGTGGCTGAGGTAATGGTAGGACTTAACAGAAAAATCGAAAAAAAGACTGACTACACACTGGCGTGAGACTGTGATACTAACATGTGGTTTCAGTGCATCCCATTTCTTGCCAAAGAATACCAGGAAGCTTTTGAGATACACACAGCAACACAGCAGTGCAGGGCTTGGCGACGTCCCATCTTAAAAAATCTGGCTGGTCTGGCTGGAAGCCAACTGACCAGGATTTAGAGCTACAGGTTTTATTTGAGAGCTGAAGAGAACCTATCATACTGTGAGACCCAAGTAGTGCAAAACTCCCAAGAGGTCTTTAAGCAATAATCCTATAAGCCTGATAGCGAGAATACGTGTTCAGGTGGGAAGAGAAATCCCAGGCATAGAGGGCTCTTTAAACTGACAGAACAATAGCTAGTAGTTGGAAGCTGAAGCTAGACAAATTCGAAGTGGAAATCATGCTCAGTTTTAACTATAACTAAGACTGACATTATCAGTTCTCCATTACTGGTGAAGGAAGTTTCAATTTATTGTATTCCTTAAGGACCTTCAAATCAGGAGGTGTGGATCTAGTAACAATTTGAAAGTCTGTGCATTCTAGCAGATTGGGCTAGACTGTCAAAATAGGCCTTTTTGGCCCTAAAATCTCTGTCCATGGGACCAACAAAGAGGGAGAATGTTTTATGGGAAGTAAAAGAAACATAATCTTTACTGCCTGAGTGGGCAGGTCATTGGTGAGGGGAAGGCCACTGGTGCACTGGCAGATTTGGTAGAGGTTCAGGCTCTGGCAGAGACTGTTGGCATGATCTCGGGCAGCTCTGTTTCCCTTCAGAGCCTCATTTTCCACCTGCACCCTCCCCAGGGCTGGCTGGGGGTGGGCTGGAATCCACAGGAGTCTGCTGGGTGCAAGGGGTCTTGTGAAGAGCAGAGAAAGCCTTTCTCAAATACCTGCAATTAATTTGTCTTAGAAAGATGAAGGGAGAATTGACCTCAGAGATTTTTGAGTGGTTTTTATTGGGGTATCTAGCATGACAGACCTCCTGTTAGGCCAGCCAATGGTTACTTAGAGAGTGGAAGATTTAAGGTACTATATATGAGTGCTGAAGGCATTGCTGTTTTGTACCTGACCATTGGCCCATTCTGACTCCCTGTGTAGAAACATTTTAAAAACTCCATTTCCTCAGATGGATGCACTCAGCAGCAAGGAGAGACTCACATTAAGTTTAACTGCTCCTTTGCTAGTTAGACTAAAGGCTGCTCACCATCCCAGTGTATTTGGGGTAGTCCCTTTGGTGTAGCTGCAGGAGCCAGCATATCTTTCTTTAATCTGTACATAATTCGGTTGACACTGTTTGGCTTAAAGGCAGCCTGAGGTTTTCTATTTGCATTTCATTACAAAGGGCTGAATAAAGGAACGTTTTAGGTGGCAACACCTGCTTCTACACTCATGGCATCATGCAGGGTATGGGAAGAAATGTTGAGCTTGTGTCTAGTCCACAGACCGTTGCTATGGTATTGGCAGGTCAACACTGACTTGCTGAATAGCGGGTAGTGAAGGCAGAAGTATATACAGTGATTTCCAGGCAGGTAGTGCAAGAACCTACCTTGTGCTTGCTGTGTTGTAGTAAATAAGTTTGCAGTCTCAGGGCTCTGTCGCTAAGAGTTTGTAAGTAGTTAGGTTTTAGTCTAGTCATCCAACAGAAATGTGCCTCTGCTGGATCCTGGATTGTGGACTGGTAGAGCTGAGGAGAGGTTAGATGCTCCCCTCTAGGGAACTCATAACCTGGCCAGGGCATGGCAGATGTTTTGGAGGTGGTAATTTCCTGCTTTGGGTACTGTAGGTGTTACAGAAGTGTTAGCCTCCTGCCCTGGGCATGGTATATCTCGGAGGTGACATATATGAAAGTGATGCAGCGGTATTTGACAGAGTTTGTCAGAGTCCTCAGCCTGACAAACCCATGTTGATCTGGTAGCTGCTAACTTCTTTTTTCATTCTAGGGGCAGTTCAAATTAATTTTGGCCCAGCTGCTGTGTTTTAATTATTCAAGGCAATGTCAGACAGCCTGGGTGAAGTGCAGTTGATCTGAGGCTGCCAGCATGTGTCCCAGCTCCTGCACTCCCTTTCCCTTTTGTCCTGTTTCATGGCTAAATCAGAGCACTTTTTCAACCATCTCCAATCTTAATTTGACACATGCAGAATATAAGTTGCAGTGTTAAACCTTCACCTTAAACCAGGGATTTTTACTATTGTTGGGAATATATTGAAGAAAACACAAATTCAGTCAAATCAAAATGACTGTTATTACTGTTAACAGAGCTTTAGCTCATGCATTGCTTTGTAAATCCGCCCAGATTTCTTCTACCACCAGCATGTAATTAACAGCATTTTAAATCAAGCCTTGCGAAATAAGCAGTAGCTATTAAGTTGAATTAACATAAGATAGTGTTATATGTAAATCTGCATTATCCTGAGTGCCTGCTTGTAGAAGGATTTAATTCAAAATGTGGAGGTGGTATTATCACCACATGTCATTTAGCAGACTGCTGCTGGAATCATGTGTCTGTTTCATGCTTTGAATAGAAAACTGAATAATTGACGAGGGCTTAGAAAGCATCTGTACAATTTATTTGGGGTCCAGAAGCTGTTCTTTGCTGTGAAGAGTTAAAGTGAAGAGATGGCTGAGCTCCAGTCCATGCACATAAACATGAATCACTGAATGGGTAAAATTAGAAAGAACCACATTTGGTCGTCTGGTCCAACCTCCCTGGTCAAGCAGGGTCATCCTAGAGCACATGGCACAGGATTGTGTCCAGATGGTTCTTGATTATCTCCCCTGAGGGAGACTCCACAACCTCTCTGGGCAATCTGTTCCAGTGCTTCATCATCCACATAGTAAAGAGCCCCCAGGTCCTTCTCTGCAGAGCTGCTTCCCAGCAGGTCAGCCCCCAGCCTGTGCTGGTGCCTGGGGTTATTCCTCCCCAGGTGCAGGACTCTGCATTTGCTCCTATTGAATTTCAGAAGGTTCCTCTCTGTCCATCTCTCCAACCTGTCGAGGCCCTTCTGAAGGGCTGCACAGCCTTCTGGGATATCAGCAACTCCTCCCAGCTTTGTGTCAGCAGCGAACTTGCTGAGGAGGCATCTACCCCTTCATCTACCCCTTAAAAAAGTCACTGATTAATAGGTTAAACAGTGCTGGGCCCAACATTGAACCTTGGGGGACACCACTAGTGACAAGCTTCCAACCAGACCCTGTGCTACCCTCTGCGATCTGCTCTTCAACCAGTTCTCAGTCCTCCTCACTGTCCACTCAACCATGGTTCTTGAGTTTACCTATGAGGATGCTGTGACAGATGGTATCAAAAGCCTTGCTGAAGTCGAAGTAGACAATATCCACTGCTCTCCCTTCATCTGTCAGAAATGAGGGGTTGCTGTCAAGAGATTAAACAGTGCTATTTAGTGTAAGAGGAAATAATGAGCTGCAGTGTTTGAAAGCTGAATCTGAACAAATCAGGCTGGAAATAAAGAGTTAAGAGTAATTAACACTGAAACAATCTACTTAAAGTGATAGTGGATTCTCCATCTTTTATAGTCTTTCATTCAGATATCCTATCTGTAGAATTCAATTGGAGTTACATTTCTAGCACAGATATTTTTCCAAGACCGACTCATATTTACTCAGATTTATTTGCTTGTATCATCCCGTTTTGAGCCTTAGCTCTTCTTCATCTTTATTTTCCTAATCCCTGGGACAAGGGCAGTGTTCAGGTGAGTTTGCTGATCAAGTGAAGAAGTGAATTGTTTAATTAAATGCTTCTTGCTCTGCTAGATCACAGTTTGGAAACAGAACAAGAAGTAATTTGCTTAAATTGCATAAGGGAAAGCCAGATTAGGCATTAGGGTAAAAGTTTTCTGGCAGTAAAGGAAAATAAGCTGTGAAGTAGTTTGCAGGGATAGGTTGTGGAGCTCCTACCCCTAGGTGATTTTGTAAACAGCTTACAAAGGCATGTGCCAGGTTTTAGGTACAGCTGATCCTACCATGCAGTGAGAGGATGGATTGGAACCTGTCCAGGTGCCATCCATGGTTTTGGCTGTGTTTTTTTTTGTTTATTTTTTTGGGAGCCTGTATGTCTGTGGGGTGTTGGAGCTTAGTGTCACAAGTCTCTGATTGTAGTTGCCCCTCCCTTATCATGCTTCATTGGCAACCCATTAATTCGAATTACAGCATTTTGTACTTTGTGTTTTAAATGCACGGGTGATTTTTTCTGGCTTATGAATCTACATGCAGAATAGAAAAGTCAAAATCGCCTCGAGAACCTCCCTATAAACTTATGAATGTGAGAACTGTCTTGTTGCACATCTCCCACAAAATTATTTTCGAAGGTGGCAGACACATGAGCATCGCCTCACCCCCACGAGCAGAGGTGTGTGTGTGAACCCTGGAGCTTAGAGGGCTGCTTCAAGGCCAAATTGTGGCTGCTGTGATACAGATGGAGCCTGCAGCATCTGGCAGGATGTGGGAGAGCAGATGAGGTCTACTGCTGAGGAGAGACCCTGGGGAAGCTCCCTAACCCTCTCTGATCCATGCTGGTGTGGCTGGAGGTGACACAAACACCTTCCTACTGCCAAAATAGCACATTCAGCAAGAAGCCTCTGCTGTGTGGGTCTTGCCAAGTTGTGAGCTCCTGAGGAATGCAGTTTTCATGCTGCTGCCAGAGACTAGTGGGGATTATAATCTCATTAATTTTCATGGAAAGGCCAGGGAGCTGTAAGCATTAGTCTGGATTGCAGCAGGGCTAAGGAGGTCACTCTTGCCAATTGTTGGTGCCAGTTAGGGAGGTTTGTTTAGGCCAAGCTATGCTTTTGCTGTGAGGAAGCCTGTATCTCACTTCACCTGTGACATGGATGGATTTAGGGTGACAGAAGAGGAATTCATACCCCTTTTTTGGGGTATGCTGCTTAAGCAATCTCTGGCTGTAAAACCCTGCATTGCAAAATCCTTGTGTCATGTTTAGCCCTTCAGTAATTGCATTACAGATGTAAAGAGGGCCTGGCTTTAGCTGCTGGGACATCCATCTATAGGTCATTGACAAGCCTATAGGTCATCCTGCTCATTGAGAAGCCTATGAGCAGGATAGAGTGGGTGGAGCACTTCTGACTGCTGGCACTCTGCTTGTTCCACATGCATTGAACAAATATGCAGGAGTGAAAAAAGAACCCCTCAGTTTGGGTACAGGCAGTGTGCCAGGTGTCACCAGTCAATAAAACCCACATGGGATTCCTCTTTACTGGAGCTTAACGGGTCCAGCCTGTGTGTTTGCCAAAGAGTATCCACGAACATGACAGCTCTTGCTTAGAAATGGCTGGGGGTGTTCATGGTTCGCAGATCCCTAGTGGGTGAAAGATCTGGGCAGCATTCCTTCCCGAAAGGGTAGCTCTGCCCCAGCAATGCCTGCTGTGCCTATTCCCTGCCCATCGAAGAGGCAGAATAGTTTCTTCCCCTAGAGAAACTCTTGGAAGCAAATGACCAAAGCCATGCTGTAGCCCAGTGAACACCTGCAAGTGTGCAGGGATCCCAGCGGCCCAGGGTGGGGTACAGTGCCCTGCAGAATGCTGACCCCTGTACCCCACAGCTGCGTAGGAAGCAGGCCTACGTGGAGAAGGTGGAAAAGCTGCAGCAGGCGCTGACACAGCTGCAGGCAGCCTGCGAGAAGAGGGAGCAGATGGAGCGGCGGCTGCGCACACGGCTGGAGCGGGAGCTGGACTCGCTGAGGATGCAGCAGGTGAGGACAGGGTGGTATGGGCAGGACCCCAGAATGGGATTTTTGGTGTTGATTTTAAGAGAGATGGTCACTTGCAGCCCTTCCAGGTCACAGCTTGCTTTTGGGTTCAGGCTGTTGGGCTTTCCTCCTAAGCCATTCCTTTGGATAGGGTCGTGGATCATTGGAAGTGTTCAAGGTCATGTTGGATGGGGCTTTGAGAAACTTGAGCTTGTGGAGTTTTCCCTGCCCATAACAGGAGGGCTGGATTTGGATGATCTTTGAAGGTCCATTGCAACCCAAACCACTCTATGATTCTTATTACTGATCTTCAGCAGAGGATGGGGCCATTCCACAGTGGGACTCTGGACACGGCTGAGCCCTGCCTGCTGCTGTGCTGGGACATCCTGGCTCCCCTGCCCAAGGGCAGGAAGGGGAAAATGTCCTTCCAGGTTTCTCTCTCTAGCAATGACAGATTGTGCAAAAATCAGGTCCACACAGAAGGAGGAGAGGAAATGTGCAGTACATGTGAGGTTTACTCCAAAAATTTTGGCTAATGTTCCATTGAAAAGGCAAGGTAGGGTGATGTGGGATCTGGTAGGAGCAAGACCTGGGCCCCTATTTGTTCTGTGCAAAGTTCGATGTATGTGGTTCACAGAAACCTCAACCCATGACAGATCTGGAGCCAAGTGATGTCTTCTTCAGACAGTAAATTATGCATCAGTCCAGTCCAGAATGGGCTAGGAGTATAGATTTGCATTTCTATATGTGTCCTCTTGGGTTTTGGCAGCCCTGTGTCCTTAGAGGGGTACTGTTATGCTTGTATTTTATGCACAGTTATTCCTTTGTTATAACACCTTCATCCCTAAGTCCCAAAGTCCCCCAGTTGTCTTTGAAAAGGAAAAAAAAAAATAAGGCATGAGGAGGTTGCAGGGAGAATTCCAGGCTGCAGCCCCCACCAAGTGCCAGATACATGGGCATTGGCTCTGGAGCAGAGCGAGCAGATACGCTAAATGTATCAAACTACAGCTCGGGGAAAAACCAGCAACATAAGCAAAGCATGATGCTCTTGGAACTCTTGAAGGGCTCACTCATATCTGTCATCGCATGCATCTGCTGCTATAACCTTTCCTTATTTATAAGCCATTAGTGGACACCAAAGCAGCTGTTACACAGGGCTTGTCCTGCCAGAAAGCAGAGGGGCTGATCCTGCTGGCAAATGCCATTGGGAAATAGCTCTCCGGTCAGGGTCAGTGTCAGTGGTTTGCAGAGTCATGAGGCGGCCTGACCCGAGAGCATCCCCTTCCTTGTGGCAGCCCCAGGGCAGGGCAGGTCCCCCAGCACCCTTCCCAAGGTATCACTCTGCTGCTGCTCCCTGCAGACCCTTCTCATTCATCTTGGCTCTTTCTTGCTGCCATAGAAATGTGTTAAGTTTTTCTTGCCCAGTCCAACATGGGCTTGGTATTTAAGTCTTAGCCAGCTCTCTTCCAGTTTAACAAAGGAATGATATGGGGTATGACATGCTGATGTCATTTGAGAAAGAACATTTGAGAAAAATACAATTGAAATTCAAATGAAGGTATAACTAGAACTAAGAAAGGCTGGGATACAGAGACAAATTGATATATTAAGTAACAGGGATGGACTGTCACTGAAGTCCTTGTCTTGGAAGTTCAGGCTATGTCTGTTCATTTTGAATGAATCCTCTGTAACTTACAGATTGTTTAATGTTAAAAAGTTTTTGGCACTGTAGTTAGCGATTGGATTTTGGGTTCACATAGTTTTCAAATGGCTGCACCCATTCCATCTAGTAAGTTCTAAGAGGAAGGATGCTCTTACCTTCTTGTCTCATCTACCAGCTTTGAGAGGAAACCTTGGGATCTTTTTGCTATTGTTATTTGTACTTTTTATTTATGAACCACAATGCTGCAGAGAATGATGTGGCATCAAAATACCCCAGCTTTTTGCTTCAGAGCTGTCTTCTCTGAGTTATCAAAGTTATAGCTACTGAAACATTTTCTTACTGCAGAGAGAAAAAGGAGATTTCCTTTTCTCATTTTTACCAGAGTCAGCAGAAGGGACCCAGACACAAGGAGACAGTGAGTCAGAATCTCTTCAGTCCCTGGCTTCCCGGTAGCTGAGTCCAAATGGCAAATCTTCCTTATCACTGATGCACAAATAGAGACTAATAAACAAACCCTTTCCATCAGCATCACAGGCTCAGTGTGCAGGGCTGGCAGATGTTTTGACTTAGAAGATGGCAAGCACCCGTGATGTCCCTAGAAACCATTTGTAGGCCAGGACCACACTTCCAAAAGAGTACATTCCTGCCAGAGATTTGACTATATTTTTGCAGGAGCAGAGTCACAGTCATTGTTCCCAAGGGCTGCTCCATATTGAATTTCCAGAGAGCAGCTTCCAAACACGTTGTTACTGCACCAGAGGCGAAGGCTGCAGGCCTCTCCTGGTGTCTCTAGTTTCAGTGGTACAGCTTTGCCAGTGGAACTTCAAATGAATGAGAAGCCAGTGCTCCTGAGACATGGTTTCCTCTTTAGCACAATACTGTTCACCATGGAGTGTAACAAATCTCTTGCATTTTTTTTATTTTAAAATCCATTTATTTCTACTGAGTTCTCCCAGAGCTTCATGCCTCTTCCCTCGGTGTGCACTCATCCCTCTGCTGAGCCAAGGGCTGGATCTCCATCTGCCTCCACTCTATCAGCAGTGAGAGGAGCTCAGGGCAGCTACCCCTGCTGCTTAGGTGACTTAATTAAATGCTGTAACTGGGTGGAATAAGTCCTGCCTGGATAAGCACTTTTCTTTCAGCATAGACGGAAAGAGTTTCGTGCCCATTGCTGCTTGTCACCATCCAATGGGGGCCACCCCCCAGTGCCTGGAGATCTTCTGCCCCTCTAATTAGAAAGTTAGCTGCTACACCACGGAAGGCATCTCCTGAGGGCGTGTGAAAACTAATGTGCCAGAAGGGACAAACTTAAATGCATGTCTGGGATATTTTCCCAGCTATTGCTATTTCAACAGGTTACATATAACTAGGTCACAAGGTGCTTTTTTTTCAGTTTTAATATATAAATCCTCTGGTAATAACTGCCTGTCCATACTGAGCACTGCCCAGCCATGGGCATGAAGTCCCAGCAAGAAGAATATCTTTTGAACCTTCATTGCTTCTTTACCTACCAACTTTTTTTCCTGTTTTTTCCCTTGGCCTGGGATATCCCAGGAAATCTCTGCACATCCAGAGCAGCAGCCAAATCCCTGCTTCTGTCAGCATGGTCTGGGAAAGCATGTGCTGGGGTTTGCACATTAAGGTCAACTTGCCTGTTCCTCCTGCAAGCTAAGGAGTTTAGCCTGGGGTTTCCACCTGCCCTTGTCAAAAGACTTGGGGATGTCCTTGTGTGCTCCAGGGAAGTGAGGAAAAAAGGATGAGCAGCTCCCATGCTTGGCAGTGCATGAATATCTGTTGCTGTTTCCACTGGCAGAGGCAGGGCAGCTACCAGGCAAGCAGCCTTCCAGAGCACAATGCTCCAGCCCTCATGGAGCTGGTGAGGGAGAAGGAGGAGAGGATCCTGGCCTTGGAAGCTGACATGACCAAGTGGGAGCAGAAGTATCTGGAGGAGAGTACGATCCGGCACTTTGCCATGAACGCTGCAGCCACAGCTGCAACAGAGAGGTAAGATGACCTTGCTGCAAGCAGGCAGCTCTGTTTACCATGGTAAGCACGGGGGAATAATACAAAATGGGTATTTTCCTTAGGCTGGATGTTGCTTGCTTTTCCCTGCTGAGTTGCACTGCCAGGGTTAATGCACCTCTCTAGGGTATCTTGCCAGTTAGATACAATAGATGGTTAAGACAGGATTTAGGATTTATCCTTCTGACCAGGTCCCAGGTTTATCAAATCTAGACATCAGACTCAAGCAATGGTGACTGGCAGTCTCAAGGTGCCAAATCACACAGCACAGGTAAGGCAGCTCTTCCCAGCACACTGGGGAAGTGAGAAGGGACTTGGTATATGACTGCATCCATCCCATGGTCTGCAATAAGGTTGTTTAACCTAGTTTTAAAAACCTCCAATGAAGGAAATTTTGTTGTCTAAATCCCCTTTTTCACCACTTCATTGATCTTCAAACTAAAATGTTTTTCCTGATAGCTAAGCTAAATGTCTTTCCTACAAATTACCTACACTGATTCTTGTCCTTCCCAGGCATACATGATGAACAACAGAACACTGTTGACGTTCAAACAGCCTTGTAAATATTGGAAGACAGATACTTCCTGTTGTATCTTCCCTGGTCTGAACTAACTTCCTTCTTTCAGCCATTCTTTCCATGTCCTAGTCCCTTTCCCATTCACATTGCATATGTCTGGACTATCTGTCTCCAGTTTCTCTGTTTTCTTTTGCACTCCAGTCTAAGCAGCAATTCCTGTGCTGTTTTTCAACTTCCAAAGAGTAGAATTTTGTTACTGGTTCATGATGTAGTCTTGTTGACTTGGAATCTGGTGAGTCCCTCTGATGGCTGACCCTATCCTGGATGGCTGTTAGCCCTGTGTGGGTCACTCATGTTTCCATGCTCTCTGTTCATTTAACCCAGTTAAATTAATGGCATTAATGACCCAGCCCAAGCCAAGAGTAGCCTGCAGCAGGATGCCCCGATGCCAGGTAGCCATCTGCTTGACAGACAACCATCGCTAGCTTGCTATTTGAACATGGGCTTGGGGCTTTCTTTGCCAATCTCCTTGCAAAAGCCACCCTCCCAGTCTCAGGAGCCTGACTCACTGTGGTGAACCTCTTTGGCAGGGATGCCTCAGCCCCCAGCCACTCACACAACGGCAGCTATGGCGAGACGGTGCTGGAGGTGCGCGGCTGGCAGGAGGAGGAGGAGATCGTGCAAGCCAACCGGCGCTGCCAGGACATGGAGTACACGTAAGGGACACCGTGCCATTCCTGCTTGTTGTGGGGCTGGGGCTGGCGTCACATAAACCAGGATGCCCTTCGGTTCCTTCCTACATGCCTGAAAAGGGTGGGCTTGGCCTCACTTTGATTCAGTTTTGTTCTTCGGCATTAAAACAGGGATTAAACAGTTGTCATTAGATAATTTCCTCCCTACCTTCCTGTTAAGCGTTCTGTGGCAAACCCAACATTTTTACAAAACAGAGGCTGTTCCACTATTAAAGTAGGCTGGCATGCAAGGACACAAATTTGCAGACACTTTTATAAACATTGTGTATTTGTTACTTGTGGAAAATACCAATGATTGTTTTTACTGGGTTTGGGTTTGCACTCACAGATGCAAGCTAATCCTGCTTGCAGGGAAGTAGGGGAGCTTTGCCACTGGCTTCATAAAGATAGATTAGCATCTTGTGTTTACATTGCAAATTATACGTGTGGTGATGAAAACTAATGCTTTCACTGCTTCGCAAAATGCACCTGCATTGTACTAAATATCGTACAGCACAGTCAGGCTACTAATTTAACTGTTACAGTGTACAATTTTTAAAAAAATATAGTTTTTTAGTTGTTCAGTATGATTTAGTGTTAATAATTTCTGGAGAAGAGTTCAGATCATACCATTAGTGATTTGAGAGTCTTCAGTGTCTGTATGAGAAAAGTCGTGAGCTTTGCTCCACTCTGAACACCATGTGCTGATCATTTCTGCAGCAGTGAGGGAGAAGGAAGAGCCCAGACCACCTCTAAAAAAACCAAAGGGAACCTTTCCACTCACTTCAGCAGGTCTTTACTCCAGCTGGCAACAGACCTGAATCCTGGGGTTAACTCAGTCTGCTAAAGCATGGTTTCCAAATTTGGCCCCAGTGTATCACAGGGGTGAGAATTGGCTTATTGTGTTTGTATTGTGAAGGTAGCAATGTGCAGCCTGGTCAGGATACTGCCCACCGGTCCTCCTGGGTTAGTAGAACCACAGCACAGATGGGTTCAGTTTACCTTGCAGAAAAGTTCTGGCTTAATAGCTGGAAATGCTGTCTGTTTTGAAGTGTATGGTTATCCTTGGAGGAACTGCTGGTAGCTGTCTTGTCCAAGTATCTCAAAACCCGAGAGGACAGAGCAGCTGGGCATCTGCCTTGGGACCTCCCTGCTGCCCCTGGGTGTGGAGACCTGCCTGGATGAATGATTTTTCCATTCCTGTAAGCAGAGCATTCCTATTTTGGCAGAATAAAGAACCTCCATGCCAAGATAATTGAGAAGGATGCCATGATCAAGGTCCTTCAGCAGCGCTCACGAAAGGACCCTGGGAAAGCTGACAGCGCCAGCCTGCGCCCGGCTCGGTCTGTGCCCTCCATCGCTGCTGCTACAGGTGTGCATTCACGCCAGACCTCACTCACCAGCAACCAGATAGCTGAGGAGAGGAAGGAAGAAAAGCTCTGGAAGGGAAGCATAGGTGAGTTCAGCTTTTGATTAAGCTTTGGCTCATCCATCACTTTATCCTAATCCTGCTTGAGCGTAGCAAAAGTGTCTTGGCACATGTTGCCCTCACAGCTCATTTCCAGAGTACTTTCCATGGGCAGGATGTGTGCCCTTGTGCTAAAGTGAAAAATTAGTCATTCTTTAACCTTGCATTGTATCTTTATTACATTTTTAATCATATTAAATCATTCTGCACTGATCATAGAAAGCCATAGTTGAGGGAAGTTCTGCCAGATACAAGCACATGTTTGCAGCTCTATGGGAGTAAATAACATATTTGGGGTAGAAAAAAAAGCCTGAATAATGTTAATTAAGTATCACTGTGGGTAGGACAGTGATAGTGGCAGAATAATGGGAAAAGCAGTGTAGGTACTGCCTGTGGTTTGGGGCCACGTAGGGTGGAGGCATGCAAGGCTGTGTCAGAAGTAAGTGCCACTGGGATGGGTGTGCAGAAGGGGATGCAGGGAGGGAAAGCTGCTCTCAAAAAGCTGTTTTGTAGGAAGGTATCATATGGATGCCAGAAAAAGCAGCATCAGGGGGAAAAGCTAAGTCCAACTAAATGAGGCATACCCAGACCAGCATCTTGTAGCTCTGGAGTGGGACGGGGAACAGCACTTAGATTTGAGTCAGGGTGTGACTGACCTCTGTGTGTTTTCAGGGCTGCTCTTGGGAAAGGAGCACCACGACCCCTCATCAGGCCCCTCGCTGCCTCCTCCTCTGCCCTCCTTGTCTTGCCTGCCCATCCCAGCGCCGGCAGCCTCCCACGTGAAGACAGGCAGCAAAGACAGCAGCACCCAGACGGACAAAACTGCTGAGCTCTTCTGGCCTGCCACAGCCTCCTTCCCCGGCCGGGGACGCCTGGGTGCCACCCCATCACACAGCCCAGCCCCACGGCCCCTGGGGACACGAGTGGCCAGCGAGAAACTGGGTGAGCTCTGCCAGATCCGTGTCAGTGCAGAATGTCAGCACCCCCGGGGCTGTCAGCAATCCCCAAAGACACACCAGTATTAATGGGGGGAAGGTCTGTAAGGTGCAGTAGAGGTTTCTTCTGGGAAACTAAAATTGTAGAGAGATAACTTTCTAAGGCTGCCTGGAGTGGCTTTGCAGAGTTTTGTGCTTGGCAGCTTCTGTAGAGCTCCATTTGCCTGTGGCAGACAGAATTTGCAATTATTCATGCTGCCAGATACAAAATTGTAGAGTTTCACACCTTGAAAACACTCCACACCTCCTCACATACTCAGACTCTTCTCTTTTTTTCCAGCAGAAAACATGGTTAGTTAAAACTCCATTTCCTCCCTAATTTTCAAAGGAAAGCTGGAGAGAATAGTAAGGAGAAAGTGGAGATCTTTTTTTAGGGGTGAAGAAATTAAATTTTAATTATTTTTGAAATGTGGAAACTGCTGGTTTGTAGCCCTAGCAAAGGACAGATTTATTTTATGCACATTATTTTGTAAAAGCCTGTTTCTTACGAATTTATCTCCTCTCAAAAGCAAGCTTTCCCTCTAAAAACATGTTATGTATCATTAAAAGGGCTGACTATCACAGAACCAGAAGGTCTTTAGGGTCCCTTCCAACCCAGACCATTCTATGATTTTCTCTAATGAGGCTCTTTGGTCTGTATCTCTTAAATACCATCTTTGTGCCTGTCCTTGGTGTCTGCACACCAACACAGTTCATTGTGCAGGGAATTCAGCGTCACACATTCTTAGTGTCCTGAACAAATTCGGCTGTCAGTATGTAGGATGTACAGGTAATACATGCCTCACCTTCAGGGAATGGGTTGATATTTGCTTTGAACAATTTGCTGTTGAATTTGGGCTGAAGACCAACTTTCCCTTGTTTCTGTTGCAGAGAACTCGAGCCTCGGGAAGCTGCCTGACAGCAAAGGCAGAGTGAGCAGCCTGCTCCACAAGCCTGAGTTTCCAGATACAGACATGATGGAAGTCCTCATCTGAGCAGAGGACAGCATCTCTGGGGTTTTGTGTGTGCACAGCCAGGCCTGAGATTGTCCTCAGTGTGCCAACCTTGAAAACTAACCCTGAGAGTGTGAAAAAAGACAAAGTTTGTGCCCAAAATGAAGCTAGAGTCTGATATGTTGAGACTTTTGACCAGGCAAGAAGTCAAGAGCACTGAAGAGGAGTGATGAAATGAATGTCTGGGATTTTCTGAACAGAAAGGGTCGTTGAAAATGGAAAGTGCTGTGAGAAGGGGATCATTGAGGAAAAAGTAAACCTTGCTTTCTGGCGTGAAGAGAAAGTAGTGAAGTTACAGCTGGTTGCACGCTGCTGCTCTGTTTTCCTGCCTCTGCAACAGGACAGGGAGCGAAATCCTGTCTCCTTGGAGGCCAGAGAGAGTTTCTGAGTAATCCAGGAAAAACTTGCATCTTTGTCAGTATCAATGCATTTCTCAAAAGCTTCGGTCTCAAAAATTTCACTTCTTAATTTTTGTGAATAATTGGTCTGTAGGTGTACACGGCAGGTTCTTGTAAGTATTTGTTTGAAGTGGCATTGGTGTGGTTTTCCTGGGCAGGGAGGTCAGGTGCCTCTTTCCTGGCTGGACAAGTGTTGCTCTTGGAGCTGGATTTACAGTACAAATATTCATGTCTTGCAACCTCGGAGCTTGCTGAGACTTCTTTTTTTGGTAGGAGCAGTTGTTGGCTGGAATTCTCCTGGTGGATGAATGTAGAAGGGGGAGGGGGTGCTGAAGCAAACCCTCTTGTAACCGTAGGAAGGTTTCAGGAGCGAAGGTTTGGGGAGGATCCTAGCAGCTCCTTAAAGGGCTGTGCAATACAGACCTCCTTCAGAGGGGAGCTGCATGGTTGTGTTTTTAGAGGAGTTAAGATGGGTTTGCATGTAAAATCAGAAAATACCTCTTTCTGTGCACTGGTGCATAGTATTGGACAAATCAGTGTGCTTGTGGTAAGAACAAGATTTTTTCTTACTTTCAATTCTTACAGCCAAATCCTACCTTCCTTGAGCGTACAAACCTGCAGTTCAAGCTGATGTGGGACTGGACATTAAGGGGGGTAGGAGCAGGCTGGGAAGGGTTTAACTGCAAAGCAGTACGTGAGCATCATGTGTTTTCTGTGCTGAGCTGCAGTTTCTTTTCACCTTATTTTACCCAGGATGGAACATTTCTCATTTTCAGCTTTGTCCCTGAATCCAGTAAGAGGCAGCCAACTCACCCGCTGTGTTCCTCGTGGCTTCCTGCACTGCACATGCCGATAGGGAAATTTTCCTCTGTGAGGCATTCCTGTATTGGCTTTGTGGTTCCTGAGCCTTGTGGTGCACCGTAATGACTTTGAGAGCTTGGCTTTGGGAAAAAGGGTGATGGGATCTAATGTGAAGCTGCTTAGAGTGGAAAAGTGATGGGTGCTAGAAATAATCATGCACTCAGGGCAGGCTTGAGGTCACTTCTTTCTGTGGGTAACAAATCAGAGCCCTTGACTGCTGAGAACACCAGGCACTTCGAACTCTGCTTTCACCAAAAACTGAAGTCCTTGTGAACTCAAAGCCTTCACAGGCCAGAGCCTTGTGCTCAATACTGCCTGGCTGATACCTTTATTTAAAAAACAAAATTGCTATGTTAAAGCTATGCACTTACTTTTGCGTGTACCTAGACTAGACATATGTTGTTGTCACCCTCTTTCTGAGTTTTGCACTTGTTAAACAAAGTAGTGGTAGGTAGGTTGTGCGGGAAGCAAACTGTGTGTTTCAAGTATTAGCAGCTTTGCATTGTGAAACCAAAGGTGTAAAACCCTTGGAAGATGTTACACAGCTTAATATATGCCTTGTAAGATAATACTATTTTTTTCTCTGAAGTTAATTTAAACGTTGTAATTGTTTGCTTAAAAGCCGGGACCGCACGTGACATCACTGCTGACCCACCTCCATGGCCCTTCCTCAAGTGTCTGTGGTAGGAATAGGGCAGGAGAAAGACAAATCAAGGGAATACAAGTAACATGTTGGTGAATATTTAATTGCATCACTTTTTATCCAAAAATAAGGATACCCAGGTGCTTGGAAGTCCCTAAGCATTTTGTTACCAGCTGTAATATTTCTTTAGCTGAAACTGTTCAGTAAGCTGTGTGCAGGCAGACAGTGAGGCGTCCAGCAGAAACAGTGCTGGATCAGCATGGATCGGCTCTCAGTTATGTTTGGGAGTGGTTCAGCTCAACTTCTCCAAGTCAGCTAGAGTACAGCACTCCTCCTTGTGGAGACCACAGTCTCCAGTTTCTGCTATCCAAAGCTGGGTTTACACTTGGTGCTGCCCCAGATTCATGGTCACATACAGGGAACTGTTAGACAGTGTGTAGGTGACTCTTGTTGTAGGCAACGGCTCAAATAAAAGGCTCATTCTCACCAATTGTGTTGAGCTCAAGAGATGTTAGTTTTCCTGGAGGGAAGGTCCGGAGGACCAGTGTGTCTCCCCCAGCAGTAGCAGGATTTGCATGGAGTACTACTGCCGTATGTCAGCCCCGCTCAGCAGAGCGGTGCAGCTCCGTTTGTGCTGGCTTTCCCAGCTCTTTGAACTGTTTTGTGTTTTTGGGAAACTGTGCTGAAGCCATTCCAGGTGACGTTGGTGGTAACCAGTTGTAAAATACTGTCATTTTTTATTGTTGTTGGTTGTATAGAGAAGTTTGTGTACAGTGTTGTACAGCTGGAGGGTTATTTGTACATAGGGGGGAAATGAAGGACATTTTGTGTCACCCCCAGCAAATGTTGATATTGTTGGTCAGCCAAAGATTTCTTATTCTTTCCTGTTTAAACTTGTGCCTTACTATTGTATATAATAAATGTGTAAACATGTTTATTTTCTCACTTTTCCAGTGTGTATACATTCAGTCCTCTGGAAGAAAGGACTTTTAAAACAATTCTTTAAGCTATGCACATAATGTGCTAAGACTAAGAGGGGATACCTTGGGGACTTTAAAATTGCATCTTCTCTTTTTTTCACAGTTGGTAATGAAAGGCCCCACAGCAGGAGACACCAGTAGGTGTATATGGCCATGAAATCTCTGAGGCAGAGGATCAAACTGGGAGCTTCCCCAAGCAAGAAGAGCATGATTTTAGTGAGATCAACTTCACTGGAAGGAAATGAGAGTGGAATCTTAATGAGATGCTTTGGTGAAGATCTGAATAAGTTTTAGCCCTATGTTCCTGCTAAGCATAGCACTCCCATTGATATTTTTATATTTTGTTCTTGAAATTCTGGGGCTTCTGTATTTGACAGATGTTGGATCTGTGCAAATGAGGTACCTAAATACCTTTTATATCTAGATGGTCTTGAATTATATACTGTCCTCAGCAAGGAATAAAGATCAGACCCCATTTCATTCTGTAGTGCAGGCAAGGGGAATGCTCCAGCCTGGTGGAAATACTGTTCCTGTTTGTTTGTGCAACTGAAATAAATGGGGGGAAGGGAGCAAAAGTTATCCAAGTGTCTGGCTTTGAGCAAGGCAGGCTCTCACATGCTCTTGAAAGTGTCTGTTAAAAAATTCCTGAATCAGGTCCCAGGGAGCTGCAGGCATGAAAGGTATGAATGCCACTAAGGGCCTCTCTCTCCTGTGAGTTCTCTGCCTGTCCCAACCTTCTCTCCCCAGATCCTTGCACACATTGAAAAAACCAACCTGCCCTGAGCAGGAAGTCAGCAAAGATCCAGGGGGATTGCAAAAGCTTGAGGATCAGTTTGATTGACCCAGATCCCAGCACCTTGTGTTCCCTGTGCAAGCACAGATCAGCCTGACCCATCTGATCACTCCATTTTCCATACATGGCAGCTGGAAGTATTTGTTGTGCCAAGAACAAAAATTTGCTGATGTGTTGAGATTGTGGCTTTTCAAATTCCTTCAAGTCAAGATTTGACAGTAAAATTTGGCACTTAGTTTTTGGCACTTTTTCAAGGCCATGGAAGAAAAGTAACAGAGGCCAAACCAATATTAGGATGGGAAAAGCCTCATGGCCAGCTGCATTCAGGTATAACAAGGAGAGGTCTTATTCCAGTTTTGGGTTGTCGTCACCACAGATGCTCTGGCCAAAGACAAAAAGTCACTTTAACACTGTCTGCAGGTTAAATACATTTTGCATATTAACCTCAGGAATAAACATGCAAAGAAGCAAACTTCCAGAGTCAGTTTGTTAAGACGTTAAAATCCACTAGTTCAAAAGTAGGCAACGGACTTACAAAATGTCAGGAAAGAGCTTAGAAGAGTAAAAATTAGCAGGGTTGCAATTTAGAATCATTAAAAAATCAAGTCCCATCCAAAATAGGGAATGCTCTCCTCCATGGGGCAAGAGTGTTGTTCAAACAGCAGCCTTTGGGGAAAGCACAGTGCAGTGAGGTGCCTGGAGGCCAGTGTGGAGCTGCTGCTGGCACTGCACCAACATGCTGGGCATGGATCCATGCCCTGAATACAGTACTAAAACTGCTGGATGCAGTAGTCCCACAAGCCTGAAGGTAGTAACCCCCCTCTCTGCAAAGCAAAGCAAGTGGGGAAAACAGCACAGTGTCCACAGTGCAATCCCACCTGAGATGGGTAGAGCACGAGCAGCTGTCAGTGTACTGCTGTGATTAATGTTCACCCAGACCTTAAGCTGCGGCTTCACAGCCTTGTAAAACCAAACGCCAGTGCCCAGCATTCCTGAGCTATAAAAGGCCCAGGAATCCATTGACTCGAGGTATGAAGACCACAAGCTATTTTCTTTCATACCGACCACTTCAGCTTTAGATGATCAAAATATCAGCATGCATATTTTCCAGCGTAAGCCTGCATGGCTCTACTGCAGTCCAGAACTCAGTCCTGTGCCAGTGTGCTCCAGTTTGACACAAAGCAGAGCAGCAATTAAGAGATGAGACCCAGGCCCATGTTTGGCCCCCATGTTGTGAGAGGCTGAGGACCTGCAGCAAAGTTAAATGCTGAAAGGGAACCTTTTTTCCCAGGTGCCACATGATGAGGCAGCAATGGAGCTGTTGGCAAGCTAAAAGTTGGAGGATGGCAGTGCCACCACCTCTTGGGAGGTCATACCCACATCTGACCACAGTGGTGGCTTCTCCAGCTGCTTGATGCACTCTTTGACTCCTCATTCATGGCTCCCCTTGTGCCACCATGCCCTAGGAGCACCCTCAGTCCCCTGCCGAAGCAGGGTGGACAGCGTGGACAGCCAGCGACCCTCCAGGCATGCGAAGCTTCCTACAGGACAGCTGGGCTCAGGATGAGAACATGGGACTGTGATGGCAGCTGACATCCCTCTGCCAGTCCCTGCTTTGGGTCTTGATCAGCCCAGGTAGGAAAAATCCTTCTGGGAGGAAGCTTCAGGAGGGAGAAAGGTGTTGTAAGGTGTGAGGAGATGGAGGTCTTCTTGCTTGTCCAGTTACTTGGAGCATTTTTAAGACGACCCTTTCTGGAAGGCTTGCTATTAAAACTGCAGTGCAGTTTGGTGTTCAAAAAAACTGCTGCTTGGTGTCAATTCCACCTGAATTCATGGAAGGGACCTTAATGACCATGTAGTTCCAACACCCTTGCCCTGGGCAGTGACACCTGCTATGAGACCAAGCTGCTCAAATCCCCATCCAACCAAGCCTTGAAGATTTAAAGGAATGGGGCACCCACAACTTCTATGGGCAGCCTGTGCCAGTGCCTCACCACCCTCAGAGTACAGAATTTCCTCCTTCTGTCTAATCTAAACCTTCCCTCTTCCTCTTCAAAGCCATTACCCCTTGTCCCATCACTACATGCCCTTGTAAAAACTCCCCCTCTGGCTTTCTCATAGCATCCCTCTTGTAGATTTGTCTTCATCTTCTCAGGGCATGTCCTGTCTTGCTTTTCTGCTGCACTCTCTCACCCCACCGCCTCCAACCTCTTTTTCCAGCTCAACCCTGCCAGAAACAGGCAGGGAAAGCCCAGGCCATCAGGTTCTCATGTGCCACCAGTTTTATTGTTCAGTTTTAACACTGAACAGCTTGAGAGAAAGGGGCTACTTAGCCTCATCTAGGTGCTTGTACAGTGCCTTGCACAGTGGAGCCATGTGTAGTAGCCCCAAATCATACTCTCAAGCTGTAAATAAGGATTCTTGAGGATGATGATGATGATTATTATCTGTGTGCCAGCTCTGTGCAACTCTGCTTTTAAAATTAAATCATTAAATCATTAAAATCAACACACCAATCCTAAATCTGGTGCACAAGTCAGAGCCCTTTCACTTAAGGTGCTAATGCCTTATCCCCACGACAGAGCTTTTTTTAGATGCGTGAGCCTTTCTTTTCAGATGCCATGAGTGCCTTATCAAGTTACCCAGATGGCTGTGTGTGCTGGCTTTCCTGCCTGCAGGGCTCTGAAGCCTCACCCGACCCCAGATAGGACTGCACCACTAGCCTCCTTCATCCCTGTTCCCATCCACCACCAACAGGTTCCCTGTGTTCTCCAGCAGGCATGTGCCAACTGCTGGGCAAAGCCAGCCGGCAGCAAGGTGTCTGTCCCTGTGTCCAAACAATTTAGGAGCCACTCCCTCTGCTGGCTCATCCTGTCTGCTCTTCCCTGGGAAGGCTCTGAGATGGGGGTTTTGATGTGAAGGGTGAGTCCAGCATGTAATGATGATGCTAATACGAATAGTATTATAGGAAGAGTAATTATAGTAACAGCAGCAGTAGATGAAGAGAAAGAGCAAGAGGAGTAAGACTAAGACTGAGTAGGAGGAGCCTGATCTAGCTGAAGATGTGCCCAGTCATCGCATGGGGGTTGGCCTAGATGACCTTCAAAAGTCCATTCCAATCCAAACCATCCTATGATTCTATGATAAGGATATAAACAAACAAAAAAAAAGAATAGGAATCGGAAAAAGAAAATAAAAACAAGAATAGGAAAAAGCATAAGCATAACAAAAAAATTTGTTCATTACAGGGAACAAGAAAATTAGGAAGAGAAGAAGAAGGAGAACAAGAAATTTGACCACCTCTAGAGGCAAAAGAAAGTTTGAGTATGAAGAATTTGGTTCTAGAGTGAGCTACACATTCATGCTAAGGGAAATTTTTCTGTTATCCCCCAGTGACCCCTGGCTGTGGCCAGGCCAGTTCAAATGTGGCCTTTTCAGGTAAAAAGTTTGATCTAAGCACAGGACTTTGAGCCTGCAGGGAGAAAATGGGATTGTGTGCTCACGGGAACTGAGTCTGCATTTGAAAACTATTTTATTACCTAGCCTCTGGGTGCAAAAGTCCTCCTTGCATCATCATCCAGTTAAGCTGTTCAGACCCAAAACAGCTACCACAGGCCAGGTTCACTTCACTTTTAGAGAGGAATTTCATACACCCTTTGAGAGCAAATATTTCCCAGCACTTGACAGCCTTCTCCACACACTTCGGCTTTCTCCTTGGATCTTTCCCCAGTGACAACATTTTTCCCATGTGAAAAATGTGCTTGAAGTTCTAAGTAGAAGAGACTTTTCTGAATGCAGGAACTGTCCCAGATCCTTATACCTCGAACCAGGTTCCCTTCCCACATCACTGCCATTCAGTACTTGATTTAAAGTACACTTTAAAGTGTAAAGCAACAATTGACATGGATGGTCCTTCTGCAGGGATACACAGAGGCACTGATCTTATTCAGGAAAGCCTTAAAAAAATATTGAAAGAATTTACTCCATGCCCAGGGATTAAGTTATTGCAGTATGTAGATAACTTGCTCCTATCAGGAGAACAAGAGGAAGTGGTAGAAGAAGCAAATGGGAAATTGCTTCATTTTCTAGCTAAAAAGGGGCTTAGAGTATCTGAAAAGAAAGCACAAATGGTGGAAAAGAAGTTTAAATATTTGGGACATATTTTTACTGCAGGCTTGCAGTGTTTTGACCCAGAGAAGCTTTAGGGAATTTTAGAAGCACCCTTACCCAGGACTAAAAAGGAACTGCAACAATTTTTAGGACTAACAGGATATTGCAGGACCTGTATTGAGGATTTTTCTATTTTATCCAGACCCCTGGATGACCTTTTAATGCAAGACAGCCCCAGTGTTGTGATACAGACACCAGAAGGAAAACAGAGTTTTAAAGTGTTAAAAAGCAGACTGAGGTTCCAGGCTTAGCCCTTCCAGATAGGGAAAAAGAATTTGAATTCTCTGTGCATGTTAAACAGGGCCATGCTAAAGGAATTCTAGAGCAAGAACATGGAGATACTCGAAGACTGGTGGCCTATTTGTCTAAAATGTTAGACCCAGGGTGAGCGGCTGGCTCCATTGTTCACAAAATTGTGCAGCCATGACTGTAATGGTAACTGAGGCCAGAAAACTAATGGCAGGAGGATCTCTGATTGTTGGAGTCTTGCATCGAGTTAAGGCTTTGTTAACCAGAAGAGTTTCTAAATGGGTGACCAGTGCTTGGTTATTAGAGTATGAAACTTGTTTAATGGAACAGGAGGATTTAGAAGTCATTGAAATCCTGAAATCAGGGAACAAAGTACAACGAAGAGGTAGGAGAAGAAATTGGTGAAATGAAATGCTAAAAAAAGGGAGAAAATTCTGAAACAAAATGAAGGCAATAAAATGGCACAGGATGACATGGAGTGCCTGGAAATGGACCAAACCTTGGTGAATTAATACTCATTGAAATCACAAGATTTAATTTCCTTTCATGAACTGAAATTCTTCATTTCAATTCCACTTGAAATCAGAGAACAAAGTGTAACAAACATGCTGGAAAGGAGACACGATAAAATAAAATGCAATTAAAAAAAAAAGAAAATTTGGAAATGGAGCGAATACAATGAAATGGATGGGATGAAATGAGGTGCAGTGAAGAAGACCAAAACTTGCCAAAACTATACTAATTGAAATTCTGAAATCAGGGAATGACGTGAAATGAAGAGACAGGAGAAGAAATTGATGAAATGAAATGGTAAGGAAAAAACCAAAAAGTCTGAAATAAAGTGAAAACAACTTAAGAGAATGGGATAACATGAAGTGCAGGGAAATGGACCAAAGCTTGCCAAACTTGTTGTCATTGAAATCGCAAGATTTCATTTCCAGTCATGAAATGAGAATTCGAGATTTTATTTCCTGTCATGAAATGAAATTTTCATTTCATGACAGGAAATAAAGTCTTGAATTCAGGGAAAAAAGTGAAACAGACTGGGAAGGGCATATAATGAAATGAAATGCAATTTAAAAAAAAAAAAAGAAAATTCTGAAATGAAGTGAATGTACTTAATATAATGAGATTGCATGGCTTTTGGAGTTTCAGTGTCCCTGGATCTCTAGGCTTGGTGGCTTTTTTCAAGCCTAAACCTAATTATTATCAGAACCCTCAGCAGAACAATAAAAGCAACCTTTTGCTGAAGCTGAAGTGCACAGCACATGGGTGGTTCCAAGGAGCAAGGTGTAATGAGATGTCTTTTTACTTTATTAAAGTAAATATTTTATTTTAATATTTAATAACAAAAATGCTAAAATAAAGTAAATAAAATGTCAATTCTTTTCACTTCAGTTCAAAATTTTTGTTTTCTTACTAGGTTTAAAGCAAGTTTGGGTCTGCTGCTGAGGAGCCCATTTAATGATTTTTGACTCATTTTGATGCCCACCCCTTTCTTTCCATTCCATTTTCTTGTTTTCACTTAATTCTTTCATGAAAATTCTTCATTTAATGAAATTACTTAATTGAGATCTTGAGATTTCATTTCATGAAATAAATGAGAAATCAAGAAATGAAGTGAAATTAAAAGATAGCTAAAGAAATAATATGTTACAAAATAAAATAGAAAAAATATATTCTGGCCTACTGAATGCTGGATGAAAACAACCCAAAAGTACCAAACCCTGGACTCACTCCTCTGCTTCCACAAGTTGGTGAAGACCCAGTGCTTGTCCCATTGCATCCTTCACACTCCCACTCTACTGTCCCCATATTTCCTCTGTTTCTGCTGCATCAAAAAGAAAACTTGTGAGTTTTCAACTTCATGACAAATGTCTTTTCTTAGGAAGAGCAGCTGCTGGGTTAGTCCATAATGATGCACTTGGCATCAAACCACCACTCCTATGCCCAGCTTACCACCTCAGATTTGCAACTAGTGTTCTCAGACACTCAGCCATTCACTGTCCCTGCAGCTGGCATGGGCAGCTCATCCCACCAGACTCCCTGCACTTGGCAGGAAAATACATGGCTGACTCTTAGGATATCCAGGATATAAAAACCCTCCTTAGTTTATTGTTATTTCCACTCTAGAAATCACATCTCACTAAAAAAAAAAAAAATAGAATTTCAAATATTTAGAAACATCTTGGTCTTGTTCTCCAGTTTACAACAGCAAGGACCAAGACTAACTCCAGCAGTATAACACTAGGATAAAACCAGAGCCATGCCAGCCACAGGATTAATGTCTCAGAACACTGTATTTTCAGCAGTCTAGGACAGAAATTAGAGCTTTAAAATCTTCCAGCTCCCTTTCAGATGCCTCTTAACTGACTGCAATCTCAGATGTTGCTCAGCATTTCCCCACCGACACTAAGCACTTAGGAAAACCTGCTGACAGGGCCCTGAGCTGGTTCTCAAAGAGCAGCAATCTATGCTGAGTCTGAAACTTATCCTTTGGGGCAGCTGAAACAAGTGCTGCTGAGCCGTGGCGAGCAGACAAAACATCTGGTCCCACTTAGTGAGTTGTCACCTCTTTGTCTAAAGCACATTGCAGGAGTGGGAAGAGCTCCTTTCTGTCCATGTTACTCGCTCATCTTTCCTGCTTATCCGTCATACTACTGATCTCCAGATTGAGCTCCTTCTCTTAATATCACCATTATATTTTTTTCTTTCACTCTCTGCATCTACTAGTTCTGCACTGTGTTTCCCTCCAGCTGACCATGGTCCAAACACCCTCCAGGTCTTCTGTGAAATCCCTCCTCACATTCCATTGTACCAAGGCACTTCATGGCATCTCTCCATTTTCTTGCAATATACTCACTCCAGTTCTCAGATTTGATACTCTTGGCAAGGAGTAATAATGGGGGGAGTGGGGGGGGGAAGGACGAAATTAAAAAACAAACCCACTCCAAATCAACAAACACTGAAGAGGAGCCAGCCAGGAAGGAAAGGAAAAGCTTTATCCATAAATGTTCCCATTTGCAATCAGCAATAGCTAGTAGCTTTCTATTAAAAGGAAGAGTTAAATTAAAACTATGTTTCTGAGACAGATCACTGCTAATGGACGAAAAACACTGCCTTTGAAAATGTGCAATTTTAATAAAATCTTCATGCCCAAGGTGTTCTCACTCTGGATCCAGACATGCTCTCATGCTCTGCAGCTACGGCTGAGCTGACAGGCATCGCAGCAGCCAAAGGCATATCCCAAGCTCCATCCTCCAGCAGGAGTCTGACCTGGAAAGCGTGAACTTATCCAAGGGACCAACGCTGAGCACTTCTCCCCCTATCCCCTGCCTTGAGCAATATTAACTCAGACCTTCTGCATCTCTCTTGTGACCACCTTATGCGCTAAGGTGGGTCCTTGTCTTGCTCCAAATGGTTCAGCACTGCAAGGGCAAAGGTACACCCACCTCACCCGGAACAGAGCTGGGATGCCAGCATCCTGTCCTCTGCTCACATCCAGGGCTGGGACTGGAAGGGTTCACATGGCTGGGCCACTCCTGTAAATTCAAACTAATTAAAGCAAAGCCAAAACCTGAACCCTGCTTTCCTCCCATCTCAGAGCAGGGTTAAAATCATTGCTTCACCTCTTTGCTTCTATATTAGCTTGAAAACAAACCAGGGGGACATCGCTAGTCAGAATTATAATGTAATAGGAAGATTAAAAAGAAATACAATAATACAAGGAAAAACACTGACAGAGTCAGATACAACCTGACACCCTGTTAGTCAGGGTGGTAGTAGCAGTCCAAGTGAAGTAGTTCAGTTGAAGTGGTTATCCTGGGGAACATCTGGTCTCCAGCTGAAGATCCAGTGGTAGCTCTTGTCCTCTGGGAACCCAGCAGACAGGGCTAACTTAGGCAGTTGCCAAGGCCAGGTTATATCCAGTGGGAATGCTTGGCTCCTCCTTCCTGGGCGGAGCATCTCACAATAGGATGAGATAATTGCATTGGTCATGCCGTGGGTTCTTGATCGCCCATTAACAGTTACCAGGGTTGAGTCACAGCAGGAGATAACAACCAGTGCCCCACCTGCTTTAACAGCTTATGGAGATGGTAATAGAAAAAATATATCTATATTGTAACCCAGGACAGCTTCATGCCTGACTCCATGAATATAACAAGTTCTGCAGCACAAGTCCATCAAGAGGAATAAAATCCAGGCCACCATGTTGGCTGCAAATAGACTCCAGAGTCCTGATTAAAATCCCCTGCTCTAACACCCACATAACATCATCTTGCTTTTATTTTTTATTGGAACAAATGGTAAAAAGGGGTATTATATAAAGAAGGATTTTTATTTGCTTTTTAATTTTTTTATTATTATTATTTGGCTCTTGAATTTTCTAAAATTCCTTAACTTGAAAAGAGAATGCATCGAAAGAGAGAATATACATTTTTTAAAAGCTGGTGTTTGAAAAGCAAGCATAAATTAAAAGATAAGGTGGGCATAAAACAGCTAGAGATTTCAACATCTATGAATAATTTCTACAGCTCTCAGAAAACATGATTTATTGTTGTTACTATCAGCTTGTCTGTGCTCCAAATGAAATGAATTCATCCCTGAAAGTTTTGAACTGCAAGGAAGTTCCAATGAAGTGCTGTCTTCTAAAATAAATCATAATGCTGCAGTACCCAAAACAAGTCTTGCAGTGAGAAATGTGATGAATCATCTATTGCTAGCAGGAGTAATTGGGAAAGTTGGTTTAACACAGTCCATTCAGAGGCACAAATGACAGTTCTCATCACCAGAAGAAAAACCCAACAGGACCCCAACTTCTTCCACTCTCTTTGATGTTGACAACCTCTGTTGCTGCCTGGTCTCACCACAAATCTCAACCACCCATGTGCCACCACCTCCAGCTGGGCAACCCCAAAAGAAAGAGACCAACCACAAGGGACCCCATTTGAAAGCAAGCAGACTAACTGGTATGTGTATCCTTCACCCTTACCCAACTCAAATTCACAGCTTGTTCTCCCAGTGCAGGAAAGATAACCCTTTGTCACTGGAGGAAGCCCAACTGCTTGAAATCCCATCCACTCAGAAAAAACAGAAATAGCCCATTTTCTTAACAGGAGTATTTCTCAGACAAGAGCTGGTTGGAGAGGCAGATTTGTAAGTAAGGCAGATACTAAGGGGAGAGGAGCTCAACACTCAGCATCCAAACACAACTTCTTGTGGGACTGAACACCCTGTTTTCATTCTGCCCTTCACCCCGACTTCTGAGCATTTAGGTTCTTCTTCTTGGTAGGGAAGATACAGCTGAACTCACAACAAAACACAAGACTTTGTTTCTTTGGAAAAAGCTTCCCAAAATTTTTCTCCCAAACAGGCATGACAAAATTAGACAGGAAGTTTTGGTTTTGAATAACAACTAACAAAAGTTCCTTCAAGAAGCTGACAGGAGATGGAATGAGGACTTTAATGGATGGAAACATTTCCGTGGGTATTTCCTTTCCCTCCTCCTGAGTCTGCATCGCAGAGCACTATGCCATGAGAAAGAAAGAAAATCAGAGAAGCCCCTACATGTGATTCTGACTTTCCTTAAAAAAAATAAGGCTTCAGACTCCAACTAGCCCTGGCTGCAGATATGAATAAACACTTGAGTCTGAAGAACTTTCTGAGCATCAGCACATCCCTTCAAGGCTTGAATCTTCGATTTCTTTGAAGTGAAGCACTTGAAGGCAACATCCCCCCTGCATTTGATGATTTGACTTTGTGTTCAGATCCAGCATGAAAGACTTTTAGGTATTTGTAGTTGTAGAGAGGAATTTCAGCAGGTCAGTGGGAATTGATACCTGCCCAGCTGAAAGGAGACACCGAGCTGTCACCACAGCAGACACCAGCTGGGCTGCCCATGAGACACTCCAAGGGAAACTGAGCAAGTAGCACATCACCCCTGCCCCAGGATTTTACTTCAAACGAAACACAAGTGAACACAGAAACTGGAACTCACCAAAAAGGTTTGGTTGGGTTTTTTAAAAAAGAGCTCTTCCCAGGCATTCATAGGATGCCTACATGGTACCTATAACAATGTGAAATCATGAAAAATGCAGATGGCAATTTTGCTGGTTGCAATAGGAAGCCTGTAAAATTCAGCCATCTATTCGAGGCAGACAGATGCTAAACATTTTAGAACCCTCTATACACACAGCATAATTATTTCCAGCTGCAGACTATCATTAGGTTTTATTCCTCATATTATTATTCCCTTCAGAATTACAAAACATACTCCAAGAAAAATTTTGAAAGACAAGGCTTTGTAAAAAAACCTTAGACATTTAACTGTTAGCCCCTATGGAAAACAGATCCTCGTTTTCAGTTGCAATGCTGCTCCAAAGGTAGCCGTAAACAAGTGGCTTTGTCTATATGCACCAGTTGCAGTAAGTTCAGGTGTTGCTTACAAAAATACAGGATTAAACAATCCTGATTGATAGGAACTGCAAAATATTGCCTTCCTTGAAATGCTGAATGTTAACTCTCTTCCATTTCATCTCCTGGAACAAGCTTCCTTTGCCAAGTCCACTGTCCTTGTTGAAAGCTATTTGTCATACTGAAGAGGGGTTCCTGGAAACAAAACTCTGCTGAGAGCAGAGATGTAGAATGTCAGTCTGATTTTTTTTAAGAACTCACAGTCACATTGCAGTTTTACAAAAACAAACGATCTGCTTATCTTTTCCTAGATGCCTGCAAGAAGCACAGTAGAAAATTAAATATCAAAACAGCATCAATACTGAAAGCACTTCCCTGACAAAAAAAATCACAGAGCACTTCAGATTTTCTAGTACTAGTAATGACAATTCAGTAATTTATGATGCAAAACCCACCAAAATGTAAGGCTCAAGATTCCTTAATTATCATATTGTGTTGGTGTATTGCTGAGTCCTCAGGTTGTGGGTCAGCTTACACTCCAGGAGGCTAAAATACAAAAGCTTTCAGGGGGGAGGTCAGAGATAGGATCTGCAAATTCTGTGGTGGAGCTGAAGAACAATGAAAACAAAAAATCTCAAATGAAGCTGGAGCCTGGAGCAATATAGTCCCTACAGCTCTTTCTCCAGAACCTGTGAGGGAGTGAGCTGCTGGGAAAAATGTCCCAGCACAGCTATGCATTATGCCTAAATTTAAGGAAAAGATGTTCCTGTGGCTGCAGAGAACAGCTGCCTGCATGCCTGTGGAAGACCTCATTCAATCCCAGCCATCTGACTTCTCTAAAGTGTTATTTTTTCCAAGAAAAGTTACGTTACTTCAGGAACACAAATGATGGTCACTATGCACTTGTGATTTCCCAATTTTCCATGAGGGCACTGAAATGGTGTTCCAACTATGTCTCCCCATCCAATAAAACTCTATGCTCACTCACTTTGGCACAGCAATTAGATCTTGGAATACTGAGAGACCAATGCATTTTTTTTTGTTGCTGCCATGACAACTATGCTGCTAGGTCAGACCTAAAGCAGCAGCTAGCTTCTCCACTGCCAGGCCCTGACAAACACAGCCCTTTTCCTCCTGACCTTCTAAACATGTTGCCTATATAGCAAGATTTTTGTAGCCTTATTTTAAGACAACTGCAAACTACACCCATTTCTCTGCTTCCAAAGAATCATCTCTATCCCGAGGCAGGCAGCAGAAATAACACAAACATGTATTCCTCCAGTAGCTCACATGACCCTGAGCATGCTGGAAATCTCATTTCCAAGTAGATGTGGGTATTAGCTGCTGGCATTAGTACGCCATGCATAGCTTAGTGAAAGGGTGGTAAATACAGCTAAAGCTAAGGAAAGCTTACAGGATACCAGTCATGCCCAACAAAAATCTGAAACATTGTGCTCTACATTTACTCCCTTAAAAAGAAAATCAGGTAAGTTTTCGAATTAAGAACTTGAAAATAATACTAAGAAACAGTATCTGTGCGAACAAACTCAACTGAGCATAGCATAGGCAAGGAAAAGAGCAAGAATTTTACATAAATACATCTGAGTTCTGCCACTGTCTCCTCCCAGGCAGGGAGGTAACTACACCATTTTGAAAATGTCATGTTCCTATCCAGTGCATCACTTGGCCAAGATTTTAAATGCAACTGAGATGACAGGAGAGTAGAAAAAAAGAAACTCTTCGCATTTTAGATTTTTTTGCAGTCGTTCATATTTTATGCTGTCCTAAGCGTTAACATGGACATTAGAGGAGTAAACAAAGTGTACTATGGCATCTTGTTATCACTTGATAAAAACACTTGCAAGTTTCCGACAATGCCATTATTACCACTGAAGAACACACACAGAGACTGAACCTTGTGGCCACTGGGTTGTGGCTGAGGAATAGAGCACTGCAGTGGTTTATTAAGGAGGAAAAAAAACCCCATGGTTCCCTGGAGCATTTCCTACTCAAGGCTCCCCCAGACATTACATCTCATTGTTCCAGGTGTGCTGAGCCGAGAGCCCAGAAAGTAGGAAAGATGCTTAGAACTTGGAGCCACCCCAAAACCGTATCTTGTCTAACAGTAGAAAGAAACTAAAAATGAAAATTAACTAACTTTCTAACTAACTTTTAAGAGGAAGTCCAGTTTACTACAGAAAGTATGGCTCTTTTCAGCTCACACTGCTTACCTTACTCAGCTCTTCCCCATCTTTGATAAATTCTAACATTTGTCTAAGTTACAAACCACCATCACTACAGATACCTGGCATTTTGGAAAGCAATTTAGGCAATCAGCAGTATTTATTGCAAACCAGCTTCTCTCTTCTACCATTTACAAGGTGGACAGAAAAGTAAACACTCATGAAGAAAAAACATTCATGAGACACAAACTGGTTTAATTAAAACTGTAAAGGAAAACAAAATGCAGGAATAAAACCCCCGGATACATAGCAGTTATTTATTATGAAGCTGCTGATGATCTTGGAAAAACATTTGGGAATCCATGACAAAACATTCAGCCTTAAATTCTGAGGGAAAGGGAGGGAACGGCCATGATCTACCAAGTCCTTCCACATTACTGCACATAAAACTGTACTACTTGATATATTTTTCCATGAACTTTTTGTGAAATTCTGAACGCAGAGTATCATTGACGAATCTTTTGTCCTTTTTTGTTTCATCTATCCCCTTGGCACAGTTCTTGAAGACAACATCATCATCCCACCTGAAAACAAAAGTTTTGAACTTCAGTAAGCTTGTATGAAAATCAGATGCAATATACAAAAGCAAAAAAATGGAGTTTGACCCTTCTATTGAATGTACTAAGAACAACTAGTCATTAGGATTAGATTTTAGTCTTTCAGAAAAGATGATCTATTTCCCACACACTTGTGACAAGATCTGAGGAAGGAAACAGAAACCAGCTACAGTGATAACATTTTCTGACTCGAGCAGGGAGCGGCAGCAAGGGGATGGGTGTCACTGAACAGACTGCACAGTACCTCCTTTTCACTTTGAAGTTTGCCTGAGGCTGTGCTGGCCCGGTAAGGTTCAGCAGTGGGTTACCACTTAGGATGTTCTCCATCCGAATTCTTTCTTCTTCAGCCTTTTGCTCTTGTTCCTGAGAACCAGAAATTGGTGTATTATTTTTCTAGGCCACATTTCTCCTCTAGTTGGTAGAGATACGCGTTATTTAGCTTTGAACACTCACACGTATGGAGCTTTAATTCCTAGCTCAGACTTTTTCAGTGTTTGGCACTTGCATTTGAGAAGAGTAAGGATAGAAGCAGAGATACTCTACAAAGCATAACTGTGCTAATAAACTGTCAAGCTAACAACACTCATATCTGCTCTACTTAGCTCTGATGCACCATCAAATATTCAGTTACATTCTAGCTTTACCATATACATATTTATTATATTAAAAATCTGTATACAGATTAAAATATTTTTGTTATCCTCATGAGAAAACAGAGTACATCATAAAATATTCACTAGGTAGAAGAAATCATACAGCATGTTGAAAGTTCTCTATTTTCAGCAGCTGTTTGGATTTTACAACTACAACTTCCCTAGGGACTAATTAAAAAGAATATGGAGAACTTCACAGTGAAATGAACAGAGAATGTCATAAGACTATTTAGGAGTTTCAATATTAAGAAGCAGACAAATTTTCTTGTCCTTGTACTGTCAAATGCATACAACTCAAGACTAAGTGAAGCAATACACTACAAGCAACACAAAGTAATTTCACTGCCCACACTTCCAAACTCTGTTAACACATCTAGTGACTATAATGTTCACAGACTTCAAAATTAGTGTTTAATATTCATTCCATGTTTTTCCACAAGCTTTCACAAATACTGCAAGGAGTGTTCTTTGATGAAAGAACCAGAAGGAAAAGAAAAAGTAATTCTTTATATGTGGATGACTAAGTAGGTTTCCTACTCTGAAGTATGGTCTAAAGACACTCTGTTTAAGAAATAAACTGAAGTCTCATAAGCACTGCAGAAGAATCAAACCATGGCTTTTAAAAATTATATAACCTAAAGGCAAGGATCTCATAAGGCTGGGTTTTTTTCTCAAACTGGGAAAAAAAAACCTGCAGAAAATACATTGCTGAGGACTTCTACAGGATCCTGAAAGAAAAAGTGGTTTCTTTGCTGTGGGAGTTTACAAAGTTTAAATACTAGCCACAGTTCTCTAGTTTTAAACATTTAATCAATACTAAGCTATTTATTATCTACAATTTACAATGCTTTTCCATTAAATTGATCAGGCATGTGAAATTTTGGATGGGTGTCCCACCCCTGGAAGTGTTCAGGGCCAGGCTGGATGGAGCTCTGAGCAACCTTACCTAGTGGAAAGTGTCTCTGCCAACTGCAGCAGAACTGGGACTAGATGATTGTTAAGGTCCCTTCCGACCCAAACCATTCTTTGATTCTATGAAATTTTAATTTATAATATCCCAGCTTTCTTAAGAACATTAATTTATCATTCATACAAATACCAGATGATGCAGGGTCACTGGTGAAGATTTTACCTTTCAAAATCTACTCAAGTTTCAGTTATGAAAAAACACCTACCATTACACTGCTTCTCACAAATAAAATGTAGAACCAGCTGCAATTAATTGCCAGTGGGATGGGAAAAGCTCCCCAGAAGGGCACATTGCTCAAAAACAAAGCATAGCTTCAGGACAAGCCCTGCAATGCCCTTATTAAAACATACGCATTGACAAAACTTGCTCTTACTACTGTGTCTGTGGAGCTTTAACACAAAGCGCAGCAGTCAGAAGTTATTAACAGAAATCAATTATGGTTGTGAATTTTCAAAAATAGCTCTAAATCCAACATTTGCATTCCAACTTCAGTTATTATCACCCTAGTAAGTATGGAAACATGAAGAACAAAAATATTTTATATGGAACAACAATTTCCTCCCGTATTAGAAATACAAACTCAATTTGTAGTTTTCTCTGTGGATCAGAGACAAGAAACGTATGCAGCTTCTTCTTCACAGAGTGCCAGCCTTTGATTTACCATCTTCCCCAAAACATGGAGTAGCCAAGAGCCATGAAATCCAATTTACTGCATGTTTAATCCAATGATGCCATGTGTTCCCAGCACCAGAAGTCCAGCAGCCCTCAGATTACCATACAGCACATGAATGCAAAGAACTGCCTTGAAACCAAGCGAAATCTTGGACACTGGAACAAGCAAGAAATCCAATACTGATCTTCGGCTACCTCCCAGGAAGTGATCAGATACTGTTTATGACCATTAGCAAATTTACAGCTGGATGCAAGCATGTAAAGTGTCCTCTGTGCTGCCCAAAATGAGGTACGCTCTGCACCATTAACTTTAATCTCCAATGCTCCATTGAAAGTGAGGCTTTGAAAACACAACAGGTCTAGGAAAAACACTGGGAGCAAATGAGGCAGCTACAAACCAAAAATTCCTAATCAAGAGAAGGCAGAACTACTAAGACCATCGTAAGAAATTAATAGTCCTCTGTTGAAAAATGGTTCTGTGGAGAGAACTTCTGCTAAATCTATGTAAGAAAACAGAGGCAGCAGTTTCTCATTTTAGAGCTGAACTCCAGGTGATCTCTTCTGAAGGTGGCAGGTAGAGCATGGCCCAGTCTCACCCTCGAACTTCTAAGACATTAACCTCAGCCATGACCCAAAGTCACTCAACCTGTGCATGATGCATTACGTTATCTGGGGCAGGAATTACTATTTTATAGTTTGGGTTTTTGTGATGCATGAAATGCATCCACACACCACTGACATACTGAGAACTACAATGCACTTCACATACAGTGCTTTTTTAATGGTCAAAAATTGACTCGAGTCAGCCAGCACTTTTTGAGGGGGAATTGCAGCTCCTCTTCACTCCCTTTCCCCATTTCAGATTTAATCTCAACAGTTCCTACAAAGCTCATGATTCCAGCTCTCTCCACCATGCATGAAGAGAAGCGAAAAGCAGTCAGTCATTTGAATGGTAAATATTCAGAATCACTAGAGAAAGATAAAGCCAATATTAAGAATCATAAAAAGTATGTTTACAGTGTTCCAGTGTACTTCCTACACACAGATGCACATTCAAATTTTCTATACTAAGATTTTAAAAAGGCATGTTACACATATTCCTAACTTTTCTCTGCTTTGACATAACCCATGCAATATCCTTCAGCCTCAATTAGCCTGACACAGTACGATTTATGACAACAAAGAAAAGCATTAAGTGATAAAATGTGGGGATAGAAAAACAATTAAAGCTGAACACTTTTAAGAAGTGTTACATTACAAGCACTAGTATAAGACTGAAAAAAGGATTTAGCTCTGGGTTAAGACACCTGCAACAAGACATGGGCCTGTAGGCACCTGAGCTCACATCTTGGCAGAGACCAGAGGATACAACAGGGAGCCAAGACAGCTCTTCTGCTCACACTAAATTATCACACAGGAGACCAACCACACTTCAGGCACTACTGACTGCATCTCCACTGCACCACCATGCAGGCTGGGATATACAACTTGCACATTGGCCCCAGCAACTTGGCATTTCAGACTCAACTTTCAACAACATGTAGAATTCTTTCTACAGCTAATTACTGCTAGCACAAAAAAAAATGTGTTGATGTAAGTCAACTACGATTGCAGAGGACTGGAGGGTGGCAACAATTACACAATAAAAGAAATAGTAGAGACAATCTTGGGAATTTCTTTCCTTGGCATATTTGTTTCTGACTGCAAAGGATAGAAGAACATTGTTACCATGGTCATTTTTAGCTTAGTTCCTACCCTTAGCACAGAGCAAGATTACTTTTACAGAAAGTGCTGTAATTCCCTGAAATTACTCTATTGTACTGAAGCCAGTTAACATACTCAGTTTTTATAGATGTTGAGCAGTTGAAAGAAGAACCTAAAATACCCACATTTCATCGAAGGCCAAAAAAAAGTAAAAAAACCCAATTTTTTAGAAATTGCATAACCTGATTTAAATGCTAATTTTTTGAATAACAAATTGTGATAGCACCCTGACTATAAGCAGGGAACAAAATTCAGTAGTGCACAAATCCACCTCAGTTATTTGATCCTATGACAGTTACTATCTCTGTGCAATAGAGATTCAAATAAGTGACTGAAACTTCAGAAATGAAGAGCACCAAGTAATCACAAGGGCAGTGTCCACATGCAGCTTTGTTGTAATTTTGTCCATAAGGAAAAGGATGTTATCGTTAGTTCCTGCAAAGAATTAAGTGTTGCTGGCACGTCTAAAACACTGAAAGAAGAAACACACTTTGCCATCTGCTTTTGCCTCTTAACTGAAATTCTTTCTAATCACTTAATCATTTGACCTTCTGGTTTTAGTCAGACCCTTAGGATTTCAGTGAAAAGGTTAATATCTATCGACTCATTTTCTGACGTTTTATTTGACAGCCAGTGACATGGCTAAAACAGGGGGCAGAGCTAAGATTTACTCTGACCCCTGGTAAAGTAATACATTCAGTTATAGAGAAACACTTGGTGAAATACAACTGTTAAGAAAACAAATCAAAAACTTTGTTGTGTAGAGCACCACAAGATTTATTACTATCTACTATTTACTAAGATACCATTTCTAAAGAGATACTATTTACTAAAGACACCAATTTTAAAGAGAGCCTCATTGCCATCAACCAGTGAAAGGATGAACAGTGTAAGTGTAGATTCTGGGTGTGCAATAGTGGGCACTATTGTAAATACACAACATGATTGCATTCAGTATGCACACAGCATTGGACATTACAAACCTTGCTGCTGGGATAAGGAGAACATCCATGCAGGTAACACATAATACCTGTTAAGAGACAGCAAAATAAAACACGTGCTGTCCCAAATACTTCATGGCTTTTAGCACCCTCTAGTGACAGAATTTCACAGAGACGATAACGTTCCTACTTTCCACAATTTCTGAGCTTCAATTTATTTAATAACTAACCATTACTTTCCTAATGCAAGTTTTCTACACTGAAATGTGACAAGTTATGCTGCTTAATCTAGATGCATAATTTCAACTATCAAGCAAAGTAAAAAATCCACACAGACATAAGCTTTTATTTTAAGCACCATGCAAGGACAGCTGAGGTCAAAATCTTTCCTACACAAGGCTACACTCAATATGTAGTTTAGTACATTTCACATAGGAACACATGGTCGAATTGTTGCCAGTTTGTTTAAGAAATTTTCACCATGTTGTTACTGCAAAAGACAATTTCATTGCTTCATGATGTGCCTCAAATGCCTAGATGAAGATACAAGAGATGCTTTCAGACATACTTTAATGTTGAAGACCTCTCACAGGCCAGGGGAATCAAGTAGCAACAGTCTTCTATAGCACAATATCTGCACCGAAGCAGCATGGTACAGTTTTTAGCACTCCATACTATTTAAGTGCAAAACTGCAGAGCTCACTGGTTTTACAGGCCTTGTTGATTCTGAAGGTAAATTTTTCTATTGTTATGCAAAAACAGGTTCACAACTACAATGTTGCCAATGGCAGTTAAAACATTATCCTCTCCTAGCCATTCCTGGTGTCTGCTGGAAGCTCTGCCCTGTTTCCCACCAGCTATGCGTTCATGAAAAACATTAAACTATGACTGTGTACATTAAGCTACAAGAAAGCTTACAAGTAGTTCAGAGGCACTAAAACATTGTCAGAGCAGCCTTTAATTAGCCTCCTGATCAGCATCTAATGTGTTTATTTAGCATGTTCTAAAAAACAGCTCAGATTAGCCTATATAAAGGTGACAGGTGGCTTGGTTTTCTGAGATTTTTTGTTTGTTTGTTTGCTTTGGGGTTTTTGTTTTGTCCCACACCAATGGAGAATATACTTATAAACACATACAAAACTACTGCAGATGAAGGAAGCAATGTTATACAAAAGCACTAAAATTATTTAACCCTACTCAGAAAAAAGAAAGCACTTAGGAAAAGCAGATGAGGGAATGCTGCACATATCCACCACTTCTGTTGCACCACTAGAAGACAGTGTTTCAGCAGTGCAGACGAAATACCAGCACTCTAAACTCTGCTGCAGTCCAGTGTTAGAGTCAGTACCCAACACAAATCTAAAACTGGTAAGTTTGATAACACAGACTACTCCCAGAAGCAGTCCCTAGAAGTCCAATCAATAGTTAGGGGATTTTGCTAATGCACTTCATCCCAACAATCTCTCTCACACCAAGGAGGTAATAGCACCAACAGCACAGGAAAATCACATGAAAATCATTCTGGTCTTATAGTTCAAACTGGTGCTCCTTGCCAAGGCAACACAGCATCAGTCCTGTGAAAGGACAACTAATATATAAAACCTGCATAAGAAGCAGCATCAAAAAGCACACATCTTTATCAAATAAATAATATTTCTTTTTTCATAAAAGCTAGTTAACAAAAATTAAATTACACTGGATTGCATGCAGCTCACTAATGCCACTATATACTTCGGTATGATAGCTGAGTTCAGAGACTCGCACATGAAAAGCGAGATTATGTTGACTCACTGCCCTCCAAAGTGCAGGGAAAGTGAATAGAATGTTTCAGTGAGTAAAACATTCAGTATGCCTACTAAAGAAAAAGAATCTTAGTAATTATTAGATAAAAGAACAAATCCATCATACCTGAGGTTTGAACAGCACTTAGTTTACCAGCTCTCACTTGCCATAAGTACTTAAGGCACACCAGTTTTAATAGACACCAGTGCACAAAAACCAGGTGCTTTTTAATGTGTGAGATTTTACCTTTCGAGCCTGTTCTTCAGCTCGTTCTTTCTTGATTTTTTCCAATTCAGCCAGAAGAGCTGCAGTGTCATCATCATCACTGTCTTCCAAGTCCTCATCTTCATCATCTTCCTAATAGTAACAAATGGAAGGCAAGAATCAGCTCGTTCATTTAATTTAACATAAGCAACCCTGGGCTGCCCAGCTAAAGCTGCAATTTGCTGCTGGCTGGTTTCTGAGGTACTTGGGTAGCAGCAAATGCAATACAAAAGGGGTTTTTGCTCTTTTATAGTAAAGTCAAAGAAAAATATGTTTCTGCTTTTGGGATGACTGCAATTAAAATGCTATGTAACTGTCAGACTCTAGAGAATGGCCGTCCTCAGTCAGTCTCTAATTACTGTGATAAAAGTCATTATAACAGTGTGCCTGATTACCCTGTCCAATACTGCTGGGACCAAATACCACAGGATTAAAAAACCCTGAGCTTATTGTCAAGCCTTTGACCTAACTCCTAGATGTCAGCATAAGTAGAGGAGTCAAGGGCAAGCATTTGTTGCTCATGCAGACAGTCATTTGCCGGTATCCCAACAGTTCTACCTTTGGAGAATTCTAATTAACCCAGTGGTAATTCCCCATACAGTAAGTGGTATTTTCAGTTCCCTCGACTTTGTGTGCTTTCCAAGAACACCATTACAGCATAAACCAGAACCCTCCGAACCACTCTGGACTTTCACCAGACTTACAGCACAGAAGCTGTAATGGCAAAATCCATGGGAATATGTCCGAAATCGTTAGGTGACCTAAAAGTACATATTCCATTAACAGCAAATCCTTAAGGCAGGGCAATGAAAGGAGAGAAGACAGAAAACAAGATACCTACATCAGTAAGAGGATCATCTGCATCAAGATTTGCTGCAGGAATCTGGTCTAGCCGAGGCTTCTTAGACACTGAAGATGATGTTGTATGTTCTATGGTGTAAGAGTTAAAAGAAAAAGTGATTAAGTTACTTCATTTAGCAACATCTAATGTTAAAAAGCAAAAATCTTCACCCTTTATCTTGCATTCAAGCAACAGAAACAAGCTTATGCTTACTTCTCCCTCACTTCTCAATCTTAATGCCCATGCTAATTTTTCCTCCTAGGTAGCATCAAGGGCAGCAATAACATCCCAAATTTAAAATTTGGCCTCCAGAAGTTTTTTGAAGTAATTATTTCAAGCAGAAAGAATAGAAGAAAAAATACCTTTGGAGAAATATTCTTATTATATATATCCAACTGGAGGGTTCCCATTTAGGACGATCCCAAAGCTGTTGGCTAGTTTGGTCCAAACCACATCTACTTTCTTCTGTGAATTTGAAAGCCATGCAATGCCTTCACACCTAAACCTAAAGTACTTAACTTTTGCTGAGCTTAATGCTAAAAATGAGTATTTCTCAAAGTGCTCTTTGATTTTGTTATTACTTCACCATATCTGAACAAAATAACATGTTTTCAAACAGATTTATTGTTATACTGGTGCTGTAACAGTACAGGATGAGTCATAACCACTTCTCTTTCCTGTCTTGCTGGTCAAAGTACAAAAAAAAGCCCTTTATTAGCTGTAAACACTTGTTGCCAATTCATTACAATTATTCTGTATCAGCTGGGTATGCTTTTCTACTGGCTGGCCTAGATTTCTGCTAGCATGAAGCCAGCATGAAAGCCAGTGGACATTCCCTTGCAGGTCAACAGCACTGAATTAGCAGACCAATACCCTAAATTCTAGTCTCATGACATGCTGTCTGCAACTGCAAACTTCTTACAACACCAAATTTCATGCAAGAGCAATGCTTCACAAAGGCTGTTAAGATTTTTGTTTCTTCACAAAGGCTGTTAAGATTTTTGTTTCTTGGTTTTTACCTCTGGTTGGTCTGTCTCTATTCTTTTCCCTTGCAGCAACCCGTTCTCTCTCCTCCAGCTCCCTTCTGAAATCACGGTTACGCACCTCTTCAGGAGCATCCTGAGTGGTCTGTCTATAAAAAAAATCAAGGGGGAAAAGCTTGAAGTTTGACAGTGTGCAGCTGGGAGCAATTTTCTCACAGAGGCCAGTAAATCCTGGGGTGAACAGGCAAGGACAGAGAACAAGAACTGGGTTCCATGTAAATGTATATTTATTGTCTCTTCAGCAGAGCCCTCCTGTGTACATCTGCAATGCACACACAGACCTGCCATGCCATATGCTTGTGCTCCTACCAGTGGCTCTTGAATGAATGAAAAGACCCTACTTAAATTCCTACAAAACTGGATGACTACATCTGTCTGTAGTCAGTATGTTCAAATATTCTTTCTCCAGCAGTCCAATCCCAGTGTCCTAGAAGACATCCACAAGCATTAGAGTCACCTCTCTTCATCGTTTTAGCATCCAAAGTTGCTGCCACAAACCCAGTCTCTAAGGCTTACAGATAAGACCAAGACCAGAACATTCTTTTCATAAACTTTTTCTTCTCCCTGAGACCAGAGCATGACCAATAAAAAAAAGCTGGGAGAACAAGCAAAACAGTAGCTTTAGTGAAACACCTTGTAAATACATGGTCACCCCTCTTCTACATAAAAACACACCAGGAAAAAGCAATGAACTACATATATCTGAGTCACATTAAGTTCCACCTAGAGACTGATGAAATTTTTGTGGATATCTTGAGAAGAACTAGTGAATAAAAATGAGCAGCAATTGCTTTCAACTCTCTGTGAACCCAGTGCTGGAAATAAGAGTGTGTGGAAGAAACCCAGACTAGGGCTATTACAAACACATTGTGTGCACAGCCTGTCTTTATGATGAAGTATTTAATTTGCTTTTGTAATTAAAAACCTGAATTTGGAATCCATGTTGGAGCTGCAAAATCTCCCCAAACCCTGTGCCATGCAAGCAAACATAAGTGGGACTGAAACACTGGGCTTTTCCTGCAGTAATGCAGTCCTGGCTATTTAACAAAGACAACTTTGTATTAGGTATTTGGGAGAAAGAACAGAGGACACTTGATGCTCCCTCCATCTCTCCCTCTCACACAAATGGAAGGATTTGTTAAAACATACATTGTATATTCCCATACATACCTGTTCGCACAGACTCCTTCCAAAGCAACAGAGAGGTGTTCCAAACCCCACTTTTGTTTAGAAAACAAACCACCAGCAATTTTCTCCATAACAGCAAAACGCATTTGACAGCACTTTTTATGCTGTTTATTTTGGTATTCTCCAAAACACTCCAACTCGCTTATGAATACATATTATTAAAAACCAAAAGGGTAGGAAGGAAGAGGTGACGGGGTAAACATCTACACAAAAGAGTGCAAAAGTAAAACTTTTAACACTAATTTCACTGACAAGTGTAACATCAGTTAGATAAAATGAGCACTTTTAGGTCAACACATTTCATTTAAATTCTATCACATTGACTCCAGATTTTATTAAATCTTTCAAAAACATAAAGATCTATTATGCATTTCAAATACAAGAAAGTATTCCTAAGATTGTATTATCATTCTCACTGGTTAAAGAAACTTCTTCTCCCAGGACCTGCATTAGTCCCCTAGAGCTTAACATCAGCTTCAGTTTACCATCAGCTCTTCCAACACATACCACTACCTAAGTGCTATTCCATGGTTTCCCTGCGTCCTCTTAATGCCCTTACCAAGAGGTCCTTTGCCAAATACATGATGTGGTTTTCCTGCTTTTAAGATGTGCTTAACTTCACTTTTCTCATCCCATCTTGCTCTGCAAGTGACAGTACTCCCTGTGGCTCACTCCCAATGACAACTTACTTCCCACTTGGCTGCCGGAAATGTTCAGTCTCCAATGCTCATCTTCTGATGATTCGTGTCCATGAGCAGCCACAAATTATCACTAAAATTAAACCCCCCAAAAATCACCTACATTGCATTTGAGCTCCGAGCTCTGCTTTTGAGCTTTTGAGACTTTCAGCCCAATGTGCAGCACTGCTGCACAATCTCTGGACCTTGCTCAGTGTCAAGCACATCAACATCTATTGTGAAAATTTTAGAGTACCACTCATAACAAAAAAATCATTCCCAGCCTGCTCCTCCCTGAGGCTCAAAACCCCAACACTAACCTGTATTTGATTTTAGTATGAGAGGGAAGATCTCTGCTGGAATATTGTTTGGATAGCTGGCTTAAGTCTCCTTCACCTTTTCCTCTTCCTCCTCTTGCAGGTTCAAACGTTGGCCTTGCTGCTGTTGTCATCTTCACTCCTACAGAACCAAGGGACAGAACAAGTTGTTACTACAACTTACAGTGAAAGACACTCATCAGAAGCTACTTTGCTCCTGGAACTGTAGAAGCAGTGACAAGTCCCACTACAGCATACCAGCTGTCACTCAGCTCATGATCCTCAAAATTTAAGTAGCTTTTTATTGACAGAATCTATTCAGGTTTCAAAATAAAAGTATTTTCCAATATTCTTGAAAGATGATACATGGACTCTAACTTAAATATGAAGCTACATTTGTAAAGTAAATAGAATGAGCCAGGAGCTAATCTCCATCCTTAAAGCAAGCAGTACAGTCTTGTAACTAAACTCCTTCCCCTCCTGAAAAACTGCAGTCAAAAATAACTGCCTACTGGGATGACCCCTTCATTATTGCCCAGACCACTGCTAGGTACCACCACTATCAATGCTGGCTGACACAGACCACAGCGTTCCTAGGATGGTGCTGATCATTACCCACTGATGAAGATCAGGCAACCTGAGCACTCCAGCCCTCACCATGACCCTGCTCTGCTCTCCAGTACCCTTTCATCAATGCTGAGGCACAGTCCTTTGGGACCCAAGCCTGCAGAGCTCCAGCTCACCAGCAGAATCCTCTGAACGGCCTGGACAAATGTTTCCCTGGTGGCACGAGGCCAGCAGTTTTACCCATACACAAACAAAGTGCAAGTAAAAAAGCTTGGATAAATGGGGAAGTCGTCACCAGCTCTTCCCTAGAAACTGCAGGAACTCAGCATGTCCTAAGAACCAAACTGGCAGATGCCCAAATTTCTACTATCAGCTCTTCTGTGCAAAGAGTGAAACAGACTCCAACCAGCCTCAGCCACACAGGCACCCGGTGAGCACACCCGGTGTTCAGCACTGCCTGATGGGGCCTGGAGACCCTGCAAGCCCAAGCCACTGTGCCAGCCAAGAGTTTGAGATGGTTAATCAGTGCCAGAAAACACTGTGTGATCAGTCATCACGGCATGAGGGAACAGCATGAAGCTGTGGCAGGGGAGGTTTAGGCTGGACATCAGGAAAATATTCTTCACCCACATGGTGGCTGGGCACTGGAACAGGCTCCCCAGGGCAGTGGTCACAGCACCAAGCCTGTCAAGAGTTGAAGAAGTGTTTGGTTGGACAATGATCTCAGGCACATGGTGTGACTCTTGGGGTGTCCTGTGCAGAGCCAAGAGCTGGACTTTGATGACCTCTGTGTGTCCCTTCCAACTCAGGATATTCTCTTATTTTGGGATCTTAAACCTACTATCTGAAACTATTCTCATTGCTGCTTCACCAAGACACACATATCCATTAGTGACAGCCTAAAGATATTTAGGACAGGAGAGAGAGACCTGCAGAGATACATAAAGGTATCAGTCCTACCAACCAGAAGGTTGAATATTGAAGGGTGACAAGAGTACCTATTAAAAATATTAAAAGGCAAAAAAACCCCAAAAAACCATGACATCATTTTATATGCTTTTGTGGTACACAAAGAGAAGTTATTTATGCTCTGCCTATTTTGTTATTTTGTCACTTTTAATGAGAGCACAAAATACCTGACTTCAGTGTCAAAATGATAATACAAGGTGTGGCTCAAAGTAACACGTCATCATGCAGAAAACAGTTACTGCCACTGAACTACTATTCAGAAAACAAAATTAACACAGGAGAACACCTTTAAAAATAAGTGAGACAGTAATTAGCCTTGGCTTGTTAATCAAGGACGGCTGACACTTTTCAGTAATGCTGTACAAGTCAGTTGAAGCTCAACGAGACATTTTAGCTTTCTCTTGGCACAGACTCTGCCAGACTCATGATCTAAGAAAGTCACTTGCTCCCATAACTTATCTGTGCTAATTATATATAACGGAGGGGATCCATTAAATCAGGTGAAGAACAAGATCTGGTGCAGCTACAGTAGTCTCAGGAAGCATTAAAACACTGTTTGGAAAGCATCCCTCCTTCTCTTAAGTTACAGAATTAATCAGGCTGGAAAAGACCTCTGAAATTGTTGAGTCCAGCCTATGACCAAGTATCACCCTGTCAACTAGACCAGGGCACTAAGTGGCAACATCCAGTCTTTCCTTAAACACCTCCAGGAACAGTGACTCCACTATCTCCTTGGGCAGCTCATTCCAATGTCTAACCACCCCTTCTGTGAAGAAATTCTTCCTAATGTCCAACCTAAACCCCCACTGGCACAACCTGAGACCACTTCGTCTTGTCCTGGGACAAGAGGCCAACCCCCACCTGGCTCCAACCTCCTTTCAGGCAGCTGGGGAGAGGGATAAGGTCCCCCTGATCCTCCTCTTCTCCCGACTAAACAACTCCAGCTGCCTCAGCCGCTCCTCAGGGCTCTGCGTCAGTCTGTACTCACCTTGGCCTTAAAGGACCCAGACTCAACCTGAAACCCCTCACTCTTCAGAAATACCTGAAAAAGCCTCTTTAGCGCTACCAGGAGTTATGGACCAAGAGGGAGAGACCGAGCTCGGCCTGCAGGTGAATCGCCTCGGCCTTGCCGGGCTGCGCCCTCCCGGCGGGGCCCCAACTCGGGGAGCCCGAATGGCAGCGCCGGGCCGGCCGCAGCCCGTCCCCTCGCCGGGCCCGCCTCCCCCCCACACCCCCTGTGCCAGGGCCGCCCCTCCCCACTCAGGGCCCTCCCGCGGCCTCCCCGCCGATCTCCCGGGCACTCACAGCGCGGCCTCCTCCACCGTGCGCAGCCGGGCCCTACACCGCCACCATCGTTTCGCCAGGCGCCCACAATGCACCGCGGCGGGCCATAGACACGGCGCCGCTGACCATAGAGAGGGTCCGCCATGATGTGCCGCGGCGGAAGTGCTGGCGGGGCGGCGGTGCCTCGGTAGCGATGGCGGCTCGGTGCGGTGTCAGGGCAGGGAGGGATGGGGCTCCGGAGGGACGGCTGGGAGCCTTGCACGGATAATAGGGGAGCATAGGAGAAATGGCAGGCGGAGGAAAAGGGAGTACCTTAGGCATTCTCTTTGCTCGGGGGTGTGTGTTAACAGCATCAGCCTAAGTCTGACTGTAAGGCAGCAGGTCGTGTCAGTGACCCTGCTCCCCTTGCAAAGAATCCTTTGCGTGGTGTAGATGTTTATACAGTGGGTTCAGATTGGAGATAAGGAGGACGTTTTTTACTGTGACGCTGGTGAGGCACTGGCGCAGGTTGTACGGAGAAGGGGTTGGGTTAGGATTAGGGGTTAGGGCTAAGGTTGGGTTAGGGTCCTTGAAGGGACCAAGGCCGGGCTGGATGGGGCTTTGAGCACCTTGATCTAGTGGAACGCTTTCCTGCTCATGACAGAGGGGCTAGAACGAGATTATTTTTAAGGTCTCTTCCAACCCAAACTGTTCTGTGATTCTCTAATCATTGCTGTCCATGTAAAAAAGTGAAAGCACGAATGAGCATCACTAAGGAATTAAATTCCCCGTGTTAAAATGCAGGTCCTTCCTTGTGCTTATTGTTCCTTTTAAATGTACTTTATTATCAAACTTCTGCAAATCCACCCGAAAGCCTGTGAAGTAAATGGCTCTCTGATGTATCTACAAATGGACACGGAAACATTTTCCTGAGTGCTCGGCGGCCAACATGCAATTTAGAAGAGAGCCCACAAGAGGTCCCACAGATACTGCTATCCAGGGAGCTACGGCAACAGTGGAAATGGCATCCTTTGCGTCAACAAGCCATCACAGAAAGCACTTGGAAGAAGTGGGCCTTTAGTACAGAAAGAAACCAATTATTTTGAGCTACTTAGGCTTCACTCTGAAGCTGGGTAAATACTAACAGTAATTACTGTGTCACGTCCTAAGAGCTACACTTGTCAGTAACCAAATATCCACCACTGCATTTTCTGCAAGACTCTACTGTCACCCTGTGAAATGGGTTTATGATTTCTTCCACTACAAGCAGTTTAAACTCAAGAGCAAGCCTTGCAGAGAAGTCTGGCTTCAGGAATTTGCTGTTGTTGGGCTACAGATCACAGCAGCCTGAACTGAGTGCGTCATTCTGTGAGGGGGGGTGTTATTCCTAGTTAATAAATCTGTGGACTTTAAATCAAGACTGTTATGCTAATTTGACTGTCGTGGTGCAGCAGAAAGTTATGTTTTGCTCCCTAACATGTCCTGAAGGCAGTGCCTACTGTTCAGTTGTAATATCCATCTGGCAGAGGATATCAAATCTTGATTAAAGACCTCAAGAACCGAAGGGACCTCTCCTGCTCTTGGGTTAGAGGAAAAGGCAAGCATTCCCTTGTGTGTTAAAAACTAGCACAGTCCCAGCTCTGAGCGGACTGGAGTATTCTTCAAATAGTAAAGGAATGGCTTTGTGGCTTTGGCCAAAATTTTTCTCCAGGGAGCTTCCCTTCTCCCAGCTTGTGTGTATCAATGTGAAGATGTGTTTTATGGTCAAGGGCTTGCTTTCCTTAGAAGACTTGAGCACTAAAGAAGGATGTTGGTGAAATGGAGGTGCCTGAGTCCAGACTCCTAAAAATATCTATTTAATCTTGTTGCAGAGGCACCTAACTTTCACAGGTCCACAACTTTTGGGTTTAAAGATCTCTAAACATACAGAAATTTCCCTAATCTTAAACTTGTTTGGATTCAGTTTACATGTAAGAAGTTTACTACCATGCTCTCTCCGGGGGCCCACCAGGCAGGTTTTGACATTTAGGGACATTCTCCCTGTGTTTTTGATTAGCCAAGCATAAGGGAAAGGGTTAAAGATCCACCAAAGAACAGGCATGTAGAAGGGAGCACCACTCAAGTTCAGTGGTAAAGGTGGCAACTGTGAATTCCTGTGTTCCTGGATTATGCATTAAAATGTCATCAGACAGTGTAAACAACCAGATAATAACACAACCCCAGATCTTCCCCCTTCCTATGGCTGCTCCTACCTCTGCTGAGCAATTTGGTTGTAGCAGCCCTTAGAAAGATATTGTGTACTGCATGGAAAACATGAGAAGCAGAAGTCACCACTTCCCTTGATCATTTCCTCCAGTGATTAGTTATCCTCACAGTTTAAAACTGCGCCTTATTTTCAATTTCAGTTGCTTTGTTTCCAACCACAGGTGCCTTTTGCGCCTTTCTATGATAATTTTAAAAGCCTGTGTTCTCACTAGGTATTTATCCTTTGTAATCTAGTCTTGCTGCTGCCTTTGGATAAGATAAGCAGCCTGGGCTCTTCTAGTCTTAGGATTGTTTTCTTCCTCACACCAATTATTTGAGGGCTTTTTCTTGCTCTCTATCCTATCTATCAACAACAAAAATATAAGAACTGTTTCAGCATCAGCTCTATCAATGAGAACTAGAGAGATATAACTACTTTCCCCCCACAGCTTTCTGTGTGGTTTTTTATCTGAGGATCATACTGGCCTTTTTACCCACACTACTGCACCGGGGGCTTGAATGCAGGTACATGTCTATGGTGACTCTTCAGTTCTTCTCAGGGTTGTTATTTTCTGAATTAGAAAGTTCCAGGTAGTCTTTGAGCTGTGACAGATAAACATATTTGGTTGTGTTACAGGCATCTGTCTTAAAAATAAATTCCTTGCTGGTATCACTGGTTAGCTAGTGTCCCAAATTCTTCATGGTGCCTGTGCATACTCTTAGTGCAATTTTGTATTTGCTTGTGGATCACACCAGGAGACCAACATTCTTTGGTTATCCCAGTGCTTCAGGATGTAGGTCTCACCAAAGTGTTGGTCTTTCTCTAAGATCATGGCAAGACTGTAAAAGACATTGTGTCCTGAAAGAGAACAAAAACATTTATAAAAATCTTGTGCCTATTTGGAGCTTTGTTAATGTTTTTCTCATCTACTTTTTGGCCTGTAGTGTTATGAAGATTGCTTATGTTCCTAATGGACTTTAAAAACTCCCTTTTAGCCTTGCCAGTGTAGGGGTTTTTTCTTGTTTCCTGTGTCATTTTTCTGTTCTTGAAATCTTCTCATGTGTATTCTTTGGTATCTGGTTCCCCTATCTTCCATCTGTAGCATTACTCTTACTTGATGATATTCACTGATTTTTTCTGAATCTAGAAAGGAATTTAGTTGAAGCAATTGTAACTCCTGAGTTTTCGTGTCTCACACTGTAAGCTGTCTTCTGCCCACCCTTAAAATACAGCAGGAGGGTGTGCAATCTCCTCTTTCAAAGCCGTGCTCTGAAGGTGAGCATTTTCCCCAGCAGGGCAGATGTTCATTGCCAAAATAGAAATCTCCCAGCTTGACTTTTCCCCTTGCCTCCCTTCCTGTGAGAGCCCGTCCTTGGTCATCTGAGGCACTGATCCACAGTAAATCCCGTTTCTGCTTTGGAGAAGCCACAGCACCACAACACCGTTTCCTCCCTCAGGACACTGTGTGCTTTGAAGGATTGTGCCTCTTGCTGGGAAACAGATATGGAAGGGCACAGAGGATTGTCAGGAGTGGAAATTTGGTGCAGGAATGCTCAGCATCCAAACCAGCCTTAAAAGAAGTTTCTGGGAAGTTGCTGTTTCCTTGATTGGAAAAAGAATAGAAGCTGGGCAAGGCTGTGACTCAGCCAGTGAGTCAGCAGGGGCTGCTTTCCGATGAGGCAGCCTTGCGTTCTTATTCTCTCTCTGTCACCTTCCCTGCTGCCTGCACTGGGACAGTAAATACCATTTACTGCTGCTTCTCTTTGTTCACAAAGTCATCCCGGCCCTTAACCTCTGCCCTGACACCTCCAACTGCATTGTCTCTCCAGCTTTCTGCTTCTGTGCACCATTCCTTTCCATTCCCTGGGCTGCTGTGATTTTTGTGCCTTCAGTACTCCAGTCCTGGGTGGATTTAGCAGCCGTGAACTCTTGCTTTACAGCGACAGAGACACATTGTAACCTATTCACCACAGAGGGAAAATCCCAGGAATGAGTAGGAATTCCCTGGAAGACACAGGATGAGGACCTGATCTGGATCCTTCCCGAGGCAGTGATGACCTTCGTCAGACACCGCAGACTGTGGTTCCTCTGCCAGCCATTAAACAAGCCAGACCAGTGCTGCAGGTCCAGCATACTAGGTTTGAGTACATCTTCTGTGTGTTGTGTCTTTCTCTGTCTGCTTCCCCACACGCACAGCTCTCCGCTGAGATCCCAGTGCTTTTCCAACGTGAGACCTGATGTCAGCCAAAAGGCACGCAGGGACTTAGGGAAGGGAGGGTGCTGCAGGAAGGAGCGGCGCCCCAAGACACACACAGCTAACACTTCCTGGACTCAGTCTTGGATGCATACTCAGCTCCATGGAAGCTCTCTTGTTCCTACTGAAGTGATTTTTTTGAGCTTGGACAAAGCAAATAATTTTAGCCATGCACTATTTACATCCAGGCAAGCAGCCAGAACATACCTCTGTCTATGGTTGCATCCACTGTTAAGCAAAACTGTCCCACTGTTTTATTTATTAACCAAACATTTCCAATAGCCAAGCTAATTTTATCCTTTCCTTAATGCTGGCTGAGGATGACTCAGTCTGGCTGGGAGGAGTCTCAGTAGCATGGTGCCCAGATTTCAAAAACCAGTGTTATACAGAAGGAAGGGCTGGCTGTCCAGGTACCATAGTGGCTCTGGCTTTCGACCTGCTCACTTTACCTATCTCATTGTGTAGATGTGGAATAAAGAAACCAGTGAAGTGTTCCACAAGTGAGTTTGTCAGGCAGGGTGGAGTGGAGATGCCCTTGTCTCTGTAAGAGTCAGCTGCAGCTATAACTTTTAACGATAACATCAGGAGCTGGCACACATATTTCTCTGTAAGTTTTTTAAAGTGTTAATGCTTTATCAGTATTTTTTCATGATTCACTCCTCCGTTTATGTGCATCTCTCCCTTAACTTTAGATTTACTCTCACGGAGCTCCTGGTAAGTGAGGTATCTAGTGTAGGCAAATCTTTAGGGCCCTCTTTCTGTTCAGTGACAGGTTCCTCTGGGAGGTGATTCACTCACTTGCTTGGGCAGTCCCAGAAAATCCTGCTCTATATTTCATTAGTAATTTACAAAGGCAAGCAGACGATGTTGAGTTTACAAGGTAAAACTACGTAAGTAGTTTTGTTCCAAAGATGAGGTTAAGTTAGATGACATCCTTCTGGACTCAAAATTTCTGTTACTAAAATTTTCAAGATGTAGATAAGTACTTTTTGTAAACAGGGCTCTAAGGAATAGAGGAGCCAGTGTGGAAGCACAGACTCTCCTAATTTATCTCCAGTCTCCAAACCAGGAATACAAGGACGAGTTTATAAGAAAACAGCTATATGTCATCCTGACCAAGTTAAAACACAATTCAGGTTCCCTTCCAGCAACATCTCAGTAGTGCAGTCCTCAAAATAATTGAAAAGAAGTTCAGCCATAGGATGAATTTCCACTACTTCCAAAGATGCCACATGAATGTAACGTGTTCCTACCTAAGAGTATTCTAGCTGATATCAGCCAGCACTGAGTTCTCTGAACCATTGTAATAACCTTTAGTTATCCTTAGTTATCCTTTATTTACTGAACTAGCACTGTGCAAAGAGTTTGCTCAGTAGTGAGGCCACTCTGGCTTTGGAAGAGTTTTAACCACCCACATTGTTTCTTTCAGACGTGGGCAGAAGCGAGTTTATTCTGATTCAGATGGAAACAAAGAACAAGAGCTTGAAAAACAATGAAATCCCCACAAGTGGGATCAACCAGGTTGTTTTTCTTTTAGTTCTTGATTACAAATTCACAGTATTTTAGCTGCTGAGGCCTCAAGGGAGCCTTTTGCTTTTGCAGAACTATGTCAGTGCAGAGGGCTGGCACTTAGGAAACTGGTATTTTCTTCCTAGCACTGCCACTAGCCAGGGGACCCTGACAAAGTGACCTGCTCTCCCCACGTCTTGTGCACTTCCCTTCTTTTAAAACCACAAACAATGGACCAAAGGCTTTTGCTCTGCAACTTGTAAATGTAATGTCCCATGTAATAGCAGGCTCTGAAATTTGATTTCCTATATTACAAAGCCCACAGGGCTTTGACATTTAATTTTACCACCAGAATTGTCACCTCTATTTGAGCAACACTCGTAAACTGAGTCCTACCGTGGGACTCAAGACTAAGGATAAAGCAGGCTCCTCCTAAAAGGTCAGTAACCCTGACTGAAGCCTCTTATGGATAACATGAGCCTGGCAAAATATGTTCCCTTCCTGGGTTTTGATCTCTGTTTTGTGCAGAAAGACAGGAGGGGTTCAGTTGAAGTTTAAGCGTTTAGTGCTGGTTAGGAGTATCAAACTCCAATTAGCAGAGTTTGTTGGTTCAGGATTTCTGGTGGCCTGTTCCTTCAGCTGAACATGAAGCCCCACCGTGGGTGTAAGCAGGAGGCCTTTTGAACAGGGCATTGCATGCTCCCCTGAAGACTCAGGGCACACCAAGAAGGTGTGTGTGCTGCAAACGCCTCTGCAGATATGCCTCATCTTGGCAGGACCCTGCCTGTTTCTGTATCATGGCTATTGTGGATTAGTAATTGCAACCAAGCTTTTGATTCCCCTCCCTTTTCCTGCTCTCCTTGTCCAGTTGCCTGCCGTGAGCTCAGTGAAAGCACTCACATCTCCCATCTGTCCCTGCAAAAACATGCATGTTGAGCAGCTTGACCTCACTGCTCCTATCTATTAGTATCTTACTGTTCCCCTAATAACTTGGCTTTGCTATCCTTGAAGGTAAAAATTTAAGCAGGTATAGAGGGAGGAGTCCTGGTCCTGTGCAAGGTGCTGTGTCCTACCCACCAGAGCAGAGCAGTGCATGAGCAGCTGTGGAGGGAAGCCTGATAGAGCTGGTGCCTGTGGGGGTAGGGCTTGCATAGGAATGTTCGGCGTGTGATGAATGTGCTGCACTATTTACATCTCTTCCCCCCTTCAAGTTTTCATTGTGCTGGAGGCTGCCTAGTCCAACAACTCCAGCTCCTGCCGTCTTTACCAGCTATGAGCTCTGTGGTCTGTGCTTGGCAGACTTCAAAGCACTTTCCATCAGGTGTAAGGATGTTCAGTTAGGAACACGTGGAGTGGTTATGCAGGCCATGTGCTGGAGGGAGGTTAGAAGGACGGGGTGCTCTCAAGGGAGTTCTGGTTCCTTTGGCTGCTGCACAGAGGAGATTGAGAGCACCATGTCATGCCATGGGCACAGGGGCTGCTGCTCAGAGGGGTACTAAGCAGAGTGGTCCAGGCTGGACTTTGAGGCTCTTGCTCTTGTGCTCTCATTACAAAACTAAAGGGTAGAAGGTGATTCTCCTTCTGACTGTTTGTGCAGAGTTCAATGGCAAGCAGCCCAGGGCAGCAGGACCATGACTCCTGTCACTGGCTCTTATGGGTGTGAGACAGTTGAGCACAAACTTCTTCTGCCTCCTGATGAAGATAAGATCTAAACATCAATCTCCTAGATGCTAAACTGAGTTTAAGAGAGAGAGACATAGTTACCTTTCCTCGGGGGCTTTGTGTTTTGCACTTGTAATTTAACCTGCAATCCCAACAGCCACCTGTTTGCTTAGAGGTCTAATTTGAGGCCAGGACTTCCTTCCACCCTACTGTCACTGTGACTAAAAGCACTGCTGCTTTTTTATTTTACAGGAAATACCTTGTCCTGGCTGTCATGCACCAGTGCTATTCTGTGAACTCTAAGGGCCGAATATGAGCCCTGTACTCATGGTAATGACAGGATCCTGGAACTGGTGATTGTGTTTCTCACATCTGAATTTTTCCCCAGGCAGTACTGGCCAAGAAGCAACATATGTGGAAAATATGATATTACGTTTATGCCTAGCAGCAGTTGCAATATGTATTTCAGTAGCAAGCCAAGGCCTGAAATGAGAATGGAGAAAGAGCTGCTCACTCCTCTCACGCAGCCAACACACTATTTTTCATGAGCTAAGTGCCTGTGGTGGCAGGAGTACATTAGATCCCGCCTGAGGTTTGTCTGACCGGCTGTGGACATCCTGGGTTCACTTTAAAGCTGGTGCAGAGATAGAGACACATCTGGAGGATGCCATCTCATCCTTGCCTGGCCATGCAGAATGATGCAAGTCACGCCCTTGTGGTGCCTGCCTCTCTGCTTTGGCTGTTGGGATGGCTGAGCTCCACATGGGCATCTCCACTGCTGATCTGAGTGGCACAGAGGGTGGTGGAGATGGGGAGCAACTGGAACCTCATATCCATCGATCAGGTCTGGCCAAACCTCTAATGTGGAACATCTTACTCCTCCTACAACTCCATGCTTCCAAAACAACTCCATGCCCTCAAAACACAGTGGTGTTGGAGACAGGCAGTCCTGGGTGTGGCTACTATCTTGCCTCTTGATTAGAGGTTCTGGATCCTGCCAGCAGGTTTAGCTTTCTCAAGGGTTATGGCTTTCACCTTACCTCTTCTGAGATGATGCAAGCCTAACAAGCCTATACCTCTAATTTTGTTCCCACTCACCAGTCTTTTGTCAATATAGACTGTCAGAAGCTGTCTCACGCCTTGTTTTGGGCAGCATGTAGCATGGCAAGTTCTCAGCATTGAGTGAATCTCACTGCACTTTTGAAAATATAAAATAAAACAAACAGTAAAAAAATCCATATTAATACCTAGAAGAAAAGTATGTAAGTGGGTAACTTCCCTGTCCAAAAGAGATTTAAGGTGTGTAAGAACTGTTGTGGCTCTGACTAACCATAAAACAAAGGCCATTACAGCTGAAACATCAACTCTTTTTTTGTAGTTGTTATCATGTTAATAAGCAGCTCCTAATTTAAAGAATAGAAGTATTGGAGCTTTCAGCACATCTCTAAATAGTTCATTTTGATAGATATTGATTTGCACTGTTAAAAACATTGCCTTATACTGCTAATCTAAATCTATCCTACTTTTGCTGTCTAGCATGGGGTTGGCATTGTGCTTCTTTCTTACAGTCTGAAGATTAACAGAGATCTCTTGGGTATGAAGATGGTGATAAAGTGCCAAAGGAAGTGGCCTTTGGATTTTATTAATTTTATTCAGTATTTATGCAATGCATTTATACTTACTGGTTTACAAGGTGCTTGTCAGACTCCCACTGTGCAAGTTTTTGTACAAAACCAGAATATGTCTCTGTCCTAATGCTGTTCCTATCCGTAGAGCAGTTTTGGTGCTTCACTGTCCCCAGTTGTCAACCTTTTCCTCTGATTGTGCACCATGGACAACCTCCTCTATTATTCTTTTGTTTAAAACTTCTCAGTCTTTTTTGCTTCTGATTTCAGCTGTGACATCACTTTGGGGCATCCACTATCTGCTGTGGGTGGAGACTGTGAGTCTGGACAGGAGAAAATACAAGTGAAGAAGCAGAGGAGCCAGATCAGCACCCCTGGCAGTCTGAGGGAGTTCGTGGCCTCCCACTGGGCTACCGTGGCTTGTGAGCATCATGGCAAAAATGAGCAACAAAGCAGCACTGCCAGTGGAGGGCCATTCCTCACCAGCACCAGGGACACCGTGGGGAAGATGTGAGGACAAAAGGCAGCAGAGATTGGCACCGAGATCTTGTTTTGGGTGGGAATCAAAAGCCTAACAATGCGTTTTTAAGCTCTTCCCTAATGAGTTTGTAGTCCTTCTGTCCACCCCCTCCCCTAGCCCTTGTTGCTTGTAATGGGAAAATTGTTTCACTCTTGCTTTTCTCTCTAGCTCAGCACTGGGCTCCCTTCCCAGAGCAAGTTTTTTAGCTGATTTAAAAAAGAGACTGTTTCCCCATGGGACAGTGAGGAGGCAGATGTGCTCTCTCACATGCCATGGCATGTCTGCTGGCATTGTTGGGATCCAAGTCCAAGCTTGGTATGTCTACTGAAACAAATGGTGTCTCCCTCGTGAGGCTGCTTGCCCTTAGAGACACTTTCTTCTTCCTTTTCTTCTCAGAAGAAAGGGACAGTCACATAAAACACTAGAATCTCAAAAAGGTCATGACAGGAGAATAGAGATCCAGCCTGGAAAAATATTTGGAGTCAAGAATGTTTTGAAAGACTAGGGTAGAGGGGTCAGGCATGTGAGGAGATAGATTTTCTATTTGTAGCAAATCCAGTGTCAGTTTTGTGAACAGAGACAGGGCTGGAGAAGCAGTGTGGGAAAGTAGACAGACAAGCCTGGCAGCTTCTTAATGGCTTGAGAGTTTGGATGCTGACATGATTTTCAGGCTTGTTTTGCAGGGAGGTATTTTTCCTTTTGATACATTGCTCTTGGTGCTTCAGACTCTTGGAGAACAGGAAGACTGGTCATCCATGTCAGGTCAATGAAGGTAGATGAAAACCTTTAATTCTCCTTTATTACTCTTCCTCCTAATATTTTCTTCTCCTTTTATTATTACAAGAGACTTACAACAGATTTCTCTCATCTTCTCACTTGACCTGTCACAACCCGCCTCCTGGATTTCCTCACACCTATTTCCATTTGTTTACCTTCTTAACCTTTTCTTTGCACCCCAGATTTTCAGGAATGCAGATCCTCCTCAACTCTAATTTTTGCCCAGTATCTTCTTTTTCCTGCTGGAAAATGCCATTTTCTGGATCCTTACCTCTTTTCTTGCCATTCCTTCTCTCCAACCTCTCTTAATTTTCCCCAACACACTTTACCTCTGTCATGCCTTGCAAACTCTGTGTCTACACAATTTGTTTTCTACAGCCTTTCTTGTCTCCCACATAACTCTGCCTGCCACTGAGAGGTCAGCTTCCTCATGAGGGGAAGTGGAGGGGCAGCCACCGATTTCTTCTCTGTGGTGACCAGTGAGAGAACCTGAGGGAATGGCCTGAAGCTGAGCCACGGGAGGTTTAGATTGGCTATAAGGAAAAGGCTCTTCACCCAGAGGGTGGTTGGGCACTGGCACAGGCTCCCCAGGGCAGTGGCCACAGCACCAGCCTGACAGAGTTCAGGAAGTGTTTGGACAATGCTCTCAGGCACATGGTGTGACCTGGGGTGTCCTGTGCAGGGTCAGGAGTTGCACTCCATGCTCTTTGTGTGTTTCTTCCAACTCAGCAAATTCTGTGATTCTGTGATCACTTTTCTCTTGTGTCCCCTTGGCCACATCCCTGCATCTTCCCTGGGCTCCCTCTGCTCCATCACATGAAGCATTGGGTTCTTGCCTGCACCGTTGGCACTGCTCAGCCTATTGCAGTGTCACCCCTCAGTGGGTTTGGAGAAGGCAGCCCCAGCTCCTGCAAGGTCATACTGCTGCCACAGTTCACACTGACACCACCAGCTCACACTGCCCAGTGCCAACCCAGTGGGTATTTTGCAAGAGCCCTTCTGCTCGCATCAACAGCCTTAGGGCTGTTTTGGATCTGATCTTAATACTCCTTTTGGCATCAGTCCCTATAGGCATCAATCCCTGTGATGCCTATAGAAGCGTGTGATAGCAGAAAAGCACCGAGTCATCAAAACCTCTGGCCGACTCCATCTCACTGTGTTTGAGTCCTCTGTCTGTGGTCCCTTGGCTGAGAGCAAGATCTTCCCAGGGCAGAGCAGTCCTTTGGTCTTTATCTTTTCAGCATGGTGAGTGCCACAGCATGAAGATGGCAGTAGTCTCTTTCGTAATAGTGATGTTAGCAAGAGAAAAAAATATACAGCTCTGTGTTCAAGGGTCCTGACAGCTATCTTAAATTAGATAGAAAGTGAAAAGGCACCTTGCTTGGACAGAAAATCGAACTGGGAGCAGAGGAGTGGAACTCCATGCTGGCTTTCAACTGCTGCTCCTCATAGGATTTGAGATCCTGAAGCTCCCGCCCTTCAGGCTGAGTCAGGTTTATCTGTTTGCTGATAAATACAGAGCTAAATTGGCAGACAGACCCCAGCCTCACACCCCGAAAGGAAAGAACTCCTCAGAGTTTCCAAAAAGCCCATAAGAAGCCCTTGAGGCTCAGAAGAAAACTTGGGGCTGTACATCTGGTACTTTGAGGCGAGAGGTTGACTCACAGGTCCACGACCTGGACCTGAGGCAGGATGTTTCCTGGTGGAAATCACTGATCTGTTTCCTGGTGGAAATAATTGATCTGGTTCAGCATGCTGGTGGCCTCTGTCATGCACATCTTGAGACACCTCATGCTCATTGGATTGAGACCATGCCCATCACAGGGTAATGCGTGTCAGCCTTGTAATGGGGTGTTTCAAATCTCCTAGGTATGTCTGACCTAGGTATGCCTGAGTACCAGGGCTTACCATGCTGGTGAAAATATTTTCTCCTGCTGCCCAGGTGACTGCAAGTCTGGGATCAGAAAAGCACCTAACAGTTAAAGTTTAGTTTCAGTTCTTGATTTTCCAGGAGCCTTTTTGCATCTAGGAAAATGAAATTTAATGTCTGTGCTTTCCTTTCCATCACCTTTCCTGAACATGACTAACTCTTTCTGTCAGGGCTGGGTGACCAGTCATCTGTCTGGACCAAACCCAAGCCCACTTACTGCATTTCCTGTTGCTCCCCAGCCTGTCCACCCTGCCTCTGTCTCCCCTAGCTGATATCACCACACCAAGAGCTGTTGACGTATTTCCTTGTCTTGATACTTCCAAAAGTCATCCCCGAGTAGAGGAATGATAGTCATACAGTGCAGTCTATTTTTAGCCTTTTTCAGACTACTTCTCAGACCTTGGGCATGCACTTTAACCACTCAATGTCCCACTTCATAACTTTTAGTATGGAGTACTCCTACCTTGTCTGCAAAGTACTTGTGGGATGTTAGAACTTGGGAGTTTTTTTGCTTGGAAATTGTATTATAAAAGGGACTTGTGCCCTGTTAGCATCCAGGAGTTTTGAAGTTGTTGGCAACACAGCTGATCACATCTTACTTCTTAAATGGGAAAATGCTTCCTTTTCCTGGCTTTGAGGTACTGCTCTGTAATTTCCTTTCCATCTCTACTATTCTGAAAACACTATTTTTCCCAGTCACTTAAGGAATACTGCTTTTACCCAGCAATAGCCAAGGTGTCATAGGCAGCTGTTTATTGGACAGATGGTTACTCTGCTGAACATAAACTCAGAGAAGCAGCTTCATTCCCTTGTTTTGCCAGTTCCATAGGTTGGGCCAAAATGTTCTGAGGTGGATGCTGAATAGTGTATGTGATCTGAAGGTCTTCATCTTTCTGCCTGTTGTTAATCTCTTCTGAGGAAGAGTCTCCCAAGATAAGGTGATGCTGGAGGGTTTTGAATGCCCATTCAGTGCCAGGAGAGATGGGAGGTGAATGCCTTTCCCAGGCATCTAAGCAGCATGTGGCTGGCAGCAATTGTGACAGATGACAGACACCCCAAAAAGGAGCAAAGGGGGCTCCCAGCAGCTCCAATGTTGCCACCTCTCTTCTTGCTCTCCCTCTCCTTTGGCCAGGCTCACAGCTGGAGAGGACAGCTAATACCTTCTTTGGGGTAGTGAATCTGACTTTGCAGCATCCCCTCTGACAGCACCAGGAACGTTTCTGGCTGTGTCAGCCAAAATTCCTGCCGGGGACTGCTGCAATGCAGCACACCACACCCCCGCCGGCGCTGAGCCCCAGCCTGGACAGCCGGTGCTGCTCGGCTCCAGCCCTCCCGCTGCCATAGGCGTCCCTCCTCCTCTTCCCGAAGAGCCCTGATGAATTCAGGTTGCTTGGCATCATCTCCTGCGGGTAACTCGCGTCCGCAGCGTGTGTCAGAGCAGCCTGGCGCACGTTCGGTTTCACAACGTGCTGCCTGCAGAACTCGCTGGCTCCCCGAAGGGATCGGCTGTGGTTTCATATTTCATTTCCCTCGCACGCTACACCCGAATTCCAGACGCTTTCTGGCTTTGCTGTTGCATGGACTCTGAGCGTAGGTCCTTTGCCGTACCCAGCGGAGGCAGACGGGGCTTCCCTCGGCTCCAGGGAGTGGACCATGAAGACGTCAATTGTATTTTTGCTTTGCATCTCAGTTTTCCCAGGCTTTTCCCAGGGCAGAGTTGTTAGAGAGGATGAAACTGGTTTTGCCGAGTGTAACGTGTTCTTCCCTGGACAAGTCCCACCCGAAGGATTTACGGAGCCGTTCCATGTGAAAATCTGTCAGCAGTACAACAAAGAGCCACGCTTTGCAACCCTCTACAGTACTAAGGACAAAATCCCTCTTTATTCAGCTTTTAAGTTTACAAAGCCAGCTCAAAGTGAGGAGGAGAACTGGCTTGTTGAACCGCAGGTAAGTCAGCTTTTACTTTGCTGTAAAGCAACTGTTCCTGGAGAGCATTTCTTCTGGGGTGAAGCTGGGGCTAGAATTTTGCCAAGGAGGCAAGAACTCTGCTTGTTGAACTACTGTTGGTATGAACTTGACATGAACAAAACCTATTTTTGTGCTTGGAACTGAGTAAACAAATAGTTTCTTATCCCAGGGAATTTACAGGGAAAACTGGGAGGCTGCTGTGTGTATGCAGTGCCAGGGAGAGGAAAACCCTCTCTGACACCAGTGATGAGTCTGTCCTGCCCAGCCAGCTCTCGTGGGCAGGGAGCACTGCTGGTGGGTTAAACATCACAGTGTCAAGTTCAAGTTTGTTCTGTTGCCAGAGTGATTGCAGTGTTGATAGGAGCTCTTTAGCTTCACTGAGCAGAGATAAAACATCCATTTGTGGTTCACCAAGTTGATGCTGCAGCTTTTCAGTGTGTCCCTGTGTTGCAGACTGAGGTAGGGAAATGAGTTGCTGTGTCCTGGGGCATGCAGGCTTCAGTCAGGTCAGAAGTATGCAGTATTACATGAATTTTGCCAGAGCGTCAGTGGTTTTTGTCTCCCTGACTCTTGGCATGTTTAAGCAAGGCCTTCAGGCTGTTCAATTTAAAGGAAATCCTTGAAAAATTGTGGGTGCCCTAAGAGAACTTTAGCTCTCCCTTCCNGATCACGAGGAATTTTGTAGCAACATCAAGCTACCCCACCTGTTGAGCTTAGGAAAGATTGTCAGTGTGCAAGGGTGCTTTCTTAGGGCAGGAATGGCTGCAGTATTAGAGTAGTGCGTTGGGAGTGTGGCCCTCAGCTACTGGATGTTGCCAAAATCAAAGCTCACCCCTCTGCCAGGAGAATGCTGTGCTTATTTTTCTTATGTGGGGTGATAAGATACTAAGGCCTTGAGGCCACAAGCAGTGAAGACAGGTGATCCTACATGCTTATCTTCACCCTACACTGTCTCCTTGCTCTCTGGGCTGGGTTTTGAGTTGCAGGAGTTCCTAAGGGCCTTTTGATCTGAGCTCCTTCCACTTCACAGGCAAGCTGTGGGAGTTTGCCCTTTTAAAACAGAGGAAGCTTTTTGCAGACTCTGTCATTATTGAGTTGTGGAAGGGTGGTGAATTTTTAAAGTGCAGAGGGCACCTCATCTGGCAAGGATTTTTGGTCAGTGCCAGGGAGCTAGTGAGGTAAAGTGGCAGAGAAGAGATCCTTTCCCATTTGCCTTGGCCATTGACACTCTTCATCACCTCTAGCCCCCATATCTCCTCCTGCTTTTTGTGGTCCAGCTCTCCCAACCTGCCTGGGTAGGTTCAAAAGCTGTTCCTGCCGTGGAGCAGTGGGCAGCCACCCCCCAGAAACTTTGGTTCTCCTGCACCTCCCTTTAGCTGACTTCTCTGCCTTTCCTGCTCCATCCCCTCATCTTTGTTCCTACCAGCACACGAGGGCTCCACACCTTGTATATTCTGCCACCAAAACCTTCTGCAGCCTCAGAAGGTGAAGGTGCTATCTTCAGTCGCTCTGGCTTCTCCAGAGCATCCTCACAGGCTGACAGTAGTTCTTAGTTGACACTAATGGGTCCCCTTCATCCATTGCTGAAATGCAGACGTTTCAGAGGCAGAAGGTAGCAGCTCTGCAGTTCACTGGAGGAACCTCTGTCTGAGACAGAAAAGTACTAGGACAAAAAAGATCTGCAGAAGAATATATAAGGGCAAGAAATCAAGAATATGAAAAATTCCTATAACTCCGGAAATAAGTACATACAGCTCTCTCAGACACTGCCACTGGCAGGAACGAGTGGGGAAGAGCTTTCACACACATTATGTATGTTCTGCCAAGGCTAGGTCAGATGGCTGCTGAAGGGAATCCTTAGCAACACCTGCTCTGCAGCATAGCCCAGTGAGCTCATATCGGCGATTTTCTGGGTAATTTCCTTGCCAAGACAGGGATAGCTGGGTGCGAGCTGGCTCAGCTGTACAGTGGCATGTGCATGCACATGGAGATGGAGACACACAGCAAAGGGAAAGAAATCACCATAAAAACATTCTCAGCACTCCAGTGAGGGCCTCAAGGTTGTCTTACTCAGTTTTTTGGGATAATGATGTAAGTGGTGAGGGCACCATCTCATTCCCTCCTCAGCAATGTCTGCCTGAGAAACAAATGCCAAATGTAGCACAGAGGCAGTAATTGGGTGAGAAGGGTGAGGAATGTCAGTGCCACCCACTGCTGATTGGCAGCTGGAAACAATGAATAATTTCAGCAATTAGTGAAAAATTAGAGAGCAGGAAGAGTAGACTGATGAGCAGGGTACTGATGGGACTCCCTCAGGTGCAAGTCAGAAAACCTGCTCTGCCACAGATGTCCTACGGGTTGAGAGCAAGTCACTTAGGTGTCTTTTACCTCACTCCGTTTTGGTTGTCTGAAAATCTCTGTATTTGATTCTGTAGCTTGGAGAATGATGGAAGACTCTGGGAATTGCTTTTTCCATTTTGATGTATGAGTGACTGGATGAATTATCTTGTTTTCATTTGGTTGATGGCTACCCCCAGGCAGATGACCCAGGTGGGATTCTTGCCCAGCTATTGTGCAGCTCCCTCCAAGCTGCTCTTGCAATCTGACTCGGTAGAGAGACAAGAGAACAGGCATTTCTAGAGCCCCTCATGTGAATGTCCTACTACAGAAACCTCAGTGTAAGATGCACTGTGCCTCCTCCCTGGGATATGAATCCCACACTAAGGTTGGATCAAACATTTCTGCTTCAGTCAAAAGTGTAAGGGGGCCTGAGGAAGTAGCGGGGGGAGTGGGATGCTGAAGTTCACCAGGGATCCTACATAGCAGAGTGGGGAGGCAGGGAGGTGGCAGTGTCCTGCCTTGTTAAATGACCAAACTCAATGGAAGCTGCCTGCCCTAATAACTGTGTGTTGCCATACTTTTAATCCCCCTCTGCCTCTGTCCCATCTGTGAAACTGCACCCCCACTTAATGACACACATCAGTATTGTTACGTGCTAACATCATACCGATTTTTCAGGGTTCAGGCACATAAGTAATTTTTTAAATCTCTGTCCTATGAATAAGGACTTCACCTGTCTGCTTGGATTTTGCCGTGAGCTGTTCCCGGTTATTTGGACAGGTGGATTCATGGCTGATCCATGAATGCAGATATGCTTTGGGGTGACACAAGCCAAAAGCTTTTTGAAGCAGGGAGGAAAGGTATCTTGCAATGCAGATTAGATGCAGTGCTGAGTCAGCCTGCCTGTGGGACTGAGCTGGAGGAGGCATGAAAACCTCAGGTACCCATTAGTTATTACAAACCATTATAGGAGTTATTATAAGCATAATTAGGTGATGTCAGAGCCTTACACATGAACAGCACACAGCAACATTTTTATCATGTCCTTTTATAACTGCACCCAAACAATCCCAATGGTACATGCAAAGGCCTGCAACTGGACAGCTAACCAGGGACATATTTTCTTGATAGGCTCCTCAAGGAGCAGCTCATAAGGAGAGAAAAGTTAAGTTTATACCATCTGCTTCATGTGTGTTGGGAATCTCGGCCAGAAGGCGGAGCTGATCCATCTTAGGTCTGTATCCTTGTTGTATGAGAGCACTTACCATGGGAGTGAGATGAGATTAGTGTTTCTGAGAGGGTATAAAGCTCCCAAGGGTCATAGCTTGGAGCACAGTTCCTGGGCACAGCCTTGCACCTGTGCCCACTCCCCTCACCTGTTCTGTGTGATTTAATACACTGAGTATATTCCTTGCCCCATGGCACACCATCACGAATGGCAAGGGATGGGGGGACAGGAAAAGGCAGTGATTTTGTGGAATGCAGAATGTCTGGTCTCATCAGCCAGCTGCAGCCTGTTGTTTGGGGTGACTGAGCAAGAGGAGCAGAATAAGGCAATAGAAGTGCAGAGTAAGTCTGTTTTAAATGGTATATTTAGAAAAAGCTGTGACTTGTGCATCAGCACAAGAACTCACTGTGATCCTTGCAGTCCTGAAACAATAAGCATTAGATGCTTCAGAAAAAAAGAGCAAGAAACCTCCTTAACAAGAGGTGGGGTAATTCAGCCCTCTGCAGCGGCCAAGATTGGCACTGTGACCATGCTTGGTGCAGAGGCAGCCCTGTGCCTCCACTGCAGGGGTTTGGCTGATGCAGGAGGCCAGCCAGAGCTCAGTTCCCAGGAGAGGGTGATGGGCAGCTGCTGACACTAGCTGACAATGGCCCTTTCAGCCTGACTCTCAGCACAGGCTGGTGCAGAACTGTGAGGAGGCGATGTGGCACTAAGAGGATGCAAGCTCTGTGTAAGGTTGCAAGGACATAGTTGGACAGCTGTCCAAGTGCACTGCAGGATGATCAGGAGACAATGATGGATGACCTGGCAGTGATTCAAGGTAGACTAAGAACTGTCTGCCATATATGTCTCCAAAGTGCATATTAGGTAGTGCAGTAAACAATTTATAGGCCGGGGCAAAGTTAGAAGGTTTAATTGGGCCAGCACAGTGCTGGAACCTGAGTGTCACAGCCTCTGAAACAGAGGCTACAGGAGACAGTGAGTGCCAGAGATTGTCTGCCACCCCTGAGCTTCTACCAACATGTTCACCCTCTAATCTGAGGAAGAAAATAACAATTTGGCACAGCCCTCTGGAATGGCTGCAGGCAGTGTAAATAGGAATGACTGTGGAGCTGTGGCCACCTGAGAAAGACCTGAACACACCCTGACATTGAGTGCTTCTCCTCCCACTGCTCTTCACCGCCTCCGCCTGCCCCCTTCCCTGGTGCATGACTCCAGGACAAATTCCCGCTGCACTAATTGCTACCCCTGGCTCCATGCATGGGAACCGCAGACACAAGCAGGTAGCACAGATTCCATCGAGGACCTTTGGTGATGGCAGCCTCACCCATGCTATGCCAGGAGCTGTGTGGTTATTAAGGATGAGGTTCAGACTATTAATGACATGAGTGTCAGAGTACTGATGATCAGCCCTGCGAGAGCCCTAGGAGCTCACTGCTGTGTCTCCTGTTCAGGTCACCTGACATGGCGTCTGGCTTCATTCTTGCTTCTTACACAATAAGTGGTGAGAGGTGAATGGCTTCTCTAGACATCTTATACACCATGGCTTCTTTGTTTTTTTTTCTTTCTCCATGGCTTGAATTTTATAGTTCAGAGGGACATAAGGTGCCATGGTAGGTTTTTAAATGAACTGCAGGTACCACAACAGTAGGAGGTGAAAACATGACCATAATCAAGCCATCTATTGGTCTTAAAAATCTCTTCTATGACAAAGCACGAGTTAGAGGCTTGATATAGGGTGTCTGGTGAGATTTTGAAGGCTGTGCTGAGCTGTGGACCAGACTGGAGAGCTGCGAATATCCTTTAGAGCCTAAACCAATGTGTTTGGCAGAGAAGCGAAGTAGAGAATACACTTGTCTGAAGCACCTCAAGAAAGGTAAGGAGAGAGTGCAGGATATAAGCCAAGGCACAGCATGTACAAGTAGTCCTAATGAAAATTATACTTCAAGGCCCATTTTACACATTGCTTTCTAGGAAGGTGAATTGCATGGAGTAACACTTCTCTCTACTGTTTCAGATAGATGATCCAGAAAATGACTTGCATGAAATGGCTCATGAAACTGATATTGGTGGCACTGTGGCCAACCTTGGGGCAAATCAAGCCCTGACCTCAGACTACGTGGGCTCCGGCTATGAGAGAGGCCTACTCAATCCCAGCTTGCTTAATGAGGAGGATTTCCAGGTGGCCACTTACACACTCACGAACGCCGTCCCTCTGAGCCCAGCTCTGAGCAAAAGCTGGCACAGAGACATTGGGAAGGTAGTGGAGCAAGCTCTGATCCCTCACTGCTCCAAGATGGATCATCTGTATCTTCTTGCAGGTGCAATTCCTTCCAGTGTCCGAGTTAAAGGCAAGGTATCAGTGCCAGAGAGCCTGTGGCTAGCAGCCTGCTGTGATGCTCCAGAGGGATGGTCCCTGGGACTAGTGAAGAAAATCGATGATGAAAACAGCTTGGCAGACCTCACGGTGAGAGAGCTGGAGAAACAGCTTCTACCTGGAGCTCACTTGTTCAAGGGCAGCTGTGGGGGAGACAAACAAAGCCAGGAGAAAAGAGAAGCAGTACTGCAAGCAGTCAGTCAGATCCGCTCTGGAGAGGAAGTAGGAGCAAGTGACAACCAGGAGACCAAAGACAGTGGCTGGGTGAGAAGACTGGCTGGCATCATTGCTACCCCTTTCATCAAACTTCTGGAACTCCTCATCTACATCTTTGTGGAGCTGGTGAAATTTGTGTTTTATTTTCTGTGGCTTGTTGTAAAGCGAGTTGTTGGCACAGTTCTGGATGGAGCCTACAGCCTGTGGAATGGGGTGGTGTCCTACCTTAAAGCTGTCAGCATGGTGCTCATCAGCATCCCCTATGATCTTGGAAGGGTCATCATCAACATCTTCCTGGGCTTCCTGCAAATTGTTCAAGATGTATTGTCCCTCACCTACAGGATCCTGAGCATCCCCGTGGGGTTTGTCCTTCACCTGGCTGCTTTCCCTTACCACTCCATCTGTGCCATTCCCTCTGTCCTTAAAGACATGGCCACTGGGATCGGGGGCACCTTCTTGCTGGTCATCGATGCCACAGCCGCGGTTCTGCATGGCTTTTATTACCTGGCTGGTCACATCGTCAAACGGTTTGTCCCTAAAGGCTCCTCTGATGACTGATAGGGGCAGAAACCAAGGCTGCAAACACACGGACTGAAGGAGGAATGGGGCAATGCTTTAAGATATGTGGCCAAATGCTGTCAATTTCATTCTGGTATTTATTGTAGTGACTTTAATAATAATGAACTGACTGGGGAATAACAAGGAGGGACAAGGCAATGTCGCTCGGGGCCGCCACCACTGTAACTCAAGTTCTGTCTGTTGTAAAATGTTCAGGTTTTATCGGTGCAGGCTACAAAAAATGTCTCTGATTTGCAGGTGTCCAAGATGCTTCCTCTGGGAAATGTGCTCTAAATGTGGTACAAGGTAATTTCTTTCTGGCTATGATGACACTGAGACTTACACAGTGGCAGTGAGCTTTGCAGAAGCCACTCCCTTCCAAGGAGCAGGTGGTCGCGGTTAGGGGAGGATATTAGTTACAGAGGGTTACTGGGACATGATGAAAGGAGAAGTAGGTACGAGTGCAAGGACTTGGGGCAGTGAAACAGCAGGGAGCAGTGTGGAATGGGGGCAAGGTCCTGCTGTTGGCTGCATTGCTCATTGCTCTGGTGTCCCATTGGTGGAGGGGATGCAACTGGGTATATCTCATAGTCCTCGGGTCTTTCCAGACATCTGAAATTGCATGGATCTTGCTGCAAGGAAAGACCCAGTGCCCATTTTTTTGCATGATGAGAAAGCATTTTTCCTTAGCCTTACCACCTTCCCCCAACCCTTCCTGCTCTCTGGTGACCACTGAAGGTCTAAGCCCTGAAGCTTCAACACGTGGTGTTCTCTAAAGGTCTAAGCCCATTAATGTCTTAGCCCAGAAGGCATAGTGTCTGCTCCAAAGCCCAGCAACATCTGGGAGTTGTACTTTTGGCTTCAAATCTGTTGCCACCTGCCTTGCCTCCCTTGGGAGCTGACTTCTCCTGAAGAATGCAGGGCACTATGGACAGTCAGTGGGACTGTCAATGGGAGGAGAGGCAGGAGGGATTCCGGGCTGCAGTGCTTGTTCTACTGTGTGAAGACTCAGCTGGTGAGCCCATGCACAAACAGACCCCTTAATGTCAGAGGCAGGACCAACCCCTCTTCTGCACTGCTCATCCTCTCTGCTCACTCTTCACCCCTTCTTCCCTCTGCCAGCATGAGCCATGCTCCCCAACACGGGACACTGGAGCTGGGGCACACATCAGGGCTTTGCAGGGGACCATCAGGGGTTTGCAGCCAGATGAGGGGCACAGAGACATTTGTTGCTGCTGGAGAAAGGCACGGGGTGCTGCCCTTCCCCGGGGCTTGGCTCAGCAAGGGGCTTTGCATCTCTTGGTGCAGTTGCCTGCAGGAGGGAAGCTTCCTGTCTCAGCAGCACTTACTTTGGCTGGACTCCAAGAGGCATTTGGGAGTCCTACACACATGGCTCCTTCCCTTCACATCTGCCTGTGTCCCTCCCTCCAGCGCCAGCTTGGTGTGGCCCCCTGATCTGCCATGGCATCCCATAATGAGTCCCAGGAGTGAGCAAGCTGGTGCTGCCATCTCGGTGGTGCTGTGTTGGTGGTGGCCTGTCCTGGCTCAGTTACTAACATGGCAGCTTTGCCTCTCTGCATCATGTTGCCTGCAGCAAGGCTGAGCTGGGGTGGATGGATTCAGAGGGAAAAGGAGACTTGGCTGGCTCACTATGGGACAGGGAGTTGTTTCTTTAGCTCAGAGGCTGTATTCAATGCAACCAGATGTGTGTGCACATCCCAGCCCAGCACACCGTGGCCAGGTGGCACCCAGTTCAGCAGTGATGCAAATGGCAAAGCTGGGAATGCTGACAGTTGTGATGAAGTGGGGAAGCAGTGGCATGAGTGGGAAGAGAGGATGACTCCTTGTCTCACCCCCTGTGGGCCACAGCTGGTTTATGGAGAAAGAGAAGCTGCAAGCAGCGCTGGCTTTGTTCAAAAGGAATGGCAGCTTTCGTGTCCCGGTATGGGTACAGTTGGGTAAAAGTCAGTGGTGTTTTGCTGTAGGAATATTGGGTGCAAGGGGCACAGTCACTGCTCCTAACAGTCAGAGGGCAGCCAGCAGATGCTCTCCAAACTGAACTTTGCATGTCTGCCCACTTGAACATGCCTGGTCTGCTGTTGAGACAGATGTGGAGCTGATTTCCCACTCCTTGACAGGACCCTGTCTCAATCCCAGTACTCCTCTTGGGCTGCACCGCAGCTGTCAAGGCAGGAAAGCAGCCTGCTCAGGTCCCAGGAGATGCTAGGGTGGGGTGACAGGGCCCCCAGTCTCGGGTCCCAGGATTCCCAGCAGCCTCTGAAGGCTCGTGTGGTGGCAGCAGCTCTCAAGTGCAGCCCAAGCACTGGGCAGGAGGGGTAGCTGCCCCCCACAGCTGTCTTGCACCTTCTGTGTGGCCTTATCTCTGACCCTCTTAGCTGTGTGTCACTGCACAGCAGCCAGCAATGCACTTCTTGGGGGCTCTGTCCCCACAGCAGCTTCCCCACACCTGAACCCAGCAGCTCCTGCATCCCAGGTCCACCAGCATCTCCAGTGCAGCTCTGCAGTGACATGGGAGCTCATGTGCTGAGAAGCAGCAAAGCTCAGGCACCTCAGGAGGTCTGCACTGCCACTTTGCCACCACCGTCACTACCCCACCTAGGCTCGGGTCAGGCCAGCAGGTCTCTGCTGCAGCCACGACTCCTGACTGCAAGTGGACAGTCCTTGAAATCTAAGGTGCTGCAGCTCTGTAGCATTTGGGCAGATGTGCAACAGTATTATTAAAATTGTCTTAACATGCTCAGATTTCAGATGCTAAGAACAGTAACTGGCATGGGGCATTTTTCTTCTGTGCTGCCTGTCTGAGCAGGCAGTGGGAAATCTGCCTTGAACGTAGAGCAATCATCACAGAACAAGCAACATCCTGCTACAAACCATTGTTTGGGATTCTTCTTATCTAGGCATGATTTATGGTTCCTGAGCTTTACTCTATCCTTGGAAACATATAGCTTCAACAAAATAAAATGAATTTTCCAAAGAGATGCTCATATCACTTTCTGTCACAGTTGCAAATGGGATAATATAACCTAGGGTGCCCTGACTAATCAAGAAAACTCCAGTAGCACAGTTGTTCTTTCTAACAGCTTGACATCTGATATTAATGGCCCTTTTGTGCTTTTTAAACACCTTTACTCTCTCAAACCACTCTAAGACTCAATTAATTAAGCTGCAAAATAAGTAGGTAAAAGCTGAGGTGTTTCAGGCAGCAAATTTGGTACTGTGTGAGAGGGGATTGTTTTATTCTTGTGAGATGCAGTGAGATGCACCTGAAGTGCAATATGATGGCCAGTTTTTATACAGAAATCACAGCAGAGCAGCACAGTTCTTTGCAGCTCATAGGGGGAAACTCTGTCTTGTGCAGTGCCAGTCTCTGGACTGGCTTCATGACAACTCCTTTACAAGGAGAATGAGCACTCCCTAAAAGGGATAATTTTTCTCCACTGAAAGCATAGAGATCCTGTGATGAGTAAACCAGATGTTGGCACCTATGTTTTGCAGGTACTTCTCTTTGGGCAGATGAACCCCTGCAGCTGAGTTTGCAGCTGTCTCAAGTCTGCAGGAGCTGGTGAAGCACTGGTATAGGTTACCTGGAGAAGCGGTGGATGCCCCATCACTGGAAATGGCCAGGGTCAAGTTGGCAGGTTGGATGGGGCTTTGATCAATGTGCTAGGCTGCCCCTGCTTTAACCAGATCACCCAAAGCTTCAACACAGGGGTCTCTGCACCTCGAGGTGACCCTTGTCTCTACTGCATCCACCCATGCAGAGGGATTTGGTAGCCCTGGCAGGACAGCCCCTCAATCTCAGGCCCTTTGGGTCACACCTCTGCTGCCATGGCACGTTTTGGAGCTGCTCAGCTTGCATGGAACTCCATCAGCAGCTCTGTCCCTCACTCTGGTCAGGGAGCTGCTCCTGTTCAGCAGGGAATTGAGCCGTGCTTGCTCACAGGTTATCTCTCCAGTGTAGTCAGTGCCAGAAAATGGAAAAGTTATTGGAAAATAAATACCAGTGTAACTCGTTTGGCCAGGAGGGATTGTCTGGAGCAAGGAGTGTGAGGTGTGTCCAGGGTGTGTATGTATTAGTGAGGTTGTGATATTGTGGGTTTGGCATGGGATGATTCCTCTTTGCTGCAGTCTCCTGGGCTGTTGCACTCACTTCAGTGAATCTCACACTGGATAACATCTGCTATTGATTTCCACAGAACTGGTGTTTCCAGCCAAGCAGAAATGCCTAAAGACTTTCCAGTGGTGTCAGTGTTACAGCTGGTTGGAAAATCTCCAAGGAATTATATTCTGTCAGAACGGGGTGATTTATCATATAGGGTTCTTTTCATTGCAATTTACCATGTTTAGTGGAAAATATTTTTCAGTCCAGGTTGGAACAAGGACAGGAAACATCCAAGAGCAGCCCAGTGTCTGGATTAGTGGTTTGGATGTGGACATTCAGCACCCACTCCTGCCTAACAGCAGGTCTGGCATGTGAACGTGGCTCTCTCCGTCTCAAAGGCATATCCTTCAGCCATGGCCCATCTTAGCATATGTGTCATTTTCTTCCATTTGTAAGGCTGAAAAAACACTGTCTCCTTTCCAAAAATACTGAAATTGTGACAATATTCTTGGGAGGTAGAAGCCATTTTCTACTGAGCCAGCAGCAAAGTTGCCTGCAAATCTGAAGCAGAGGCTTCAAATTCCTCTGAAGTATCATCTTTATTAATAAGTTGACATTTCAGATAATTTGACATGGTGAAAAATGGACATTTGGAGCAGATGTCACTGTGTGACTTCCCCCCACTACCTGCTGTTAGAAGATGGATATGGACCAATGCCAGGAGCTGCAGCAGGTGGGCAGGACTGTGCTGGTGGGCAGGGGAGGAAACATGGGAGAAGAACATCAGATGGATGGGATGTTTCAGACTAGATGTAAGGAAGAAATTTCTCTTTAAATGAGGGTAAATAACAATGAGTAAAATCCCAATACAGGTTGTCCAGAGTGTTAATAGGTGCCCCAGCCCTGGAAACATTGAAGGTCGGGCTGGATAAGACTCTGAGCAACCTGATCTGGTTGAAGATGTCCCAGGTTGAACTATGTGGCCTTTAAAGGTCCCCTCCAACCCAAAAATTCTATGATTCTGTGAAACCAAGTGGCTGGTAGATAAACAGTGAGCAGTAAGGGCTGAGAAATGGTCTCTGCTTAGTCCTGACACCAACAAGCTGCTGAGAGAAATGGAGGAGCTCCAGAGGGATGATACAATACACTCCTGGAGACATCACTTTCTGGATTTATCCCATCTAAATGTAGGCATTTGAAATTTCTTCTCTGCAGGCACAGGAGCCCCAGAGTTCAGTATAAATATCTCACCTGGCTTTCACCTGAGCACCTCAGCTGGATGCCTAAAGCTGGGGCCAAAGAAGCTTAGCTGGGGTTGGTGGCTGATGGAGCTTGTCCCACCCTTGAAGAGCCTTCAGTCTCCTTTCACGTGTCATCGAGGACAAGAGAACAGGTGCTCAGGCTCCAGTGATGAAAGATAGTTTTGTCCATCCCCAGATCCTGTGATGCTTCAGATCATGCCCCCATGCCCAATCCAAGGGAGGTTTGGTGGTGTAGGATCTATCTGGGAACCTGGTACCTGTTCTTTATTTCTCTCAGGAGCTTGTTCAAAGTCTCATGCTTTCTCTATCCGCCATGTCCAGCTCAGGTGTTCAACACTGAGCACATTTCTGTAACATGTCCTACTGGCACTGCTGGGACTCCCACGGACAAAGCACTGAGGCTCTGGACCTCTGCAGTTGTGGGGATTTGCACTCAGGTCTGCTAATTAGAGCTGGTAATGATGCCTCCAACTGAGCTGCTCCTGTTCCTGTTTTTCACAAACAATGTGTTGTTTTGGTTTTTCAACAGGGAAAAAAATAAAGAAAAAGCCTAGGGGTTAGCTTAAATCTAATACCATGTTTTCAGCTGATCTTTTCAGCATCACTGTGCTGCATTGCAGATGTGAGCTGCAGTTTCATCTTCTGCAAGCTGAACACTGCATCCCAACCGTGTTCCCCCTGACGTGGAGGGTGGAGGAGAGTCAGAGTCCCCCAGGAGATGATTCAGGGCAGATGTCACCCTCTGGTGGAGTCTCTGCCTCTCTCCACGAGCTGCAGAGGAAGCCAAGAGAGATTAGCTAGGTAATTTTACAAGGCAAATTAAATGGCTGTATTCAGGCAGTATCACCTCCCCAGCCCAGCCCTTCTGGTGCTTTAAGAGACATTGGGACTCAGGTCAGGATGGGAGAGGTGTTCTGGGCTGAAGCTAAGCCCTGCTCCATTGGTGCTGCACTGTGGCAGCAAACTGCTGGGGAACTCCTTCCTGAGCAAGTTAACACTGAATGTTGGAGGTCACCACTGCTAAAACACTTCAGTTTTGGCTGAAATCAGGTTTTGTTGCATTTTCTTTATCTAGTTTTGGGCAGTGTTTTAGTGCCTGGATGTGCTGATACTCTGAACACCAGCCCCAGGCATGAGAAGGAGGAGAAGGAGAAGGAGAAGAAGGAGGAGAAGGAGAAGGAGAAGGAGAAGGAGAAGGAGAAGGAGAAGGAGAAGGAGAAGGAGAAGGAGAAGGAGAAGGAGAAGGAGAAGGAGAAGGAGAAGGAGAGCTCCCGTTCTGCAAAAGCACTTTCCTGCAGGTCAGAAGGGTCCCAGTTTTGCTCCAAGGGCTCAAAAAAAGCCTGAGGGAAAAAAACCCAAATGGAAGATGTGGAGGATTTTAATTTAGCATGAAATACAAATGCAGTTATCATCTTCCTTTATATATTGCAAAGCTTACAAAAAAATCAATGGTATTTACATGAGCTCATTAGCATGATGAATGATGTTATTTATAACATATGTAATTCTAGCCTGGGTTTGTAGAGCCTTTGCTCCTCTGCCCAGGTGCCTCACCAGATAGCTCCATCATGATCCAATTAAAAGTTACTGGGGGGAGTTCCCATGCTCCCACATTGCCTATAGGTCAGGCTAATGTAGCATGTTGTGCTGAAATGAAGCTGTGCAGGTGGTTGCACTTCAGCAGCAGCTAATGTACACTTGGTTGAGCAGATCCACTGATGGCTCTGTGCAGCGGTCTGGGGCTGGTCACCCTTTCTTCCCCCTGCCATGGCACCAGGAGCCTGAGGTCATGTGGGAAGAAACAGAGTCCCCAACACAAACAGAAATCCAACCCTACAGATGTGGGCTCGTTCGGGCTGAGTGGACAGCTGGTCTCCCCTGGTTGTGGCACCACTCTGCTGGCCATCCTGCCCTGCTTGTGGCTTCTTGGCTCCAGCTGGGAGGCTGGGGTTGCCCACGCTCCCAGCTGATGGTCATGGGGCACACCAGGGTGTCCCCCTGTGCTCCATGAGGAGGGGAGGAACCTGGTGGGGTTTGGGGTCAGCCTAGCCACATGTCTCCCCAGGGGTGTGCTGCCCATGCAGGGCTGCCTAGCCTGATCCCAGTCACGGCCCTTTCCCAGATCCCAGGGGCATCCCACAGCGGTCACCTATGGGCTGCAGAGACTGTCCCACGCTGTGGGAGCATCCCTGTGACACGGTCCCTGCTCTGCCACCACCCTGCAGTCCCTGGTGCAGGCGCAGGAGGCAGGGGGTAGGTGGCAGCAGAGCCCTGGTGGCCCGGGAGGATGGTCAAGGAGAAGGTCTTTGGGAATCACCAACACGCAGATGTTTCTGGCTTTGGATTTCCTGTGGGAAACCAGCTGGAGAGGTGAGGCCGTGGGAGCCTGGATTCTGCCTCTGCTGGGTACCCCCCTGTGAGCACTACCTGCTGAGTGAAGGACCAGAGACCAAATTCAGGGCAGGGCTCACTTGAGGATGGCATTGCCCTGCCCTGAGGCTCACCCATCCTCTGTAAGTTCTAGAACTAAAGCAGGAATTCCACAGTAGCCCTTGGCTTTGACGAATACTGCAGGATTTTTTATGTTTTTCACAATGATACTGGCTACATGGTCACCCTCCCTGTCCTGAGCTGCTCTGGCACCTGGAGGTAACAGCAAAGGCCACCTGCAGGGGAGCAGGAAGTTCTGCCTGGACCTAAGATGACAGATATTTTCAGTGTTTGGAACTCCCCCAAAAGCAAATACATAATCATTATATATATGTACAGATATTTATTTATATATACACGTATTTATTTTATTGTGATGAGTGCATCCTGCAGCTGGAGGTAAAGTTACACCTGAAACACCCCAGGTCTGCAGCTTGTGTTAACTATCTTTGTCTTTCTGAGGGAAAAATAAGCATCTTCCCCAGGACAAATTTCCCTGGTGATCCCTCAGCACTAAGTCACCCTTCTCTGGGGCTGGATGGGGCAGGGGGCAGCACTGGGGGACTTGGGGGCAATTTGACTGCTAGATAATCTTGGCACTGCCCTGAGCCAGCACCTTCAGCACACATTTCCTCTTGCCTTCGCATTTCCATCCTGTTTTTATGGCTCTCACCCACTTCAACTCTGGGGTTTGCCCAGATTTCCCTGGAAGAAGGATTAAATAATCTCTATTAAATAATACACAGATTAAAATCCATTACAAAGGCATGGAGAGGAAGGACACTTTGAGGACTGGATTTTGTTCCAAAACCAGGATGTTCTGCTCCAGAGATGTGTTCCCCAGTATGTGGCAAATGATGGCTCAACAGGAGACGGGTTTTATCCATTTTATTTAACCAATGAAATTCCTACTGATAACAATGAAAGTAATTTCAGCAAGTATAAATGCGATACAGTTTTAAACAAACCCCATTGTTCCGTACCTATAAATAGATTTTTCAAAACCTCATAAAAAGTGCAGATTTATGAATTGCTGTTAAAATGTTAATACATGATTCCTTTACTTAAAAATGCGTTTTTGTCTCTTAACTCACAAAAAAAGAAAGTTCCTTCTGCATCTGTTCAGATAAATTCAAGTCGGGTAACTTAAAAACTAACAAAAGTCACACAAAAAAAATCCATCCCACTAGGTCAGTCTGTCCTTTGCAAAAAAAAAAAAAACAACAAAACAAACAACAAACCCAACCAGCAACAATAGGAAAAAAATGATAAAAGCTGCTGTGGGAACCCACAGTGAACTCCTAGCAGCTGCCTCACCTTGCAGGCAAAGCTCCTGTGAAAGCATGGAGCCTGTGGCTATCTCCAGAGCTCAGGGCAGGAAGTGACCCGGGAGGCAGGACAGGAGATGTGCCACCTGCCCACAGGATGCTGGAGGGACTGTGGGACCCACAGAGCTACCACGCTTCCTCACTTCCCGGTGGTGGGAGGGAGCTGCAGGATCAGAACTTTGTCCTCAACTCTCCATCCCAAAACACCTGCGCGGTCTTGGCAGAAGGAGGCAAGAAGCTGATGGTTGCTGGGCTGGGTACAATTTACCCCCTGTCCAGAGGGTCAGAGGTGGGAGATGCAGTGAAAAGCCCCTCCCTGGGCACGGCACTGCCCTGCCTGCTGCCCCAGCCAAGGGGGCTCAGACCCACGGCTGCCAACGGGGAGCCAACGCTGCTCCTTACCCGGACGTGCCGGGCTCTGCAGTCAGCAAATCAAGAGCTAAGTTTTGCACTGAGAGAGGCTTGGAAGGCTTTTGGCTGCAGAAGTGCCATGACCGCACTTGTGGTCCAGCAAGCAGCTAGTCTGTCCATCCCTCTCATGCCAGCAAGGCTCACACCTGCCCTGTGCACTGGTGAGCAGAGTGTAGGAGGCAGCCAGCGAGAGGCTTACGGGCACAGGGGGCTGAAATAGATGCCAAGCCCAGCCTTCGCTGGTTTTGGGTCCACGTGTGCTCAAACACAGGGGGGCCGTGCAGCTCGGACCACGCTTTTTGCAGAGAGGGGCTCAGCTCACCCACAGTCAAGAGAGGTCAGCTGGTGCTTCTCCCCGTATCTACAGTGGTATTTTATCTACAGCAGGGTCTGTTTAGCAAGAGCAGTTTAAAGTGGCTATGTTTATCAAGTTTGCTACTTTATGAATTTAAAAAAACAAAACAACAAAACAAAAAACCAAACCCCAACAACTATAAATACAAAGACTCTCACACACCAGACACTTGCAGCCTGCGTGACTCATAAACCGCATCAATATTCTGTTAAAAAGCTTATTCTACTTAGAACTATACATAGTACAAGAGACTGAAAAGTGGCAGTCGTGTATGGGCACGCTACCTGCCCCAGGGTGGCCCACAGTCAGGTGCTTCCTGAAAAATCAAGGAGTTACAGTAACATGGCACAGGACTGCAAAGCCGATCACAGCTTCTGCTTACACTGCATACGAAGTACCAAGGGGAACACAAAAAAGAACTGGTGTTAATACTGATGGATTAAAGAGTAACTATAAAGATCAAAACAAACGTTCACAGCATGCTACATATATTGCTCACAAACTTTTTTTTTTTTTTAGGAAAAAAAAGGCTAATACAAAACAAGGAGTTGGCAGTCTGATTTTCAGTTATGTTGGATAGAAAGATAAAGCATATACATTCATCGTGTGGCTTTCCAGCAAAAGGACAAAAGGGTAAAACCGAGAGATTTCAAGTTTACAAAATTCCTATTCTTTTAAGCTACAGTTTATATCCAGTTCTGGTCACAGTCGTGAAAAGATCTCTGACTGTGTTGCCTCGCAGAGTCCAAGGGCTGTAGCCTAAATATTATTATTTTCCCCTTAAAAGTGGCTACATCACCCACCAACACAAGTGGGCTGCTCCTGCAGCCACTTGGGCATGTGGCAGCCGGGCTGGAGGGAAGAGGTTTGGGTCTGGTGGCACAGCATGAGCATGAAGTGAGGCATGAGACACAGTTTTGGACCATCGGTGTTTGGACCTGCTACTGTCACTGCCCCCCAGACTTCTCAGCTGGAGACACAATGCTTAGTGATTCACCCATTTTGCCTGAAAACTCCCTTCAAAGGGCTGATGGGGACAAGAGAATGCAATTCAACAGCAGCAAGCTTTTCTTGAGCAGAATGGTTCACTTCCCCTGCTCCATCTCTGGAGAAAAGAAAGGGTCCCAACTCTTTTCCCAAAGAAGCCCTCTGGACACCTTGGAAGGAGGCATCCTCCACCACCTCCCCTATCCACAGGCATACAAAAGAACCTCTCGGACACATCAGTGAAGTTTCTTCAACTGACCAATTCCTCAACTCCTCCTGCACTGGCCATGTCCCCTTGGGAGTGCCTGTGGTCTGTACCTCCCCATGCCAACAACGTGGCTTGCTCACCACAATTACTGTAACAATTGGCATCTCCAGTACCTCTAACTACTGTCAGGAACAAGGTTTCTATTTTCCACAAACCCTGATGATACTCAGTACCCGTAGGAACACCCAACTCTGTCTCCAGCAGTCCCTCCACAATGTGCATTTGGATTTTTTCCCATAGGTAAATGAAAAACCCAAATCCACTTGTTCCAGAGACTGGATGCACCCGAGGGGCTGCCGACCTGATGGCCCTCTAGGCCTGCTTGGTACAAGGGGACCTCAAATCCCCTGTTATATGTCCCTCTGAGAAACCTGCACAGCTGAATAGCTCTAGCATGGGGTGTTTCACCAAAGAAAGTGTTTCCTCAGAGGATGCACTGGATTTTTACCGTAACTCCAGAGATGGACTTTGACACGCTACTGGCAAATGCTACCTAAATGTAAGCAAACACTGAATTTCATCCTTTTGAACCACATTGAGAATCTTCCTGTCCAGAAATAATCTACTACAGCAATTAAGTGTTTCTAAACAGGAGAAAGAGCCTCAGCACTTACCAACAAGCAGTGATAGAGGAACCTTATTTTCAAGGTTAAATCTGGGAGGTTGTCCCTGCACGACTGCTCGGGGTTGGGAATTGGGAAGACAGGAAGCACTTGATGCAGGACAGGGGTGGTGGCAGGTTGGAAAATGACAGTTTTTCCCCTGATGAGCAGCAAAGGATTAAATGTCTGCAAGAGAGACCTGATGCGTATTGGGGGAGCAGCAGCACGACCACCTGCCAGGAAATGTGCTAAAAGGAGTAAATTAACACTGATCAAGATGCTCCTAAAGTTTCCTCACACTATTGTGTTCTCTCCATGTCCCAAACATGTAATCTGTGCAGTAGGTATGAAATACTAAATTAATTTTCATTTGGAGATAAAATGTTTCACTTACAATTCCTAAATGTAGGAAAGCTGGTGGATGCATCTCTTCAGAGGAACATAGTGCTGGGGGACAGTAGGAACAGTAAATATGAAGTCCAGGTAATGAAAACTGACATTTTGTTCAGCTTTTGGAATGACCGCTAATAGCAAACTAATTCTTACAGCTTTATAGTCAGATTCACTCTGAGAAGGTTCATTTACAATGAATTCATTCCCCTCTTCCTCTATTTTGTGCAACATCACCCCTTATTTATGGGAGAAGGATCCAAGCATCTACAGAAAGTAACTGAAAGAACATCACTTGAGATCAAGAAGATTTGGAGTATTTCTTTTGAGCCAAGAATCTTGAGTTCAGGCACATGCTATCCACTTACTACCACCAATGAATGTTTTTTGCAGGTAGAGGTTAAATAATCCAGCTCTTCTGAAAGGGAGTCCAAATTCTGTAACATGAGCCTGAAATGCATGCCTATGTTCATGGAAAACACACATGCATGAGAAACATTGAGAACCTGTTCTGCAGGAGCAGTGGCTTACAGTTTAACTGCTTAGGGAGAGATTTCTCTAAGCCTACATTAAGTTCCCAAAACAACCCATTTCGTTAACAATCACTGCAAATCACTTGGATCTGGTACACATTATTCCTTTAGTCTCTATGGAAATTAATTTTATTCTATTTTATTTAGGTGACTTAGTTTCTTAAAAACTCTAACTCAAAAATGCACCTTCTAGGATTTTGCTGAGTGCCTGGGTGCTTAAATTCCTATTGAAATTTAGGCAGCTAGCTGCTTTTTCCAAATCCCGTGGAAGTAGCTATCAGCGTCACTAAAAAAAAAATACACTTGAAAAATCTGGTGCTTTGACTTTCTGCACTCAAGTAAAAGAGCAGCAAAATGTTTTTCTTTTCATTCTCCTCATCTGTTCTAAATGTATAGACTTACATTCATAGCTGTTTATAAGCACTGATTTTTCTGTCCTTAAAGCTTTTTTTTTCAAGACATAGGAAGAGCTGTTATTGGGAATTCTTTAACTCTTACAGCTGAAAGTACATCCTTTTAAAGGATCAAGGTGTCGGCCAATGGAGGGGATTGTCCTGCTCTGCTCTGCACCGGGGCAGCCTCACCTTGAATATTCTGTGTAGTTTTGGGCACCCCAATATAAAAAAGACATTAATCCATTAGAGAGTGTCCACAGGAGGGCAAGAAAGATGGTGAAGGACCTTGAGGGGAAGCCACATGAGGAGTGGCTGAGGTCACTTGGGCTGTTCAGCTTGGAGGAGACTGAGGGGAGACCTCAGTGCAATCTGCAGCTTCCTCATGAGGGGAAGAGGAGGGGCAAGAACAGATCTCTTCTCTCTGGTGAGCAGCAACAGGACCTGAGGGAATGGCCTGACACTGAGTTGGGGAGATTTAGGTTGGATAGCAGGAAAAGCTTCTTCACCCAGAGGGTGGTTGGGCACTGGAACAGGCTCCCCAGAGCAGTGTTCACAGCACCAACCTGACAGAGTTCAGGAAGTGTTTGGACAATGCTCTCTGGCACATGGTGTGACCTGGGGTGTCCTGTGCAGGGTCGGCTGCTGGATTCGATGATTCTTGTGGGCCCTTCCAACTCAGCAAATTCTGTGATTCTGTGATTTTCATTTTAATGAAGACTTCAGGACAAAGGATATATGTTTAAATTAAGGCTTGATAAAAATAAGTCCATCTACAGCTCACTAAAATTCTCGTAGGACACCAAGCACTAGCAGTACTAGCCATCTGCACAAACTGCACCCAAGTTTAAAATTATTATTTCTGCCTTTAAAATGATTTCTCATGACACTCATGACACTCATGAAGTTCAGCTGTGGGTAGAGTGTTCTGGGAAATGCAAATGCTTTCTCCAGTTGGCACCTTTTTCACTTCTCTTCATTACCAAAAAAAAAATGGAGCAATCTCAGCAAGGACATACTCTATCGCAACACATATTTTAAGTGACTCTGCAATGGTAAGAAGCTGTTCATGCTCAAAAGCTCTGTTCCCTACTCACAGTGTGCCCTGTGCTATCTGGTTAATTTGTACCTACCAAGCTTTCTCTTCAGTAGACAGGAGACTACACTTTGTTTTTATGTTGGTCACGGCTGGGATTTTTTAGACTAACATGAATGCTGGTAATTACCAGTTCCAATAAAGGAACACAGAGGGAAAGGATCTACACTTCCAAGGATTATGGTACTCTTAAGAAAAATATTAATGAACAAAGTGTGAAGATTCACATTCATGAGTGCTTTAAAAATGCAAAAAAATCCAAGAATGCTTGCACATTAAAATTTGGCACAGTGTGAACCTAAAGCGTGCATAAAGTGTATGGTAACATTGTCTGTCTTTAAACACCTGTTCTGAACAAACATCTATTAAAAATCCCAAATTTGTGTATGAAAACCAGGCTATAAACTGTTGCACTGTAAATGCAATACTTTGAAAAAAAAATGCCACGTGGAAAATATTTCCAGATGTTTCAAGTTTGCATTTAATATTAAAGAAAAAAAAAAAGAGAGAAATAGCAAACTAGCTGTACAATGACATTTCCTGTGATGGAATGTCTTGCAGGCCATATGGGATTTGATATGGCACTTAAAAAAACCAAACCAAAACACTACAAGTTTTATGAAGCAATCCATTTATGGTTTCTATATTTCAAATCTGCTCATGTACTTTGCTCACAAAGGCATTTGAGCTGGCAAGTATATTTCATAAGGAAAGAAGTAAAGGCACTCATGTTTCCAAATGCAAAACTAAACCTACTCCAGAAGTCTTTGCATTTCTGAGGGGAAACAAAGCCATCATATTAGTTACCCAAATCTAGTTTCACCTCCTTTCCAGAGCTCAACTGTGCGCTTCTTGAGAACTACTTGACTTTTCAATGCAAAGAAATTTAAAGTAGTACTGAACAGTTCCCACTACTTGAAAAAAAGCAAAAGTATTGCATGAAAAATTCTCTCAGCAGAACTGTTTTATGCTCAAAAGCCATTAGGTATGGCCACTACAATCACAAGAGGGGGGAAAAAGATCATAACAACTTAGAAAATATATATAAGTTCATACATATGAGCATCTCAATATTTCTGAGAAATCTTTGCAGTTAGCTATACAAGATAAATAAATCTGATGCTCTACCCAATGCTCTCTAGAAGACAGACCAGTGCTGTCTGTTGGGTAGTTTTCTAAATAGCCAACAGGACATTTAAAAAAATAATTACTGATTTCTTCCTCAAAAGGTTTTCACATGCAGAGTCTGCAGTCTGAAAGTGCAGAAAAGTGTACAATCATTGGGCTTTCCAATCTGGGACAGACAGATAAAGCAGAAAAACCAACATGCAAAGTCAAAGCAAGGATAAGGAAAAGGGAAGAAAAGAGAAAACTAACTTTTATAGAGTACTGGTCCATGATTTTGTAAATGAAAAGTGTAAAAATATGACTGGTAGTAATTTTTCTAACTATTCTGCAATCACCAATGAAAGAAAAGTCCTGCATTAACTTCTACAATCCAACAGAACATTAAAAATAAAACTGTCCAGTTAGTTTTGAATGTATACCACAGAAAAAAGGTCACCCTCCTCAAAAGAAATATGAAAAGTCCAAACCAACAGACAAAAGCTGAAGCAGTTAACTTGTGTACTACTGGGTAAGTTTAAGCATCTCTTTAGGCACTTCACTGGTTCATTAAATGCAATAAAAATAAAGCTATAAATATCAACATTTTGTGCTCTCAAAATTAGTCAAAAGCAACAGAAATCAGCACAAAAGTGTGACATTTTTGGCAGCTTATTTCTTCCCTTCCCCAATATTACCAGTTGTCCAAAAATGCTTTGTTTTGGGGATGCTTTGGCATCTCAGTATCAGGTTGTCTTAAGCCATAAAAGCTAAAACAAAACTGCTAGGCCTTAGACAATAAAGAAATTTGGTTTTAAAATTTCTTTATGGCTATATAAGAAGGACACTTTAGCAGTGGCATGTCAGGGAAAAAAGCTTGCTTTCTTTTTAAATATTGCACTTTTCTTTTGTTCACTCACACTAATGCATAGAAACTTTTTAAACTTCGAATATTACAATTTCATGCTATGAAAAAGTTATGGGAAATAATTTCTATACATCAAATATGAAAGAACAGATATGCTAGCCTTCCTTTACTTTCCTTAGTTAAAACATTGATACAGAAGAGAGTGCAAAAAACCCCACAACCCTATATTTGGTCAGCCTGTGTATTAATTTTATAGGTGCCAACTAAACAAATTGCAACACATGATGAGCATGGATATTGTCAGGACAACTGAGGGTGACTGTCAGTAAAACAAGACTATGCATGATTGAAACACAGTAAGCGTGGCTGAAATGGCAAATCGTGAGGCCTCTTCTCTTTGGGAAGGGGCACGAAAAGCGGATGACTTCTGCACTTCAGTAGCATGCTGTAGGATTTATCAAGATTAATTTCACATTAAAGCGTGCTCGATGTTTGCATCCACATCTTGCATCACCTCCAATTGCTGTAGTAAGACAGTGACTGGCAGCAGTCTCCAGGACACACAGGAGAATCCAGTGGGCAATTCAATGCAGCACAGCCCGCGATTCCGTCAAAAGTCACGACGTGGTGGTACCTTCTCAGGACAGGCAGAACGGATCTTCTGCTGGACTCCACTAATCTGAAAAATGATTGCTTGGAAAAAAGAAGTCTCTAAGCACTTCACTCCAGTGCTTAAAGAACAAAGCGCTAGGATTGGATAGAATAAAACCAGTTTCAGGATCCTGACCGCTGTGCAGAAATCCAGCCGGAAACAATGCAGAGTAGTGCTCCTCAGTGTTACTTTTGTTATCATTAGTAATGTTAAGCATCAAGAAAATAAAACACGTCATTGCACATTACAGCCGCCAAGAAGCACGGCTAAACTTTGACACTAGAGAATTTAATAACCTGATGCTACATCACAAACAGCTTCTGGTGTGTATCTATTTCCAAAGGTCTTTACATACTCAGTTAAAAGCTCCTGTACTCCTGGCCAGCGAGTGCTTCAGGTTAAGTGACGAGTTATGGCACGAAGGGCATACAGAAGTTCGGCTTGCATCCGAGCTTCCATCAGAAGCAGATTGACATGAACCTGTAAAAAATGACATCAGCCATTTAGCTCACCTCTGAATGCAACATGGTTTATTCATTCAGGCTAAAATTTCTAACTTTGGTAAAGTATTGCTGCAAGAAAACTTGGTCTCTTCTCCCTGTAACCTTGCTGCAGGACTGCAGTTCCTGTTGATCTTCCATCTGAGAAGTCCCCTTTCAGCCCTTTTTTGTATCCTAATGGCATTAGTTCTGAGTTATTTTTGGTTTCCTTTACTACTACTTGTGACCATTTTATAGGAGCACAGAATAAGGAACAGTTTCCATGCCAGATAGGCTAGCAGGCACACATGCATTGAACCCTTCTCAGGAAGCATTTAATGTGCTATCTGAAGGCATGTTGACATTTTTGTTGCTAAAAAACAACATAAAGATTATATATATGAGTTTAGGTATTTCTTGATCTTCAAATCCCAAGTATTGGCACAGTTGACCACTTCTGCATTCTTGAGTTTATCCACTTTTCTTTTACAGTTGTCCATTCAATTTTATGAAGAAGTCACTCAAAATAATGAGTATTTCCAGCACACTAAGAAGCATTTCTGTAAAACTGGTATCTAACACTCAAAGAATGAATCTCATTTGTTTTTCTCTGATTTAAAACAGCTCGTTTGACAGATACTGCCATTCTAGGTGTCCCCATATTTTAATTTCCAAAAGCACAGGGGTCTCTGCGAAGCCACTCTGCCTTTGAACACGTACCTTCTCCGAGTGCTTGAACTGACGCCAGTAGCTGTCGTACATGCGCTTGGTAGTTCTCTCTGGGTAGCAGGTCACTGTCTTTATGTAAACCTTCAGGCTGCGTTCAAGTAGCTGATTAACTTCTCCATAATCATAGTCATCATACCTACGTAACACAAGCAATCATTCTGTTTGATACAGAGTTTCTAAAAGCATTGTCTTTTGCAGCATTATTGTTCTTAAGCCTCAGAACTGGAACATTTAGCATACATAACCAAAAACCATGTATTAAGAGAGAATCTGAAAGGTTTAGTTGGATCCTAGAATTGTTAAGGTTGGAAAAGACCTTTAAGATCATCAAGCCCAATGGTTAACCCTGAACCATCAACATGTTCACCATTAAACCACGTGCCCTATCCACACAGTTTTTGAACACTTCCAGGGCTGGTGACTCCACCGCTTCTGTGGGCAGTCTGTTCCAGTGCTTTACAAACCTTTCAGTGAAGAAATTTTTCCTAGTATTTAAACTAAACTTCCCCTGGTGCAACTTGAAGCCATTTGTTCTCATCCTGTCACTTGTTACCTGGGAGAAGAAGCTGACCCCACCAGCTACAACCTCTTCTCAGGTTGTTGTAGAGAGTGATAGGGTCCCCCCTGAGCCTCCAGACTACACACCCTCAGCTGCCTCAGCTGCTCCTCATCAGAGTTGTGCTCCAGACCCTTCCCAGCTCCCTTTCCCTTCTCTGGACACACTCCAGCCCCTCAATGTCTTTCCTGCAGTGAGGGGCTACGAACTGAACACAGGATTTGAGGTGTGGCCTCACCAGTGCTGAGTACAGGGGGACAATCCCTGCCCTGGTGCTGCTGGCCACACTATTGCTGAGCCAGGCCAGGATGCCATTGGCCTTCTTTGCCACCTGGGCACATCCTGGATCATGTTCAGCTGCTGTTGTCCAGCACCCCCAGGTCCTTTTCTGCCAGGCAGCTTCCTAGCCCCTGCCCCAGCCTGTGGCACTGCCTGGGCTGTTGTGGCCCCAAATGCAGGACCCAGCACCTGGCATCACTGAACGTCATATAACTGGCCTCAGTCCATTGATCCAGCCTATCCAGAGCCTTTTGTAGGGCCTTCCTACCTCTTTCCAGCAAATTAACATTCCAGCCCAACTTGGTGTTGTCTGTGAACTTGCTTAGGGATATTGTCTATCCTGAATAGATACAGGCTGGCTTCAGAGAAGATATTTCTGTAAAAATTGCTATCCTGACTCATTTTCTGCACTGGAAGGAAAAGTTATACTGATATGCCAGCAAAACCACTCTAACTTTCACACAGAAGTATCATCTCCACTTTAAACACACAGAGTCTAAAATCATGCTTTTCATATGGTTTCGTTTTCTGCTTACAGTTTTAAAATGTACTCCTAAGCCAGGGAATTTTTGTCCATACCTGATTCCATACATACAGTGGACATAGTTAAATAAAGCTCTTCTTAGCGTAGTTGTATCAACATCTTCATGTGTTGCCATAGTGTTATATGTGAGGTTATACACCATCCGAAACTTCTCATCCAGGAGATGCCCAATATCAGAATAAAGCCTGTTCACAAGGGAAAAGCCGTGATTTTCCCAAGTATAGTCCTGTAGGAAGAGAAGGAAATATATAAGAGCACAAATGAAATTAATTCCCTATGTGATCTTGTCTGTAACTCAACAGTTTTTGTTGTCTGATACTTATGACTTTATTCTCTTCCAAAAGTTTGCATTTCAAATTCTTCATCCACATCACCTGCTCCATTCCCCCAGAATTCTGGGGATTAATATCATTTTGCAACATTCCACCCTTGGATATCATTAGACTACAGGAGGGAAAAAAACCCCAAGCTTCTTCTGAAGTGCTGAGGGAATCTTCCTCTACTTTGCCACTCTGACCAGTATCATTCCATGAGGGATTGGCCTGTAAATTTAAAAACTTATTCCTCTTGGAAGCTTTGATGCCTAGCTCTGAGCAGAGAGGGAGTCTTTACTTCCAGCCAGGATGTACAATCATTGGGTAAAGTGCTGCACCATCCCTGAAAAAAACTGATAAAATCCAGGCTGCTTTGATCTTAGACAAGCACCTGGATTGCAAGATAAAAGTCTGCCTGCTTGTGTGAGGAATGAGAAATCTTTGCAGAGTGGTGGCACAGCAGGAAGAACCACCCTGCTTCAGAGCAGGGTGCAAGGGTGCTCCACACTGCTGTCACACTGATGGTGCGAGTGTGCCCACATCCTTGGCAAATCTTCAATCATCCCATCACTGATGGCATCTTTACAATCAGGGGCATCATCTCCATGTCCTTCCTGTGTTTGGCTGTTTTCCAAAGGCACTTCCAGGCCAGAGTCCTCACCTGGGCACTTTTGGGACAGCAGGGAAGAGCGGGACAGCACTTAATTGTCTCACAGAGGCATAAGTGACATCCAAAACATGCCACAACATCATGTTTGGCCTCTGGCTGCCAGCACTGAAGAGTGTAAGGCTTGTGAGAAATATGCCATACCCATCCAGCCCTGGAAAGGTGTCCAGGACATCACAAAAGTACAAACCTGGGACATCACAAAACCCTCTGAAAGGCAGAAGACCCAGAGGGGGGAAAGTGCTGTTTACTAATAGCAATTGAGCCACACCAAAAATGAAAAAAAAAAACCAAAACCAAACCACAAACAAATTTAAAGACATTCTGCCGTGTACAGAATACCTTTTTTCTATTAATAAATTTAAAACCATAGTGATAAAGACAGTTTTGTTTTACCAGAATAAGGATTAGATTTATTGCAGGTGTTTGGGATGCTACTGCAATTTAAATATCATTAATAGCAGAGCATTTGGGAGGCTGTGGGTACATACGTCTAACTGTTAAGAGCAGGACATAATAAAGTTACATTATCAAGGTGACTCTTTTAAATGTAGGCCAGAAGCTGTCCTGATTATTTAAGAGCAGAGATGTTTTAGTTCCAATTTCATCTTCTTTGGAGCTTTTTTCCAAGGGAGCATGCTGCTTCTAAAGTAGTTAGGTAGAATGTTTGATTTATAGGCACTGACTACGCCTTATTCTTTTTGGCAGTAATAACCTACTTCAGGCTCATATAAAGACCATAGAGTAAATTATCCAGTTCAGCAGAGACTGCTATACAGCTAAATACATTTCCTGAGAGTGATCATGGAGTCTTTATTTTATAGTCTTAGATACATCTTCTGACCGTGGAGTTTTCCTGCATCCACGGTCATTTTAATTTAAATTCTCTGATTTGGTGGAAGATTTTTTTCCCTTGCTTTCCATTTATTTCTAGACTGCTTATTAATGTACTCTGTGAAATAGAACAGAACCACCTAGAATGTCCCTGCTGTTATATATAACATGAAGTTCATGATTCTGGTCATGGCAAAGGATGGCAATATATAAGACAACGTACGGGTAAAATGTATATTCTGTTCTTTCAACAGCACTGAGAAACATGCATTGAAATATGAAACAAAAACTTCAGTAATCATATTTAGGAATTCCTTTTCTTTCCCAACATTCCAAGTTCAGAGATTTGGTGCACATATGAGAACAATACTCTCCAAATCACTCTCATAGACCTATAAGTATCCAGATATTGATAACCACTGGACAGAGAGTACTTGGTAAAATGACAAGAATAAAGAGTTGCTCCAGTGAATTTTTTTTCTACAACATCTGGAGGGATGGGAAAGAAATTATTTCTTTTCTACCTTTCACTTTATTTCAGATATGCTTTACAGTTTTCAAACATTAATATTGGTAATAACTGAAGTAAGATGGGAAGCCAGGTATTACCTTGCCAGAGATTGACAAACAGTAAAAGACTCCATCTCATGAAGATTTATGGAAGCTTGTGAATTATTTAATGAACCAGGACAAGAAAAGGAGCATACAACAAAAATGCTCCACAATGACCACTTTATGCCCTGCAGTGAGATATAGAAACATTCTTTGAGTGAATGTGCTTTTAAGGGATGGTACCTGAGCTCTGAATGTTGGCAGATGGTCTTCTCCTCGCCTTGCAAAGTCTTTGTACCCAAACCCAGGATCTTCAATATAACGGGAGACATCTGTAGAAACTATTTCATCATCAAATGCTGAGAATAAAACAGCAAAATGCTTTGCTTTAGGCAAGAACATGAGTTAATCCCAACTTCTAACTACCGCTCTACTACAGGACTAGAGGACAATTTTAGAAGTTATACAAAGGAGAAGAGTGGTACAAAGGAAAGAAATATTTCCATCCTCATCTGCTTGTATGGGACACATTGCTTTCATTGATCCCATTAAATGTCAGCCTATACCAGACATCTAATGTACTTCTACAAAAAGGGAAGAGATGGGCTACACTTCTCTCTGGAGGTTTGCTTTTCTCTCTGTTCATTTCTGAGGGAGGCTAGGTATATTAAGTCAGGAAGATGAACATCATTAGCAAAGTCATTGTGTTAGCGTAAGAAACAAAAAAATGGATCCTTGACAGCCGGATTGTTGCACTGAGCAGGCTTTGTGCCAGGAATCACACCGGCTCTGTTCTGTAAGCTGGAGTATGAGCACCAGAAAGCAATGCAACGCTCCACTTGTAAATATCAGCTGAAGATTATATGAAAGCAGAGAGCTCTACAGTGCATCAGGGTGAAATTCTGCCAGAAGCTCTAGTAACTAAGCATCTTCAAAGAGCACCAAAACATATCACTAAGCAAGCGCAGGTTCTCTATCAGGAATCAATCTTTCCCTCCTGAATAAACAGGTGGCTTGATTGTGTAACTACCTCTGCAGAAGTTGACTACTGCATAGCTGACTGCATTTGACCCTGATGTTAAAATTGTGGCTCGCTTCCACATGCATTGACAGAACAGTTGCCATATGTCCACTGTTAGCACCTTGAAAAGTCAGTTAATCTAAGAATTGCAGAAGTGCTTTATCTCCTCTTTGCCTCATTAAACAATCAAAACATAACTGTGTAGGAAGAAGCTTGGACAACATCTGCTCCAATAAATCCTCGTGTAGAATAAAAATCCTGTATATATACACTCCTCTCCTCTGACAAGGACTGCCTTTCATGAAAGGGTAAAGGCCCAACACACACAGACTCCTCAACTCAAACAAGCAAATGGTAAAGAGGGAAGAAACTCAACAAAACTATTAGCAACCCCATCCAAAAACCCCTCCTGTCTTGAATGAGCCCTTTTCCTTAAACACCTGAAATTGCACGGACTCATGGAAGTCCTGATTTGATAATGAAACTGCAATGGGTGTCCATTTACCTGCACTGCTGATACTGCCTGACCAAAGCAAAATACAGCAAGAGTATACAATGTCTATTTCAAAAAGTCCAGCTTGATGTTGCTGGATGTGTCTTCTTTCAGATATTTTTCCATGCTCCTAGAGAGCCACAAAACAATCTCTCTGCTGATCCTCAGTACATTCTTCCTCCCTTTTGGGCTCTTTGCACAAAACCATTAATTTTTTCAAACACATTTGGTCAGAAGCTACCGAGATCTAAATTCACTAAGAACAGTGCAGTAAAATGTGAAGCATTTTAGGGGTCACTTCTCAAAATGACACAAGCAATCATCTTCAAGTAGTTTCTATTATAAGGAAATAGTTAGAGATTCTGATTATCTTAATAATATTTTTTCATCTAACTCTTTCTTTGGGAAAAACCCCACCTTCCTGTCTGTATGAAACAGACTTCATTCTGTGGTTTGCTGGAGATGAAGGCCTCCAAAGCATGTGAAGAATATGGGGAAAGAACATTTCAGCTCAAAATTTGGAAAAATTATTTAAGAATTAAAAATTGCTATGAATCTGTATCACAGCTCAGGCAGTGGAACAGCACAGCAGTATGATCACTCAGAACAGAAAGTCAGAAATGTCCTTTCCAGCTAGGCAGTAAATTGTAAAGTAGTTGAGTCTCATCCCAATCTAATTCCTAAACTAAATGTCATATCTGAAGGCTACTTATGAGTGTTATTGAAGTTCTAAGCACCACAGAACCTAGACCTGTGAAGTATTAATGAATATTTACATAAATTAATTATTTTGAAGATACTAAACATATAGAGAAAGAGAAATGTACACCCTACTTTTTAAGGAAGCCTACAGGCTTCTTTTTTTTAATTTTAATACACAAAAACTAAAATTCAGGTAGTAGAAAGGATGATGTTATTTGTCAATCAAGCACTCTTAAGATGATGAAGCAAGATGTAAGACCACCCTTACTACATTCCTCCTACATGAAGAGCCAGGATAAAGAAACAGACAGAACAAGTTTCAGTCACTTAACTAGCCTCAAGTATTTATTTCTTACAAAGCCCCCAAAAAATTGAACTGGAAAAGCACAAATACCTCCACTAATTACTAGCAGACTCTCCTTCTTCTCCTTCTCAAAGCGAGTTGCCATTTCTTCCTGAGAGGCTTCGTCATCCTCTTTATCTTCCTGTAGTCTCTTCATCCTTTCCATCAGGGCCTCCAGCTCACTTAAAGAATCTGCAATCTGCAAAAACACCATGACATTCTGCAAAATTAGAAGATAGACAACGTGTGTCATCTTCAAATTTCATGCTTGACAACAAACGTTCTCAAAACCAGACAGCAGCAGCAAACACAAAAACTCAAGCCAGAACAAATTTTGTCACTTACAGCGCAGACAAACAGCTTTCAGACAGCAAGAAGACAGGAGTTGGGAAGTGTTAATATAGCCTATTGCAGCAATTTACTGCAGTGGGATTAACAGAGAAGAGGTGGTGTTTGAGTGTGGAAACCACAGTCACTCATATTCTACCCTGTAGATAGCTCAGGAAAATCCATCTGCCTGCTCTATGTCTCTCATAAAACAACTTTTCACGCTAAGGTAACTGTATTCAGTCCATTGCTAATGCAAAATATGTTTCTGAAGAGATACAGTGCAACACTGCCTTACAGAAACACAACCTGAGATGGCAAATCAGTGCTTTTTTTCCATTACATGTCATCAAAATAGCCACCATGTTGGCCCTTTTTCTTACTTTTGTATGGAAAATAGACCTTTTTTTACTAGAAAATACATGAAAGTTTTGGGTGCCCTGTACCTATCATTCAGATTTTTCATAAGATAAATAGTTTGGTTTTTCTTTTCTATCTTTTTGAGTGTGTTCTTTTGCCCATACTTAACAATTGTTTCTAGTAGACTCCTCACTGCTTAGCAAGAAGCACAGTCAGCAGCAGCCTTCTGCCCACTACAAATGGGTAGTAAGGCACCTCCGTGGCATGAGCAGGCATGTCTTACAGCCCAGAAATTTAAGACACAGCAATTGAACTGAGTGATGACATGCTTACATTCTACTGTTAATTGTAAAATTGTATCTAGCAAATCTGCTTATAATCCTGATCTTCCATCAAAGGCAATGAGGCTAATTCATCTGTCAGCATTAATTCAAGGGCATGTCTTCAAAAGCATTATAGAGCACCTTTCAGGAAAAAATGTCCAGTTAATTAACCAGTAATCAAATTAATTAAGTTAATTAACTAGTAATCAAAGTTCTTTGTTGATTCAAGACTGGAACACCAGCATGAAGAATTAAGTAATTTTATTTCAAATATTTCCTCCCATCTACATGGAAGTGTTGCAAACTGTTTTGTGACTGTAGGTCTTGAAGTAAAAATGATAATTATTACTACTACTTCTATTTTTTTTTCCACTGCTTTTTTTCATTCTCTGTGTTGGGAGCATGGATGGCACAATGCTCCAGTCAACAACACACTGTCTGAAGAAACTGGGACTTTAACCTTTCTGGTGAAAACAAAATTTTAGTCTTGCCCGATGGGTGGTGAGATTAACTATCAAAATCACAGTGCTCTGACTACCATCCACTGTCACAATGTGGTTTTCAACAGATTACACTGGAAATTGCCAGAATGTATGTAACAATTACCAGACTCAAGCATTCCTGTAAAGTAGACAAAAAGTTCAAACTACCCTGAAATTTAAACAGGAAAGAATGGAAGAAAGTTTTGTGATGCAAAATAGAGGCAAGCAAAAGAATTTTCTTGCAACACTAACCCCAAAGTTGCTACTTGTGAGGGATGCATTTTCTATGTTGTTGTCATTGGCAAGATCACAGACACAGAAGTTGTTGACTGCTATAAGTCTGACTCCATTAGATGTATCCGGATCTCTCTCTGGATTAATGCCACTACCAAATACAAAACTTGCCAAGGCATGATAATGTGCCAACAGGACAACAGCATGCACCAGTTCAGGAAGAGACCAATTATTTTCCCCAGTCTTGACAAGTTTCTGAAATGAGAATAAAAAAAGTGTAAATATAAAATTTCTTTTGGTCCCCAGCTTTTCTATAAAACACTATGCATTTTTAAAAGGGATCAATTCCTTCTTCCAATAATACCGTATTCCCCTTGCACACAAACTCTCACTGGATAAAAAAAGAGACATCTAGTATATTAATTCTTTTCTTTTTGGGCTATTTTAGCCAACGCTATTCCTAAAAAGAAAATCTTGCTGGCTTTGTCACACAGGGGTATCAGCTTGTTTGGTGCACTAGTACTTTCCTGAGCTTTTTAACTCAGAGTAACGAAGCCTAACCAGGCACTTGCACAGTTCTTGTCAGTTCTTTTTGCCAGACATTTACTGCTATTTGCAGGGCATGACTGAAGATGTACCTGGATGTGCTCTTTCGTGATCAGCCAGGGCCGGTGTGCAAGAAGTTTGTTTATTTCGTTCAGATTTTTCAGTCTCTGGGGAATGTATTCTAAACCATTCAACCACTCTGCAATCCCACCAGTCTTCAGAAACTCATCAACGTGCATATTTATTAGGTAGGAACACTGATGTCTGGCAGCAGCCTGCAATAATTAAACACAGAGTGAACAGTGCAGCACATCACTGTGTAATCTGATTTTGCTGCAGGTGGAAGACAGGTTAATAACACAAAACAAAAGTACAATGTCATTCCAAAGGGCCTTGTGCAAATGCATTGCAATGCATTTTTATCCTGCACGGAGGATTCTCCAATAAAAATGCATTTGATTATTCTCAATTGAAGAGTATAATTTAGATTGGAAATGATCACTAGAGAAGAGCCCTCTGCTCACAGGGCTGACTTAGATCTTGTTGCTTGGACCCTTGTCCAGACAAGATCTTCACCCTTGGAGATCACAGAACCTTTCTCGGTTCCTGCTGCAATGTCTCAACACCTTCCTAGTGACAGTTGTTTTCCTAATGTCTACCTGGAATTTCTTGTGACTCGAGTCAACTTCATCTCATCCTACTGCTGCACAGTGATGTGGGCATGTGAGAGGTGTATCACTGTGGGAAACAGGGAATGATGTAATTTGCCAATTCTCCCTTCTCACTGAAAACCTTCTAGCTAGGCATGCTTTATTCTGATAAAAATATTCTACAAAAATTCAGCCCCTGTCAAAATATCACACTAATTTCCCCTTTCAGAATTCTTATTCTTTTCTTCTTTTTTTAAATCCAGAAGTCAGGGTTGCAGGAGAAGATAAACAGCCTGTGGGTACATACCATGATAGCAATGTAGTGCCTGTAGGGCAAAGGAAGGGGCCCATCCATGCGCAGCATATAGAACTGGCTGCGGAGGAAAGACTCCAGGTATTGAGTATGGATACTCATGACCTGTGTGATGTTGTCCAGGCGACCAGACGTAGAATATTCTTCCACAAGAAGATTAGTACGTTCATCCAAACCATTTGCTTGCATGACCTTGAGAATGAGATAGAGAAATATTAACAGAAGAAAGATTTTCTCTAGCTTTAGCCCTGGGGAGAAACACACTGCGTTATGAAAGGTTTATCTGTGCAGAGACCTAAAGACAATGATGAGTTATGGATGTATATTTGTAAACATGCATGCCTGCATGCATGCAAATACACACATACAGATCCTACTTGTATACTGAGAACTGAAGAGCACTTTACATGAGCCTCTGTTATTTTTATATGTTTCTATAAAACCCAAAACCATTTTTCTGTAGATCTTTTGAAAACAGTGGGAGTCGCAGATGCTGAAAGTCAAACCTGTATAGAGAGCTAGAAGTAAGTAAGTAAGAGCTAAATGGAAAGTAAATTCTTTATGGAGGACAGCCTGTATAGACACACACCACCTGAGTGTTCAGCCCTAAAATCAATTTCAAAATTAATGGAGAGGAACTGGATTATGTAACCAAATTATAGAAACAGCCTGGCAATCTACCCCTTCTGTGCTTGCATAATTGAAGAGGAGATCAAATGCTAATTTGTCCATAACATTCAGGTATTATTTAGAATATGAATTTAATGCTTTCTTTAAACAAAAGCTGTTCTTTAATTATTCCAACCAATCCAAACCTTGGGCACAAGATGAAATGAAACAGCAGAAGAGTAAGTAGCTCTTGCATTGCAAGCCCTGACACAGTGTGAGTGCTATTACTCAGTGTTTATCACCAGGAACAGCCATTCTCAACATGTTCACCACTGAAGTTACACGCACAACACTAGAAAACCCAGTATTTATTCTGACACTGTGCAGTAATAAACCAGCTGGCTTACTATTGCAAACGCCATGAAATGAGAACATATTTTAGCTGTTTTAATGCACATGAAGCCAGAAAGTGCCTAAAACCAGGAAGCACAATGCTTTTGCTGAAATAGTCTATTTAAAATATGTTTTCTTCTTTATGATGGGCTGATGAGTGGATCGTGTCTCAAATATTTTTCTGTCAGATCCTACATAGAAGTTACATGCAAAGAAACACAAACATACTACGTTTTCACTTCTCACCACTGTATTTTCCTGTTTTAATTTGTGGGCCCAGAAAGAACGGGAAGAAGCAGCTACACAGGCAGCTGCACCATTTTTACACATGTATCTTCACTATGGCAGCTTTTCTGTGTTTTGTACCCAAAACAATGCCTTCTCAGTTTTCCTTAATAATGTTTTTAGCATCAGAATTTTATTCACAGGTTAGAGACCATTTTATCTCCCTGTATATACCTCACTCCACTCCTAGGAGTCCCCCTTATTCTTCAGCAAGTGTATCTCCCACGTATTTAAGAGATTCTTGTCTCATTTAGTGGTTTCTTGGGGAAATCATATTTTTTGTGTCTCTGGTAAGGTTTATAATCCTCTGCACCTTGTCAGGAATTCTCCTTGTAAGAGTGCAAGTTATAGAAAGAAATTCTGCTGACAGAATCAAAGTATAATACTGTAGGACTGTACTGTTGCTATGTTAGGCATAGCAATATGCCATATGATTATTTCTAAGATTTATCTCCATCTCTGTTACTATCTTCTTCATACTGTGTATGTACTTCCTCCTGATTTATTACCACCCACAAACATATTTTTTAAAATTCTGCTTTTAAAGCCTTGTGGCACATTAATAGGAACCTTTACAATTAAGTCGTTATTTCTTTGCCCATATTCCTTCCATTACAACAATAAAGCAGCCTTTCACACCGGTAGTGCTATAAATCAAGATTTGTGAGATATTCAGTGTGTTGCTATTCTGTTATTAAACCCACCCTATTCACTATTTCATTACAAGGAATGAAGGAGAAAGGTAGTAGTTTACTTAACAAACCACAGTTGGCATTTGTCATGGCAGGAATCTTGAGTCTGAAATCCAGCCATACCTTTCAACCATAAATTCTCTCAAGAGGCACAGCTACAGGCTAAGGAATGAAGTAATTTTTGCTGGTTCTCTCAAAGTGAAGGTCAGGCACTGCTCTGAGAGCTACGTAATCACCCTGCTGCAATACTGGACAGGCCTCCCCTTGGGTCTGGCATTATGAGTAATGTGTTCACACCCACCCGAGAAGAGCAGAGCTGTCACTCATGGCTGTGTCCAGGAATGCTGGTGACTGAAAAGATGTCAAACAGCACCACTTGTGTGAAAGGACGAGGTGGTTCTTACCCACTGGAACTTGCTCCAGAGAAACAATTGCATTTGCTTTCAAGGGAGCTCATCCAGGTACCATGGAACAAGCAGGGTCATAGGACTTCAGTGTCATTACTTTAGAAGCTTTACATTACTATCACCCAGCCCAGCTAACTGCAAGCTTACTTCATTCTCTGGTATAAAGGCACTTGGTCCTCTTGTCAACGGTGGGGAGACTTGTACTCGCTTTTCCTGCAAAACAGTCACATAGTTCAGTCAGTGTCAGGACTTACATACTCATCTCACAAGATGAGACCTTCAAGGTCTGGATTCAGTTCTCTTCTCAAAGCCATCTGGGTGTGCTTTAGTCCACTGAGGAGGTGATGGCACCATACCACATTAGATCAGCTTTGCATCCCCTGTACTTTGCATGAAAGAATAGCACTGATTTTGGCAAGGAACAGCACCAATTTGGGGCAGCGGTAAGGCAGAAACAAACCCCAAAAATCTAATCTCAATTGGTTTACACACCAGTTTGAAGATACACAGACAATAGCACCAAAACATCTCACATGATGCTAAAATTAGCCATTTACCAGACTGAATGAAAGTTTGAAAACACAGGGGAAAAAAAAGCCACACTCAGGAAATTATAACCAATATGCTGGTTTTTTTCCAATATATTGGGTTTTTTCCAATATATTGGTTTTTTTCCAATATCAGCATCTGATGACATCTTTTTAGTGTTGTGAAGAGCATAAGCACTTCGTGTGCCAAATATTGGCATGAAAAGCACAGCCCAAGCAAACCAGCAAGACCCAATTACAGGCATTTTCTAGAAACCTGATGCAATAACCACCTTGCTCACTGCCAAGCCTGCAGCACACTGCATGCAGCACAAGCCTTGGTGTGCAAACCCCAGCCACAAGGCAGGAGGATATATTTAGTACAGAGCAAGCTAATAGCGTAACAAGAGCCAGAGGACTTTTTTGATTTATTAGGGATAAGAAACTGGACTAAGATAAACTGTGCTGCCAGCCAGTGAAGGGGAGGCTGCCTGCTCCTCCAACTCATCAGGGGCAGGACCAGCACTGCCCACGTCATTCCTGACCAACGTTGGTCCAATCTTCCTGGAGGTTCCTTTGTCTCCATGGGTCATTTATTTCAGTGACTAACTCCTCAGATTGTTAAAGTTTTCCTAATGTCTAACCTGAATTTCCCTTGCAATCATTTAAAGCAGTTGCTTCTTGTCTTTTCTTCTTTTCCTCTTTAAGGTTATTTTCCATCTCTCTGGGTGGCTGCACACTTGTCTCAAGTCCCTTATTGCAACTACAGTGTTGGTGACTCTTAATATGTTATCCATAAACAGCAGTGTTGGATTTGCATACTAAATATTTCGTGCCCCTGACATAAAAGTTTGAAGTTTTCCATAACAAATGACCCTTAAATACCTCTACCAGGGGGCTTTAAGCTTAACTGCTGTGTGCACAAACAGCAGTGCCAGTCCCATAATGAATGTGCCACTGATTTCCACACAGGAAAATTAAGCCCCTGGAGCTGCGTAACTATTGTCCTGATCCTTAAAAACATCCTGTCCTTTCTAAATTAGATTAAGAAATAACATGCAAAAATCAGCAATGATTATTCAGGAAAGATGTTCCAAAGCAAACTTTCGCAGGACAATTGAATTTGTGACTTTGGAACAATTAGCTGCTATAAGATGCAGAAATAAGCTGGATCAACCACGTGAAACCCAGCAGCCAGGAGACAACTTACTGCGTCTGCTGCTTATTGTCACAGCCCCAAAAATCCTGTAAAATACTTCTCATGTATAAAAAGTACTCAATCTAAAGTGAGAAAAAATGGTGCAGAGAGTCCTGGTATCTGCACATGCAACCCCTTCCTCACACAGTTACATATGGCACAGGAAGACATCTTCTGCCTTCAAATACACAGTCTTGCCAGCAGCCAGTCACTTCTGCCAACATTAAAAAAAATGCTTTCCAAGATTGGATCCAAGCTTGGATTTTACTTGTTCTATGAAGGTTATCTGGAAATTAAAGTTTAGAACCTTGATTTCACACTGAATAATCTGGAGGAAGCAGCTTGTGTGAGTGACACAACTTAGATAGCTGCACATTGTCAGCTCTTGCTGGAGCACAGGTCTAAACCAGAGCTGAACCATCTCCATCCTGCTCTCTGATCAGTACCTTCTTCAGGTTCTTCAAAGCTGGTCTTTGAGGCCAGACCACAGAAAAAAAATCCCTATGTTGCTTCTAGCAGGATCTGGGCTCCATTCCCCTGTTTTCCCATTCTGTGACTGCTATTACTCATTTGAGCCTGCAGATAAGCTACTGCTGAGGAAAGGAGGAAATGGTACTTGGGCGAATGAATATAGGCAAGTATCAACAATTAATTCCTATGAATGATGACAGAAAGCCAAGGACATAGTCAGACGTGAAAAATGTGTGTTAAATCTCCTACAAAAAGAACAAAATCCAGCTCCTTTTTGGTGGTGGCAGTTCTAAAAAAAACAAGCCTGGAGAAAAAAAAAAAGACAAACAACCAAAACAAGAACAAAATCCTAAAAACCTGAACATGATCATTCAAGTTGATGAGTCTTATCACTGCACACTTCCAGGGAGCTGGGGTTTTTTGATATTAGAAGTGTATACTCTTCCCTTCCATCAACAAGAAGATTATATGCCCTTCCTGCCAAAGCTTTTATTTTATTAAAACTGGTTAAAACAAGCTTGTGAGGAGAAAAGGGGCAAACATCATCTGGTTGCACAAGTTCTCAGAATGCTATTAATAAAAACATGTGAAGTTTACAAGCACTGAAAAAGATAATGTTGGCTTTGTTGAGCTATAGATAAGCACCACTGCTTCTGGGCATGCTTTATCTAGAACAGCGATTTAAGGCCTACCCAAGAACCCAAATATAAAAAACAGTGCATGGGAATTAGAAACAACAGCACAGATATATGGTCCTTTGTGGTGAAAGTTCTTGCAAAGCTTCTTGTTTTTCAAGAAAGATGTTTTGTTTTCCTGTCCAAGTAGTCTTTGCAGGTTATACTAGCTATCACTAAGTCAGCCAGGGTCCCAAGTATCTTATTTGAAATTGGATTCTTATGCTAAGAGGCTGAAGAAAGAAACAGGTTGCTCAGCAACTAAAATGCTGTACGCACATCTACCAGTCATTTTCTCCTTCATGATCCTACAAAAAAGCATTGCTAGGGTATGGAAAATTTCCATTTACATAAGACTAGCGTCTTTTTGAGGGCCGTTTCCTCAGAAGGAACGAGATGATAAAGGGCTTCAAAGCAGCAGAAAGTGCACCTGAGCATGATCCTGAGAGAGGGGCTGCTGCAAGCCAGAGCCTCAGGCAGGTTTACCAGCAGCACACTGCAGCGTCAGACAGCAGAACGAGACCTCTGCAGAGCACGGGAGAGCTGACGCAGGAATCCAGGAAAAATCCTACCTAAGCTCTACCTGTGACTTCCTCCTGTCCTTAAACTGCACTTGCAATGGTGTCAGGAGCTTCATCAGGAATTTGAACAGTTACACAGTAGAAGCATTTCCCCTTTACCCATCTATAAATTGTGAGACATACCTTTGTCCTTCAGCAAGCTCTGCACAAACGCACAGACACAAATCTGCAATTGCTATCTCATGGGTTTATTTTCAGCTGTGGCAGGGACTGCACACCCTTCCCTCCAGAGCCAAGATGGGCACTGGGACGTGGCACCTGCATCTCAAATTGCTGCCAGGCTGCTGTGGCAAAGCAAGGAATGCCAGAACCACTGGGGTTGGTGATGCAGCCATGAGGTCCAAGTGGGAGCAAACATGAGCCCAGCTGGCACTGGGATAGCACAGTGGTTTTCCTCCCAAAGCCTAAAGCAAAAGAAATAACCTTTCTTCCTCTTCACCACCACATGAATCACTGTGTCCTCAGGCTTTAAAGAAATGGCTATTTTTAGCAAGCTGTAAAAGGAGGCTGTTTTGCTTGAGAATGGAAGTGCTAGCTGGGGGGGGGCTGATCAAACACCTGCTTTAGGAAGTACTTCTGAGTATCTATGTATTCAGAAGAACACAGGCAAGAAGCAAGTGGCTGCACTGCTGCAGGTGCATGGGGGCTTCTGACACACGTGGCATATAAAATCTAATTCATCCTGCACTTGACATAGAGGTGGTCATGCTTCAAAGAGGTTGGGGGGAAAGGACAGGGAAGAAACATCGAAGAGGGAATTTTGTGAGCCATGGCAACGCTGCCACTTGCATCCCTGCAAACTCCGAGAGCAGTGCAAGTGCCTGGGAAACACTCATGAAGGAGCTCAGAGCATCCACTCTCACAACACCTGCCACCACTGTCAAGACATCAAGATAATAAACAGCACCAGATCAAATATAAATCCTAAGGGCATCTCAAAATTAGCTCCTCCTGAGCTCCTGAGGAACAAATTCTTTTTCTTAAACAAGCAGAAATATTTTTTGGGGGGAAGTTAATGAGTATATACTTATTATTTATTACAACTTTTCTTATATTATAATCTCCAAACAATTTTGCTACCATCCAGCATTTATAAGGATCTTTGTTATTTAAATTCAGTGGTCTAGCTCTTTAAAATACACATTATCATCTGCAGCAATAATCTGAATCAAGTCTGTCACTGGGTGGGAGTGGAGAACTGGATTTAGGATTCCCTATCTGGGGCTCAATCTTTCCAAAGGAATAGTTTTTTCCCCCCAATCTCAGCTTTATCTTTCAGTTCTTCAAACTCAAAATACACCAGTTCAATCTCACAGATTAATGCTATGGAGCCCATGTCTGGTTTTTAGCTGACAGACACAAATGCCTTGAATTTTAGTTTGCATTACAAGCAGCATTATTTGCTGCTGGTGGTTAAAACCCTACCTACAAACTTGATTCTCCTACTCCTACTGTTGCTACTGAGCACGTTTACCCTTCTGGTTCTTGGATCCTGGAACAAGGTCTACCTCCACTGGCTCTAATCAGAGTCAAATCAGTTTCAGTAAATAGTAACACAATTTTAGTCATACAGTCATACCAGACCATCTGCTTATTTCATCCTCACTGAAAACAAAAGAAAGCATTAAAAAAAAGGTTACGTGAACAGTGGTTCTGTCTTAGCATCTACTTTTATTCAAACTCGTATATAATATAATAAAATTGGGAGCTTTCTATCTTCAGAACATATCTGCAATTTATCTCACATGAAGTTTGCATTGCAACTTCAAAAATTTAGATACACATTTGAAGGGTAAACGTTGGTGTCGTGTTATCCAAAACAATTCCTGTACAAAAAGAAAAGCCAAAGGACAAAAATGTGAAGAGCAATGATCTGAATGATGCACAACACTTTATTTGCTGACAGTGCAGAACTCCTCCTTACGGCTGACCCATTCCTATAATTAAACCCAGGATATAACTCCAGAAGCAATAATAGACATGTTCAGAACAAACAATGTCAAAATGTTACGACTTCACAAAGCAAAAGTCCTAGCCTGCAGTCATTTGTTAGGGGTATTTCAAGTGATTTTGCAACAGTTTCTTCCTCTTAACTGTCTGTCCAACTCCAAAAATGCAAACTAAGCCATAAAGATGAAAATTAGCAGAGGAAGTCAAACAGCAGGAAATCTTTTTTTTATGGAACAGCATTTCAAAATACTTTAAACAGTAACTTTTAACATTAAGAATTTGGCATCTTTGTGCCTCACAGCTGATGAAGTGGTGCAAAGAGCTGGGAAGAGAGCCAGCATAGTACAATTGATGGAGAGCTTTTACTCTGGTAACAGGTTACAGCCCTTTTGGATTTCACACAATAAAAGGAAGCCTATCCCAAGTTCCCATCCCTCCACCAGCCATTAAGAACACAATCCACACTAATTAGAAACCAAAGGTCAGCAATTTCTACCCAACACAAGATGGATGGTCAGGCAGCAGAAGTCCCACAATGGCTCCTTAATCTTTGAAAGATATGTGGTACACTCAGCCTACAGGAGAAAAACTCAGCAGTGAACACGAAGTTACTGGCAGAAAAGCCTATCACCTTTTCCATAAAGCAAGCCTTCATCTGCATCCTTACTACTCCTACTGCTGTATCGTTCTCCTTGTCCTGGAGATAATTTCTCTGAACCAAAACCAATCTCCAACTGCAATTGGGAGCAGACAGACAAGGACTGCAAGTCAAATGTCAGAGTAACAAGTATGCTGAAAAACACTTTATTTAAGGAACCTGAACTGTATTTTGCCGGTTTTTTTGGTCAAAATAGACCAAAATGTATCCAGTAAAAGACACACCTGTAACTTAATATTGACTAAAGTTCAGAGTACATCTTGCTGTGTGAGTAAGGCTAAGGCTCCTGATTAGAAAAACAGAAAGACCTTCATGTGAAAATTTGCTCAACTAATGGTGCCAAGTCAAACCTAAACATTGATAATTAACACATGAAAAGGATGAGAGACAAACAGCTGTTTTCTACTTCCTTGTCGCTTGAAAAACACGTCCATTTAATTTAAGCCAAACCTCAGAATCTGACTTCTTATGTATGACCCAATCCTTATCAGATACCAAGGATGAAACTCAACTGACCAAACACAGACACCCAAATCAGAGCAGCTGTATGCTGGTTAAAACTAAAAAAGGAAGGTGATGTCTAACTCAGGATGAGATCAACTGTGTCATGGTAAAGCCTGAATTTCCACCATAGGCTAACAGGACTTCATGGCTAACCAGGTGTTGGCCTGAAGACCAGCAAGACACATACTGCCAGCAGACAACAAATGGTTTTCTGGTCTAGTTCAGCCTTCAAAAAAACCCTCAAAAAAACAATCAAATAAACCAAACCCAAAATGATGGGGAAAATGGGAAAAAAGAGAAACAATGCTTCTCTCATCCATCCATGGATAACTTCACCTCCTTCTCTCCCTGCACACCTAACATTAACACTGGAGTTTGTGTGCTCCCCAAGAAATGCCCTCAGGACAGAAGACCTTGTGAGTGAATGTCTAGATGACTCAATACACTACAAGCACAGCAGAAGAGCATTTTCTATGTTTCAATAGCACCAGATATTAAGAGCAAAAGTTAGAAAACTTCAGGGGTTTTAGCTGGGACTTGTTTTATCTGTACCTTGGCTCCCTTCCACCTTTAGGTTTAGTCCACATCTGACATACTGAGACAGACCAGTATTATCTAGTTTGGAGAACATAGCCTTTAGCCATTAAGCTGGCAAAACTGCACTAAGTTAATCTGCCTCCTCATCAGCCAGGACAGGAGCGCGGCGTGTTAAGGAAGACTCTCTGAAGCAGCACAGCATATCCTTTAATCTGCTGCCTCCATGCAGAGGGCTGCCTTGTCCTGCCTGAGCACAGCCCATCTAACCAAGCCTGGCTTCGCTCTGCCAGAAGGGTGCCATGTGCTCAGGAGGCTGCAGGCTCAGTGTGGGCAAGGGCAGCGACTGTGGTCACACGTGTGGCCTCCATCCTCCTACAGAGAGACCACATCGACGTCCCCGTTCCATCCGTGCAGCAGATCAGAGCCAACAGGTGAAACAAATGTTTGCTATGAAGTGCAGATAGAACAGCAGCTGCTCTGACAGGCCTGAATTAATACCTAAATTAACGACTGAGAGCACAGCCTCTTTACAACACAGTAATTGAATGGTTAAATACTTCATAAACACACATAAATTTGATTTATTGGGCATACTGCCAATTGGAGATTAAAAAACAAAAAGAGAGAAAGACCCCTGGGGTTATGCAAATCCATCATGTATCTCTGGCAGAACTGTCTCCCAAGAATGCTCTAGCGAATTTTTAATAGAAGTATTGTCTAAAAAGACATGCCTTGTAAGCAAGCAAAATAGAATGGTATTCATCCATACTGTAAATGCATAATGGCATCCTCCTACTGTTAAGAAAGTGGCTCAGGGTGTGGTGGTTTTTCGTTGTTAGGTTTTGTTTTTTTCAAGCATTTCAAAGATGCTAAAGGATTGAAACATTAGATTAATGTAAGGGCAGTACACTGCACAATTCTCTGCCAATTTTTTAAAGAAAGTCTTGAAAGGACTCCACTGCAATTCATCCTAGAAACTCCTCAAGTGCTACAGTGTTTCAGCAGAGACCATCATCACCAAGGGTTTACAGAAAGGAAGATGCATTTAACAGCACGTTACTATAAAAACAGACTGGGTGAATTTTTAACCAGGGACTGTCATCAAGGCTGTATTCTCTCATCTCTCCTCTTTTGTGACTGGCGTTGCGTTCATTATGGCAAAGCGCAGAGAGAGACACATTTTAGGCACAGTGTGCCCTGAAATATTAAGATTTGGATTTTTACCAAGGTAAGACTCTCAAGGTTATGCCTGCACTGCAGTCTCAAGCAAAACTGCTGCTCTTCTACAAGCCAGCTTTAAAGAAGTCCTTGGCTTCAGTGGCTTTCAAGAAGTCCTTGGTTAACAGTTCCTAAGTCAGGTGGGCAAATGAAGCTCTGCTGCACAACCAGTTTGAGAAACCACACAAATGTTAAGTCAGCCACTGCTGAGTTTCCAGTTGAAAAGATGAAGCTTGACAGCTCTGAGTGAACAGAACCATAAAGAGATCTGCTCACAGCAAGTATGGAGTCCTACCTTTGCACTTTAATGGAAAAAATAATAACAATATCCTCCTCTGATTAGCATCTGAGTCCCCCACAGCTGCAGGGGAGGAAGCTGGGCTCTGACCTCTGCACCAGCTCACTAACATTGTTTCCTTCCCAGTTTCAACTTACCTGCATGATAGACTATCAGAAGCAACAAGGCTGCACTGATCTGGCCACACAAAGTATTTTGCTGCCTGAAGTGTTATTCAGGCAATGTTTGTGACTAATGTCAAGCACTACATGTTTACAAACTACCTAACACTGAAAAATCTTCCCAAACCAAGTGTGATGGAAATCCACCACAGAGTTTAACAACTTCGAGAAGGCAAAAGTTGAGGACCTTTCCAATGTGAAAACCTGTTGGACTGTAACTATGAGATTTTAGACCATACAGTCCAACTTCCCAGGCATTTCCACCACTTTTCACCTGGCAGTGTCACTGTACAGCTTACTCTTCCTGTAGCTGTTCTTTTAAAATTCAGTATGAGATGCACTCTGCCTGCTCCCCTGATCGGCCATTGAACCAGGACATGTAAGTGGGAAGTCTGAATTTTATCAGAAGAGCAGCAAACCCACTGCAGAGGCACATTTTGCTGCCTGGAGCATATCACAGGTGCTTCTTCATTGCATTTCAGGGAATAGGTACATGAGCAGACGCCCCACACTCCAGAAATAAACTTAGCATGTGTCCCTGCCAACACCCCCTTTTGATGTCTGTGTCTTGCAGTGTTTTCGGCTCGATAAAAGCTTCTAGGACACCATCTATTTGCTCAGCAGTAAATGCTGCTGCAGACATATGCTCCCAAGCACTTTTCACTTACCAAATACTACATAAAACCAAATTCTATTCAGACACATAAGAAAGTCAAGCAAATGGCACATGTATGGGTTTTAAAATTACTTTTCCCATATATTTTATGTACCAAATGATCGTAGCAGTTATTTTGAATCTGTGTGCAGGAACTATCTTAAACGTCATGGAAGTAGCTTGCCAAAATTCAGAAAACAAAATCCTCTCACACAGATTAAAGAGGGAAATGTGCTCTGCTCAGCACTGGAGCTCTCCCAGCTAATTTTGTGCCATCTTTTCATATAGGATTGTGAAACACAGTAGCCTGAGTCTTGGAAAGCAACTCTGAACTGCCGAGGCTGCTGTCACAAGCATGTCATATAATTTTAATTGACTGGCTCCTCGCTGTCACAGTCCATGCATAGTGTGCTTTTACCACCTCCAATAAAAGGATTAGGAACCAGCCAGCAGGTGATAAGCTCAAGCAGAAGTACTTAGCCTTTTCCACAATGTGCAACTAAGCCGTGGAAATCCTTGCTGTAAGATGCTATGGACAAAAAGTCAGCATGTGTTTAAAAGTGAAGTGTTCAAGTTCATGGAAGAGAAATGCCAGAACGGTTATTAAATATGGAGAATTCACCTCCAGCTCAAGAAATTTTCAAATAGGAAATACTTGGAGCCTGGGAGACAGTGTTGTGGGGGTGCATAACAAACTGCTCCATTTTGTGTCTTCTTTCTTCAGTATCTTCCCTTGGCCACTGTCAGAAACTGGACACTAAGTTTCAATCTGACCCACTACAGTTGCCCTAATGCTGTCATGTATCTGGAACAGACTGGCTCAAGAATACTACTATTCTGTAAGTCCTATTAAAAAGTGGAACTATAGGAATTGGCATCCCCCAAGCAAGGAGATATTTTAGCTAAACTGGAGCATTATAAAAATAACAATTGTGCTAACCCAGTGTAGAAGATGCAGGCCATGTTATGGAGTTCCTTAGTGCCTGGGTGAGCACATTCCTACATTGCCTGTTCAACACAGGTGGTATTATATAATTTACTTCAGAATCTTAAGTACATTACACTTGAATTCTTTACCAGCTCTGATTTTAGGAAGCCAGTGTTATTACTCCCCTTTTCTGAATGCACCTCATCAGAAGTTCCCTCAATTTAGATTTGAAAAAGGTGAAGAAAAAAAATGCCTAAGCATTAAAACATAATGGCAATATACTTATGAACCCTCTCTATTCACCTGATGGGCAGATGATGTTTGTTTAGATAGACGGTATGTAACTGGAAGAATATAAGCACATATTGGCTATGCTACTTCACCATGAAGAACTTTAACTAAGCTGTTGGCATTAACATTCAAGACAATGTCAAAATATTAAAACATGAGCCTGTTAAAAGGTTTCTAATTTATAGTAAACAAAATTTGTGGCTGATGTTCTGTAAAATTTTAAGTTAATCCACTGAAAAGCTTTTAGAAGAAAATGAGAAGCCCCATTGGCACAAGTTTCTTGGACAAATGCTTGTGTTCAGCTGATGATCGCTGACATCTTTGCGACAGTTCATATATTGTAAGGTATGCTGATGCTGTTCTCCTAGCTCTGCCTGGGAAGAGACAGTCCTCGACATCCAAAAGGAGCAATATCCTCCTGCTATAAGACAAGCACCTTTTTTCCATCTCTCTTTGGTTGATGACTCAAACAGGGAGAATGTGCCAGACAAAAAATAAAATCTCCCTGACTAACACGCTTTACCTCTAGCCTAAAGGTACAATTTCCAAGAGCAAGCGCCTTGCTGTCTAAGCCAGGAGTTTAAGCCTCTTTTGATTAGTTGACTCGTAAGCATTTTTCAGCAGGAGGTGGCATCCACACCATGCCTCTGAGTTTACTGAAGTAAGTCTTCTTACATAGTCTGCTTGAAAGAAGTCCAGAAAAATCTTATAGGTGCTAGGGCCACAGATGGAAAACCATGGGTGAGCCCTTTTGGTTTTTCACCTGATAGGAAATCCTAAAATGATCAGCAATTAGAGCAAATTATTTCTCCAAGGAGTCTTGTTTGCAAAGGCAGGAGACTGTTTTACAATGAGCAAGGAGCTGACACACTAACTGTTTTACATTTGATTAGTCTGGGAGAGTCTGGGCAAGAGACAGACAGAGGAAAGGCTTCATCTCAGCAGCACATTCACAAGCCACCGACTTGCTGGAACAACCCTAAGAATACTTGCAGTCAGGCAGTTCCTTCCCCTTTCTTCTTTTTTCTTTATTTGTTTTAAAGAACATTTTGCATCTTAAGCTACATCTTACCAAAGTGAGTCATTAGTGAGATACAATCTCCAAAACATACTGAGTTAATGTAGCTCAGCTGGTGGAAGCAAAGGCCTAAGATACTAATGTATTTTCATGACAGAGCTTAAAAGAGATGCTGATTTTCAAAAATGAAGACTCCTAACTGTTAGAGAAGATTTATTGCATGCAAATACAGAGACTTGTCCAGAGACAGATCAGCTACTCCTGCTCTCTCCAGTCACCCAGGCCAGCAGATTGACAGACCTTCAGATTTACCTCCAGCCTCTGCTAGCAGGTGCTACCACTTTTTCAGCTTACTGCCTACACTTTTACAAAGAGGGCTTTTGCTACATTTTGGTGACTTAATGACTCTACAAAAAAAAAAAAAAAGCACCACCAAGTAATAAAAGAAATAGTAAACTCACTTATTTTATACCCTGCTTGAATAAAGACTTCTGTAGCTACGGAAGAGTGATTAACATCCACTGCCTAATAAGGTTCTCCATTGCCCTTCGGTAGACTTGCCCTTTTTCTTAATGAATTCACCGAACCCAAAATGAAACCCTTTCATCAGAGCAAGTCCAGCTCCTAGGAGACACATTCACAGCCTTTACTTGCAACTTACCTCTACACAGACAGAGGTTCGACCCTGCAATATTTTGTCCAACTTTTCTGGGAAGCAAGAACTGACACCATAGGCCTACCTTCTCAAACAGGACAAATTAATCATGTTGGATGGCTGGATGCTGCCTCTAAGTATTCACAAAGCACAGCTTAACTCAAAGGAGTGTCCCATACGAAACAGCAACAGCACTGGATAGTCAAACTGCTTTTGCTTGTACAGCAAGTTTCTGTTGGATAAATAGGTCAAGTAACTACACCTTTATCTAATACCTTTTGCATAAGTGGCCTAGACAGCAGGGGCATGGAGGGAGACCCTCCTTCCACCTCCATTCCTCTCCTGCTTTTCTAAGCCATGTGTGAAAGCATTTTCCAGCATACTCTCCATGGCTGCAGCCCGGTCTCCTTCCACTTGGACTCTGCTCAGGTGGAAGAGGCGCCAAGCTCCATCTCTCCTGAAGAACTACAATGCCAGCTGCAGGCTCCTTCAACCTTTAATTACGTTGAGTTGACCTTTTCAACCAACACACCTTTCCTCCTAACTACTTGTCAAGCACCAGCACAGAAGCAAGACAAGTTTTAAACTGCTGTAATAAAAGTCACTTATTTCAAAGCAGATTCCACTTGAATGACCCCCATGGTACTGCCCCATCCAGTCTTTCCCCAGTAACACAAAACTAAAAATACTAATGTAATTGAACAGTTTGTTTGGGATTTCTGGAGGGAACAGAAGAATGAAAATAATTTCTGAAGCATTAATATGGCATAAACTAGTTGGGAGTTTTTCTGGTTCAGTATTTCCACTGCATTTGCTTAAATGTGGAGATGGCAAAAAGTAAAAATTTTAAATATGGTGGAGAAGTAAAAAAAAAAAAACCACAAAAAACCACAAGGAAGAACACAAAAGGCCATGTCTGACTCTAGTGAGATGCATCAGAGCCTATCTTCTGGATTTCACAGGGTGAAGCTAACCAGTCAAAATGAACTGTTGACTAATGAACACCATGCACCTCAAGTGTTCCTCAAGTGTTTTAGTATGTCTCCTACCACTAGGGACTGGAAGTTTCCACCACAGGATACTGAGTCCTGATTTAGAGTTTTCTAGCCATAGTGATCTGGAGTGACAATGGCTGCAACTGAATTAAAGAGGACTGAAAACATGGGTGCTCAAACAGCTGCCACTGCACGTAATGGGGGTTTGCAATCAGCTTTTGGAGGGAACTGAACGAGCCAGCTCATAACAGGGAGAGAAATGTGGTGCTTTAACTTTAAATTCTTATTTAGAGTGTGTTGTTGTCACCTTATTACTAGACAACAACAGGGACAAATTGGGAACTTCAGCATGTTTCTACCTCACAGACACATCATGTTGTGTATAACATATGTGCACAGCCACCTAAATCCAGCTTACAGCGTTAGGAGTATGGATGCTTCTCTGGAAACAGTTGCTTTAATTTTCTAACTCTAAGCCAGATAATGCAGTATGGCAATCAGTGCTCACTGGAATAATCATGTCCTGATGCTGATTTCCAGGGAGGCTCGAGGTTTGCTCTGCCTGCTGAATAGCCAGTGGGTATTTGCATGCAGGCAGCACGTTGACTTCAAGACACAAAACATGTTATAGTAAAGCAACATTTCAAGAGTTCTTCCACACTGGATGAGATCCAGCTGGTGTCAGGTAGAATATTTAGACAGCATGTAGGCGCTCCATTTCATTAGAGGTCTAATCAAATTTCTAAACGCTAGAACAAATTACTATTTCCACACCTCTAATCAGCAATGAGGGTGCTTTACTGAGAGGAATGTCAATCAACTCAGAGGGGAATATTTTTTATTTTTTTAGTTAATAGGCATAATTACTTTAAAATAGATTTAGAACCATATGGCCAAAACCCCTCCAGATACATTTAGACAATAATGTAACTATACTCCCTTTACCACATGCGAAAGCAGGAGATATTAAACATATTTACAAGCATGTGCTATTAAATTAGGTTCAACACTGTTAGCATACTGTCTTATTAAACAGTTTTTAACTGCAGAATTCATACGGAGGAGAGAACATATGCTGGCTTTCATTTGTTTTGTTAGTATCAGCCAGAGCAAATCCAATGCAATAATAAACTGCCCAGACACAGATAAAAGATGATTTTGAGTAAGCAGCTGTCCGCTGCTCTAGAATGGCTTACACCAAGACAGCTTGTACTCCTTCACTGTCATCAACATAACTTTGTTTTACTGAGGTTATGTGCAATTGCTCAGAAGCATGAATTTTTCATTTGAAAATGTTAAGTGAGGAGTCATTCTTGCAACCATTCCTCCTTTCTAAGGAACAATTTTAATCCATTCTATAAAGTGTCAAATTACTCCGAAGGAATTTACATTTCTCTCCAGTTTCATGACAAAACTAACTTCAAATTAATTATGCTTTAAAACAGATATACAATTACGCATTTTGGTTCCAAAGTTTAGCAATTGAGACATACTGATTTTATTTATAACTTTATGGCTCATTCTGAATAGACGAAAACCTGATTTTCAAGCTATCTTTTACTTTTCTTATAAATGTCTTTTGCGCTTGCAGAGATAACAGAAACCTGTGACTCCAAAGAATTTTCAAGAATGTGATTCCTCCTGGCTTTCATACATATTAACCTAAGACATGTGTATGTTGGAAGACTTAAACCACAACCCAAAGGGTGGTCCACATACTGACCACACCATATTCGCTTGGGATAAAGACTTATTACTTCTGTTCCAGCCTACTCCCAACACATGAAGCCAGGAACACTTCATATTCCACTCCATTATTATTTTTTACCACCTGATCCCCTGAGGAAGAGGACTGCAGGTAGCCTCACACTATTACCAAGTTCAGTAGGTTGGGGGCTGAGCTCAGAATCTATCAGAAATCCATTGCTGGTCTAACAAAACCAGATGCTTACCTTGAGAGAAATATAAGACTCATTAACAACAAAAGGTGTTTAATCAGGAGGTTGTATCTGTTTATTTATCTTACCCTAATTCAGGTAACCAGCCACATTCAGGAAAGATTTAAGATATCTTGCTAGATTAAGAGTATTGACTTCTGTCTCTTACCCTGAGCACTATCACTTATACCCTATACTTAAATCCACGACTCTCACAAGGATTATGTCCTACAAGAAAAAAGCCCATGCTTCAAAACACCTTAATTTCAATTTAAGTAAGATGTGAAAATGAAGATATTTGAATAAATCAGTGGTTGATAAGGTCTGTAACAGGAACAAAATAATTTTTCAGCTTCATAAGCACATAATATTAACTACCATCTATACCAGTATTTTGCCCCAAGTGATAGTTATCTGATGTTTGATATGCAAGAAGCATCCTATAATAAAAATTTTAAACTAGTGGTTAAGAGAGACATTTAACATTAATACCCCTTGATCATGGCCTCCCCTATTATCAGTAACACTCCTCTGCCCAGAATGGCATACCAAGAACCCCATAAGATTTCTTGAACTATCTCAAATGCATTTCATGGACTCATTCATAGGCAAAAAATCAGAAAAAAAATGTTTGTGCAGAGTACCCCTACCTCCCCGCAATGGCATTTCACAATTTGACTCATCTGCATTACGTTCCCTATAGCTTCTACTCAAAGCACAAAGACTACCAGGCTGGGCTGCAAAGACAACAATGGGAAGAACCTCTGCATGCAAACGGGAACACCTGCAAAGAACAGAGAAATTAAACAGCATAAATTATTTCCATACAGGTTTTTCCAAAGCTGATGAGGTGCATTTTCTCATTAACTGAGGTCTCCCTCTTGACAATTCAAATTTCTTTTCTACTGAAAATGCCCCATTTCCCCCTAGTCCATCCTGACCCACTTAGACAAAAGTAAATACTCAGCCTGGCCATGCAAAGTATGCTTGAGATCCTCCTTATTCTCCAGCCCTGTAAATGGAAATCTGATAATAAAATCTCCAGACCCCAGCTATGCACAGACAGGGGAGAATTATATCACTATCTTCTCTCGCTCAAATCTCCCTAGCCAGAAAAAAAGGTTCAAATAAAGAACTAAATGAGTATTAGCAGCTCCCTTGCCAATGTGGGAGAGTGGAAAAACCAAGGATGCTTAATGAACCATATTATTTTTTTCAGGTTTCAAAACACTGCCATTTAAAGAGATGTGAGATTTGAAGCCCTAATTAAGTAATATGCATAAATTTAAAGCAAATGTTCACAGAGTCCACATCTCCAAACCACAGCCTGTGATTTGGCTAATGCAGTGCTCCACTCCCACCAGCAGAAGTCTTAGCAGAGGACAACCTCCACGCTTGGCTAACCCACTCCCAACACTAAACCTCAAAGTTTCTTTTGAAGAAAATCCTCCTGCCCACTTTCTTTCCTTTCCCACCTCCATTCCCTCCCTGTAATTCAAGGAAGACTATGTTTTCGCTTTTGTTTTTTTAAAATAGAATGTCTATTGTAAATGAGCATGGTTGCTACAAGGCCACCTCTTACAGCTTTTCATTGCAAAACAGCATTGCTCACCAGTGGTTCATTTCGCTCATGCCACTCTCATTACATGTCTAATGAAAATTTAATAGTTCTGCCATCTCATTTTCAGCCTGTAAAACTAGGAAGACACAAGAAAAGTTCTTTACAGTAGCTTTTAAGGCAAAAATTGAAGAACCCAGGAAGCCTCAAGACCAGCATACATGTGCAAGGAGTAATACTGCCCTTTGATTCCAGGACACAAGGACTACAATTACATGGGGGTGGGAGAACAATCCTTTAAATGGATCAGGTTCTGAAAAGATACAAATTATTGAAACACTCATGAGGATGGGGAAAGATAAACCAGTCAGCTCTGGATTTTCACTGTATTTTATTATTATTAAGAACCCTGTTCTTAGTTGTTAGTTCGCTGGTTTTTTTAAAAACCAAATATTTCAAGAAAAATTGAGGATGAATTATGAGAGTGAGGGACCTGTTGCTGTTGACCTTAAGTGCCCTAAAAAGTTAGGTTTGTTGCTCTTGGTTTATAGCTTACATTTTTGGATCCTAAAAAACCCATCTTCTCCCCCAGCTGTGCATGCAGGATTAGTTGGAGGAATGACCTGAGCTGGTTTCACCATGTTTCACCAGTGCTCCAGGGGACTGGAAGACACAAACACTGAAGGCAGACACAATGTTTTACACAACAAAATGTTGCTAAAATTAGAACCAATGCAAACAGAGTTGATTTTTCATGACAGACTTTGCAAATCATTTTGAGAACTCTTTTAGGAAGAGACACATTGGAGATTTAAAGCCATCTAGGCAACCCCTCACATCCCCTACAATGTGACGAGAGATTATTATTAAGAGGCATCAAACTACAGAAGACATAATTTGATTTTACGAATTAAGATTCTCTGTGACAGCCAAGGTTTGTTGATGAGATTTCCAAAGCCAACTAGACTATGCAACTCAACAGCAACAAAAAAGATGCTGCATTGTGGAAAACCCACGGTGTTTTCCAAGCAAAGGCATAGCAACTTTGATTTGCCTGTGCTCAGAATAGATTGAACCAGGTTGACTTCCCTCAAAATAGCTGAGATATCCTTGAAAGGCCTCTTGATTTTTACAGTGCAGGTAAGAGCATCTCCATGCATCTTCATGACTCATGGTGACACATATTTTAGCTCACACGGGCTTATGAGACCTGACATTAAACTATTTTTGGTTCACTTTTGGGCTACTTTCTTACTCACCCACACAGAACAATAAAGTGAATGAAAGTGTGTCTTTTCTTTTTTCCTTTTTTTTTTTTTGGATATGACCTCAACTCCCTGAGCCTAGGCTAGTGCTATTGTGAGCACCACATCATTTAATGACAGTCACACATTTTGCTCACTTAAAAGTGGGTGCTTTTTTTGGCAGCACCAGACCTAGAACAAACTCTTCCAGATCCTCGTACCTGTGGACACTTTCATTTCCCATTCTTCCATAAATGTATTTATGACCATTTTACATCCATCTACTATTGAGCTAATGTCTCCTCTCTGGCTCTAACCATGAGATGTATTTATAGACACGGATCTTATCCCCTCTCAGCCTTTGTTTCTGCTGCATTAAAAAAGCAAACTTTTTCAGTTTCCTTCTGCAAAATCAGTACGCCCTTTCTCCCAGCACCCAGCCAGCTCCCCTCTGTGCCTATTTAATCATGGTCTATCCTTCCCAGCTTCCCTCCCCTTCAACACCACAGCCCTGCAGGATGGCACTAAGCTGCCTGTCCTCCTGCTTCAACATCCTTCTCTCTGCTCCTTCCAAGGAGCTGCTCTTATTAAAAGTTATGAGTAACAAACAGCCAAGCCTGTAACTTACACATTTCATACCACTGGATTTCACACCACTTTAACTACGCCAGTGCTCAAGGTCTCCCAGCTTTCCATGAAATGTCCCTCTCTTTCTGGATTAACATCATTTACCACTTGTATTCTCCTCTCAGCACAGTGACTTCTCCTTTCAGCATGGCCCACTCCCATTCCCATGGTAATTCCCATTCCCATCAGTTTACAATCACTGTAATTAACAGTAACAGAAAAATAGACAAATTGTGTCAAAGGTCCCTCCTGCCCAGTAATCTTTCACTGCTAGGGGACAACAGGAGACAGGTTACAGCCAGGAAAGCACACAGAAACTATACTGAGAGGCGTTGCTATTGCATATTTACAGGCATTGTTCAATTTTTCTCTTATGAATTTGCCCAAATAGTCTTCAAAAACAGTTAAACTTTTTAATACATAGAACATTTGATGTTAGTAAATACAAACATTTAATTTGTGTTGACTTGGAGTGTCAAGTTCAACCTTTGGTATTCCTTCAGATGTTTAAAGACTAGAGTGCAGTTTTGGTCCATTCAAAGCTTTTGGAAGAGGACACTCTAGCAGCTGTCTTATCAACAGAAGACCACTACATTAGTCTAGCATGACCCACGTTTGGTGATATCATGTCAGACATATTTTTTCATATTTGCTTCAGTAACTTTGTACCAAAGAAGGAGACTGGCATGGAAGGATGAGGAGCAAATTATGTCCATCATTTTTATGGGTATTTCCCCTCTCACAGGATCACCCTGATTGGGTAGGTCTATAAATACCAGGAAAAGATGCTGGATTCAATATGCCTTTATGCAGCACTCCAGCTCAGAGACTGGCTCAAGCCAGGAGGGTCAGCTAAGCCAGGTCCACTTCCACCCTGCCAATATTGAAGGTTGCTTTTAAACCACACTCCTCCATCATCCATCTTGCCACTGCCCTTCCATCTCCCTCACTGAAATCTAATACAAACCAAATATTTAATCCTGGAACCATGTTTATACTTTTCTATCCTACCGACTTGTAGGTATACGTAAAAGAACCTTTTACTTCACATGCTTTGCAATTTGCAACTAAGCTTGAACAGTTGGCAAACCCTCCCTGTTCCTACCCTTCCTGACATATCAGGATTTTTCCATCCCCTGAAGACTTTTTGCTTACTCCCAAAGCCTTCCTGAAGCAGTTATTTGTCCAAAGAAATACTGAGCTCTTCCTATATATTCTCCTCTTTCTTGTTGGGATATTGATTTTGTTTAGGCAGGAGAACCTGGGGTTTCCATCAGGCTCCAGACCCCCTTCAGGATAACACCCTGGAGGTCCCCTGCCCAGGGACTCACCTGTATGTTGCATTTTCAAAGGGGAGATACGGAGCTGTCCCGGTTACTAAAGTGGCAGCATCTCTCAGCCACCTCTAGGAAAGACTTGGCAACAGCACTCGTATGCCATGTTAAGCACTTTTCCCCACTGGTATGCCACAGTTTTGTTACAAAGCCTGCCCATCCATTCCATGAACCAGAGCTACTCATTTTGTTCTGGTCGTTCTTCCATTTATTTTAAACTGAGTTAAAGCATTAGCCTTGGTCATCTGTTCAAAAAGCTCATACACAAAATCCAAGTAGCATCACCTATTACTGGTAGTCCTTTTTCTTTTCCTCCTAAACCAAATAATGTAGTTGTTGTACCTATGACTGTCTAAGCCCTTCTGATTAGCAACAATTGTTCTGCAAGTAGATCTGGTTATCTAAAAAGTCCCGTAACAATAAACCTAACTGGCAATTGTATCCTGTTAATATGAGAAACCTTTGTAACAGACAAATTCAACCCATGAATCCTAGCAAGTTTCTCAGGGCTGCCCTCAAAGAAATTTCCATAATAAAACATAACTTGGATTGATCTGAAATCGGCCGAAGCATGAAGTGCTGCATCTAGCTTTTCCTGTTTCCCAGCTGAAAGACAAACTTACCTTCACCCATGAGAATCCAAAAGCTGCTAGACTATTTAAAATTTCATTATATGCCACTGAGTTGAAAGCTTGCTTTGCCCCTTATGATTTTGAGCACTATCCAAACTGTGAGCATTCAAATGACTTCAGATAAAGACTTAAGACTGAGGAGGGCAGAAGAGATCCAATGTGTTTCAAGGCCAGTCATTTTTTCCAGTATATTATCACATGAGCATTAAAAAAACCCCAATACCATCAAAAGAACAGATGAGGCAGCACTTATCTGAAGATTATTACTCTGAGACTCAGGTCAAATTTGCATCTCACTTCCACCAAGCCTTTTTTCTCATGTTTTCTACATGCATGCTTGCCAGTGAGGTACAAAAGGTTAAAATTTACAGTGATTTTTATTACACCAACTTTTAAATAAGAATCGATGTATTCAGAAGGTTTGCACCTCTATTTTTACTGTCAAGCCTACAACAGAGATGGAACGATGTCCTAGTACAACCACTGAAAGCACAGAACACCTATGCTTCAAGAGGGTTTCATGTGCTGTCATCAGTTTCTTTATTCTTCCCCAATTTTGTAATGGTTGGAATGAGCACAGCCAAAGCAGAACAGCGCTGAGGTGCCTTTCTCAGCAAACCCAACTGGGTGCCTATGTTTCACCATCATCCTTAAACTACTTTAAAATAAAATAAAACAATAAATCAAATCCAGCAAGTTTCCTGTTAGCAGAAAAGTACCATCTAACCCTGTCCCTGCCTTCTACCTCCCACTGATATTAAAGAGGTATACAAAAAAAGTACTACCCAGCAGGATGGGAATACAGCTTCAAAAAAATTCAATAACTTAAATTTAATTTTAGATCTACAAGTGCTGCCAAGCACCACTTTATTTGTCAACAAAACATTTTGATTATTTGGTAGAACAAAGCAAGCTCCCTCCCTGCTTTTTCTACAGACATATTTGGCACTGGTTAATTTGTATGCCTTTAGACATATGTCAAGTCTGAAGCTGTTTCAGGCTTTAATCCTGCAGAACTTCTCTCTTTTAAGTACTTGTTTTTCTGAAAGTGGGAACAGCAGCAAGCTAAAGCCAAGAAGGGATTCGATCCTGCAACGAAATGGTTAAAAATCAGACTCTGCTGATGTGTGCTTCTCTGATCCATTACATTTCTCGCAAGCTGAGCTAAGAGCTGAGCACCAAGTATCAACTGTAATATGATCCAAGAGTTTATGGAAAAAATAACTGCACATACCAAGCATGCACTTTTAATAAGATTTTGTTTCCATTAAAATATTCAAGAAACATGATTTTTAAGATCTGCTTCTCTCTCTGGCGGATTTTTAACGTTTCTCCTCCCCCTCCCCTAAATACACACCTCCTTTCCAAAAACCAAACCCTTAAAAAAAAAAAAAAA